>JANVCL010000214.1:46126606-46151606 GCA_026546855.1 Erythroxylum incrassatum | reverse complement strand
ACATACCATTAATATTATGTATAATATGGATCACACATGAATGATTATTCTTATTCATTTAAATTTATGCTAGGATTCTATTTAATCAAATGCACCACAATCAGTTTCTGCATCTGAAATTGTAAGACAATCTCTTGCTTTAAAAAGTTGAATTTTCTTGTTTGATGAAAAAATAATAACATAGCATCCTACAGAAAGTGCCAACATATCTGCTTCTTCTATAAGATACTTTTCATTCTGCATAATTCAAATCAAATTGAATCACTCAGATACTTTTCATAAAACATTCTTGATGAGTGTATTTCTCTATCTGCAGTTGATAACAAAGTATGCATATCTATTTTTTCAATATATTCATGTATTGTGTATTCCACTTATTGAGTTTATTTAATTACAGGATGATAGAGCTACGATTTATCACACTGAAATAGATATTATTTCCTCAGCTCAAATGACACCTTAAATTTCCAAAATGAAGAGACCAATATAAAAAACTTCTGAGAATGATATGCCTTTATGTGATTTAATATCATCGCAAATGTCTTCAACTAAGTTGATCACCAAAATCAAAAGAGAAAAGTTAACTTAATTATGAAATGTTCAAGAATAACCAATTTTTTGTCAGCTACTTTTTAATTAGTAAACTATCTATCTATTTTGGGGCTTACAAGTATTTTGTACTTGAATAGTAAACTATCTATCTTTTGTATTTGTATAAATATGATTCTCATGTTTTGGAACTCATTTTGTCTGTCAAATTCCTATTTTATCATAATCTAGTTTTATGACGTGCAATATGTAGATTTTGTACTTATGTTTGCTTTTTAAATTTGTAGTTAAAATTCATTATTTATTTTGTAACAACCCGTGCAAAGCACGGGGTTCAGAACTAGTTAATTTTTTATTTATGAATTGCTAAAAAAAATTATGCTATTTTTTAACCTAATGAGTACATTTATATACAACTTAATTAACTAAGGATGACAATGGGTGACCTATAGGTTCAAGCCTAAACTGACCTGAGACTTAATCATTTTAAGCAAAATGACGTTGTTTTGTTTAGAAAAATTAAGCCTCAGGTAAGTCTAGACCTAAGTAAGTTTGGATTCAATAAAAAAATATTGTTTTATATTTTTAATTTTAAAAAATTATTTAAAAAATTGGCTAGACTAACTCATGGGTGCCCATGTCATCCCTCTAATTAAGATTGCATTGTAACAAACATATTTATGGTCATTAATTCATAAAATTTTTAATTTAACTAATAAACAAGTGATTAAGGTCATTCTAATAAATATTATCAAATTCAAATATCTTTCTCACTCGTAACAATAAAGAGAAAATCTAAGAAAAATGTTCAACTTAATATTTAAATTCATAATCTCATAAATTTTGAAGGCTCTAAAATACAATTGTTTGGTAACTACGTAAACTAGATGAATTATGAATCCAGTTAACAACAACTTCAATCAAATTAATATTATAGGATTCAAACACATTTGTTATTTATTAGAATAATTTCAAAATGTATGAAATAATTAAGAATATTTTTATAAATTTAATTGCAAAAAATAAAACTATTAAATTGTCTTTAAATTATAAGTTATATAATTTTAGACTACTTAGTGCTATTTATTTCAAATGTAAAGACATAATGATAAAAATGTAAAAGAAAATATGATAAACATCATTTCACTCCCCATTAAACTTTTTCTCGTGGCTTGAAGTTAAAATTACATATATTTGCTATTTATTTTGGTATAAAAATAAAATATATAATTTCGAATTCATTATAAAAGAAATTGTGAAGAATATAGTAGTTATTTCTAAATAAATTTCAATTTTGAGAATAATTATTAAAAAAATTAAAAAATTAAATTTACATATTAATGCCTATAGTTTTAAATATAAATAATAAATAATAATTATAATATCGAGTTGATTCAACGTAAAATTAAAATTAACTAATAATATTTTGAATTGAATTTGAGTTTTAAATTTGATTGAATTTTTAAAATTCTCTTTTAAAAATTAATAATGTTTTAGTTTAAAATTTTAAAATAACGAAAATTTTGAAATAAAATTAACATTATTTTAATAAATGATATTATTTTAGATTAAAATGGTGATTGTTATTTTATAAAATTATTTTATTTTAAATTAAATAATATTATTTTAGATAATTTAAATGAATTTGGATCTCCTTACGAGGGTGGACCGGGTCAGGCCCGCCTCAAGCTTAAATTAATAAGACCAAAGGGAGGAAAGTCCTACACGTGCCACAAAAATTGAAAGCGTGTAGGACACTGCCAAAATCCCCAAAGCAGAACTCCCAATTGCCTTTTCAAGGTTTTCTGTCTTTGTGCTCAGTTCTCATGAGGAGCACTCGAGTTCACTAACTATTTCCTTGTCAATCTATCGGGTCAGATCTCCGATCAGGTAACAGCAACGCTCTCGGACTTCCGCTTCTGTTCCCCTTTCTTGGAACCACGCTTCTTTTATTTTATTTTATCCCAAAAAAGCACTTGTTCTCGGGCAAAAAGGTTTCTTTTGCGAGACAGTTTCTGGTATTGGGGAATTCTTTTTATCCAGTTGATTTTTCTTTTCTATCTTCTTTTTCTCGGGAGGTTACTTGTGTTTGGAGCTGGGTGTGTGACGTTTTGAAGGCAATTTGAGAAATAATGGAAATTTCCATTCGTGTTTATGAGTGCCATTTGATCTTTAGAATTTATAATCTTTCCGATCTCCATCTGGTGTATGGTAAATTGGTGTATGGGAAATGCTTCTTTTGTCTGTGTTAAATTTTGTGTTTCTTTGGCTGTATGCTTGAGCTTGGGACTGTTTAATGCGTTTACTTAGCTGGTTGACACACTACTGCTTAAAAACCTGGACTTTATATATTTATTATTGATTGTCAGTGTAACCGATATTGAGCCCTGTTATGTATTTTGGTTAGAAATGACATTGACTAATTTTTGAGGTTGTGAAATGTTGGAAGGTTTTGATGATATATTCTGCATTAAAAATCTTCTTGTTGCTTCTTTCCTCTTACGGCTATTTACTTCTTTAACGTAGTAATTGAAATGAGATGGCGACATCACAATCTTCACATAATGTTGAGATGGAGGCAGCAAAGTTTCTGCAGAAACTTATTCAAGAGTCTAAAGATGAGCCAACAAAATTGGCTGCAAAGCTCTACGTGGTGGGTGTAGTTTCTAGTCAAAGAGCATCTTTTATTTATAGTACCAATTGCAGCCCCATTTAACTATGTAATTGTGTTATACGTGTTTGTCAGATACTGCAACACATGAAAACGAGTGGGAAAGAACATTCAATGCCATATCAAGTAATCTCAAGGTGAAAATTTTGGATTTAATTGTCCTTTCTTCTTTTAAGCTTGTAGTTTTCTTGTTGGAATCTGTGTTTTTGGTGATTCAAGTTCTGATTTATATTGATTGCTTTGCATGAAAGTGCACCAAGTTTAGTGAATCCTATGGAAATTTTGTGCTTGCCATGCATTACTCTTATCGCAAGTTGGATATATTAATCAAATTACGCTAAAAGAGGCGGTGATTCGAGTATTAGTCATTATTACGGATGGTGTATTTTAGTTATACTCTTTCTCTTTACATGTTAATCTTCCCATATTGTTTGGTGACATAATTGTTCCTCACCTTAAGGGCCATGGAGACCGTCATCAATCAAAATGGTCTTGACATTGAGGCTTTAAAGTCATCACACCTACCTTTGGCTGGTGCAACTCCAATGGGGGATTCAGGAAAATATGCTGGTAAGATGTGATGCGTTGCCATCTCTTCGTACTCAGTTTTAGTCAATCTTTTTGTATATTGCTGATAAATCGTTAGCAGATGGTATTAATCACTTAATAGGGAACATCATTCTGTAGGATCATCTCAGTCAGGTGTAGTTTCTAAAGATTTTAAATCAGGATTGGCTGAAAATGAGATATCCAAAAGGGACCCTTTATCTTCTACAAGAGCAGCTGTTGGTCAAAGTAGCTCTGGCCATGGTTATTATCAAGGATCTGGAACTAATAGGAGTGGTCAGTCCTTTGATCATGAAAGTCCATCTAGTTTGGACACAAGGTCTACCAATTCTCAGACTCAAGAAAGAGGGCAGAATCAGAAGCAATCTAAGAAATCTGCTGCTAAGAGGAAAAGAGATGATCCATCTTTACCCTCTGAGCCTCATGTTGAAAACCTGCAGCAGTTTGATGCTCGCAATTCTGTTGTTAATGCTAGAAAGGGAAAACTGTACAAGGTTGATTCACCGGGGGGTTTTTCAGGTAAAGGTGGTGAAAATTCTGGCTTCAATACAGTATCTGGCAGTGGCCAGTTGGAAGCTTCTTCCATCAATGCATCTGCAGGGCAACAACAAGGGGCCTATCTTCAACCAATGCATGAAAATCTTTCTTCCAGGGGTGTCTGGATTCAGAATAAGATAGGATTACCTCTAGAAAGATCTCAGGTTCCCAGGTTCTCTTCTTCTAATACTGTTTCTAGTAATATGACAGCTGAAATTCCGATGCAGCAGTCAGCAACTGCACCTCTTGGATCAAGTAAGAACCGAATAAACTTACTATGCTTTAGTAATTATAATACTGTTTTTGGTTCTTATTTCTGGGCAGGTGGACGTCTTTAGTATGATCTTAGATACGTTGTTTGAGTTTAATTACAAGCTCTAGGAGTAGTTACGGTTATTTCATTTACTTTTTCGTCCACATTATAGCTGCTGGAATGAGAACTCCTTTTGTGCATCCATTCAAATGATTGGTTTTGCTATTATACTCTAAATTTCTGGTCTGAGTTTTTTTTCTAAAGGCCATTAATGACCTTGTCCTTGGTACTGTTGATGTTTTAGGTGCTTTTAGCAAGGTTCATGGAGGTATCTCTTCCAGTCCATACCCTATGGGAGACATAGGATTAGCAACAGTGACCAATGAAAAGACAGTAGAAGCTCACCCTCTTCCTGCGAATAGGGTGGATGACTTGGCAACATCACTTTCTACAGGAAAGGTTTTAGAAATTGATGGAGGATGTTCAAATACAGTTATGGATACAAAATTTCGGGTACGATTACTATGGTAAAA
The DNA here is from genome assembly GCA_026546855.1 of Erythroxylum incrassatum. Lineage (NCBI taxonomy): Eukaryota > Viridiplantae > Streptophyta > Magnoliopsida > Malpighiales > Erythroxylaceae > Erythroxylum > Erythroxylum incrassatum. Next base: position 46,146,496 of record JANVCL010000214.1, on the reverse strand, counting down.
GGGAATATCTTCAGTTACATTGTTGTTCTGAACATAGTGACAGCTTAATAATGAATCATCAAAGTTAACATTGGTGTTTCTTGATGCTTTGACCTTCTTCATAATAGATGGATGGGTCTCACATATCTGAAGATGCTACTTTAGCCAATTTGATTAATCTGATGTCATCCTCATAACAATGCTACAGTTTTCTGAATTCGAACTGTTGGTTGTTTAAAGACTGACCAATTTTGGCTCTTAAAGGTGGGGATAATGATTTGGGCCTTTTGAGCGGCTGGTTAATAAAATACCTGTCATTTCGAATCATGTATTAAAGTTCATCTTAGGCTGTAGCTCAATAAGAAACAAAAATATTGAGGAAAAGAACATAAAGACTAGATACAGTACGTCCCTTGGAGTGAATGTGTAAAATTTCTTGAAAGAGGTTTGAAGGTTCCCTGTGGTTTGTCACCAGAAAAAGGAGTTAAAACATGCTTCTATGCTGTGAAGTTTGATATTAATACCATAGCTTGCCCATATCTATACCCAAGATACATGAGCGCTTTTTTTTTTTTTGGAAAGTTTATAACCCAGAGGGAGGCTACATGTTACTAATCTGTAAATTATAACTAGTGGCTTGCTAGAGAAACTTGAATTCTAGTAGGATTACTCTATCAAGTTAAGGTGCTGGATGGCCCTTTCTTGAAATCACCCACAATTTCTTCTTAAACAACCTAGAGGGTTTTATTTCTTCAGCATCAGCTTATAAGTTATAATGTTCTCTTAATTATTTTTGACTGAGAGAGTGGAGCTATGTTGTTTAAATTTTGATGCCGAAGCACTGGTCATATCTTACCTCTGCAGGATTAAAAATAAGCTGGAAGGTGAGCAGAAAAACCAAAAATAAATTATTGTAAAGAAAATTTGCTTTCTGTTGTTGTCCTCATGTATTAATTCCAAGTTGTCTTTGCTGCTTCAATTTTAAAAGGGATCCACTGACATCTTCTCATGTTCTTGTTCCTAATTTTTATCAATGTTTTGAATGCTGTGCTTATTTGCATTTCAAGCTCCTTGTATTTTTACACCTGTTATTCATTTACAGAAGGGTGGTAATTTTTCTCGTTGTTTTGAATGCTGTGCTTATTTGCATTTCAAGCTCCTTGTATTTTTACACATCTGTTATTCATTTACACAAGGGTGGTAGAATGACAGCTCCTAGAGATGTTGGGAAATCTCCTGTTTCGCAGGGTCCTGTATCATCGGGAATGCCTTTTAAAGAGCAACAGTTGAAACAGCTCAGAGCGCAGTGCCTCGTCTTTTTGGCATTCAGGTGATAGATCTAGTCGTTGAACTTTGACTTTCCCTGGTCATCCAACATCTTGTTGGAACCTATGTTGTTCTTGGTTGATTTTTCTAATTGTTATGAAATAATGTGTTGCAGAAATAATTTGATTCCGAAGAAACTGCATCTTGAAATAGCCTTGGGGAACATCTTCCCTAAAGACGGTAATATTTCTGGACCAAAACTGATTATTGACTCATCATTTCGGTCGGTTTGTTTGTCAGCAGGGTTTGACAGCATATCTCGGGTGTGTGTTGAGTTAGTATGGCATTGTCAAAATAGCGAGACCTCTTGAATTTTAGGCTAGTCAAGAACCCCCCAAATTCGGTTAAAACTTGGCCCCTTTGCAAACATTCATTTCATTCTTTTTTCTCTTGCTTGACCTCTCTCTAATGTATGTACATATACATATATATTAAGTTCAACCCATTTTTCTCCAACTGTCTGATTATATAGATATTTTTAGGCATTTAGGATATCGGATTCCCTTTATCTTACTGTTTGTATATAATATTTGAGGCTTCATACATTAGTATGTTAGTACGTGATGCTCCATATGTTATTTTTTGAAGTTGTAATTGTAATATGCAACAGTAAATTTCTGAAACGTAAAATTGTTTTTCATTTTAACATAATTGATACAATTGGAAACAAGAACTCATCCCCGACTGAATGGATCTTAACTTAGGCTTGGGTCCTTCACTTTCCCATCCCAAACCAGGTTGCCAATTTCTAGTGAGCTGTAGTGGGACAGGGCTAGGCGTGAGCTCCTAGTCCTAATTTGAGAACCTGTGAAAGTCCTCCTTGATCTTTGCTCATGGATCATGATCAACTCTATCTTGATCTGAATTTGGCTTCAATTTGTAGAAGACTTCTATTCTTATCATTTTCCGTCTTTGTACTTGGTGACTTTTAGGTGATGGTTCAGATGGCCCTCACAAAGAGCTGGTTGATCATAAAGGAAAGGCACAATCTTCTAATGATCCATCCAATGCTCGAGAAACAATGTCATTTGGAAGGCCTAATAATGTAAGGGACACTGTCACTTTACCTCCAGGTGCCTCATTAAGTGGAAGATTTCTGGATACCAACTTTTTAACGAAAGAAGCAGATAGATTGAAGTCGACTGAGGATAAAAGTGGTCCACAATCTGATCTATCCGTAGATGATAGGAAACATCAAATGGCAGCAAGGAAACTGGAGGCCGAAATGCAGGGGCAGGAAATCTTGGAATCACAGGCATTCTCACTTACTGCTTTGAGACAGCCTGAGTCCGCCAATACAAGGGGTGACTTGACTGTTGCTAGTGCTATGAATGACGTGGAGAATGGCCATCAAGTTGGAAAGGCTTATCTTGCCTCTTCTTCAAAGAGTATAAATAAGCAGGTGAATCCCGAGACAATGAACTGGATGGGAATTGGTAGTCATGACGAGGTTCCCCATGGATTCTTACCATCAACTGTTACTCAGCATGGATTGGTGGCCGATAAAAAGGATAACATCTCTAGTCAATTTCAAAGTCTTGATAGCAATGCTGCTTCAGGTGACCTAATTGCTGCTCATTTCTTTTTATATTTCACTACCGTTCTGGGATAACCCACTTACCTCAGAAATGGACAATAGTGATCTCAAGTAAAGGATGTCACTGTGATGATTGATAAAGCACATTTCTCAGAGCAGTAATGCTTTCTCCAAAAGAAACTAAACCATTAACACCAGCTTTCAAATTACTTCGATTACTTGTGTTCGTTAGTTTATAGGATCTGAAATATACTGAATTTCAAACAGGATATGCTTCACATGGATGCAACGTTATGCCCCTTGACGATAAAGTGAGGAATGGCATATCCTCATTGGAACAAGATGATGAGGATAGGTCAGCTTCTAATGAGTCTCCTCCTTCTCCAAAGTACACAATGTCAGAGAAATGGATAATGGATCATCAAAAAAAGAAACATCGAGTTGAGCAAACTTGGCTTCTTAAACAAAAAAGGAAAAAACAAAGGATTGCTACTTGCTTTGAGAAGTTAAAGGTTTGTTTTGAAACTCCTTCCTTGTTTGTTTGATGCTCTGTTTTCTTGTTTGCCATTGCCAATTAGTCGTCTTTTGTGCCCTTCTTTCCCTTTCCTCTTATCATTTGGGCCAATTACTGTTGAAAAATATTAACAACTTGATGAAATCAAATGGCCTTAGAGAGAGATATTGCTAGCCTGAAAATTACGTGTTAAATCATATTCCTGTTCATCTCTTCTTGATTAATCTACGAACAACCTATGTTGGAAGTTGTTCCTTTATCAGAAATTTAATGCAAAATATGTGTAGGATGTACAGAAATATTTTCCCATGTGTTGTATTTTGTGCCATCATTTTAAGGTCTTTATATATGTCAAGCAGGTAGCAGTGAACTCATCTGAAGATATTTCTGCCAAAACCAAAAGCGTCATTGAACTGAAAAAGCTGCAATTATTAGAGCTTCAGCGCCGACTTCGGAGGTGATTTTCCATCATTTAAGAAATGATCTTTCTGTAGAATTCCAGCCCAGACTGAAATGTGTTTCTGGATCAAGTTTGCTAATTTCTTAATCCAAATTGTATGTTTTTCTTACATAAACTTTTCTGTGGTCTTGGACAGTGATTTTCTGAATGACTTTTTCAAGCCAATCACTTCTGAAGTGGAGCGTTTGAGGTCATGTAAAAAACATAAACATGGCAGAAGGGTAAAACAACTTGAAAAATATGAGCAGAAAATGAGAGAGGAACGGCAAAAGAGGATTCGTGAGAGACAAAAGGAGTTTTTTGCTGAGATAGAAGTTCATAAGTATGTCTTATCTAGCTCACTTTCTCTTTATATATTCATTGATTTATGTGAAATCTTTAAACTTCTATAGTTCACTGCTTTTTGTTTGATTTGTTGTTAACCGCATTTAGGGAAAGACTGGATGATGTGTTTAAGATTAAGAGAGAACGTTGGAAGGGCTTCAACAGGTATGTTAAGGAGTTCCATAAGAGAAAGGAGCGTATTCATCGCGAGAAAATAGACAGAATTCAGCGTGAAAAGATTAACTTGTTAAAAATAAACGATGTGGAGGGGTATTTGCGAATGGTGCAGGTTAGATCGTGGTTATTGTTTCATTAGAATTTACTGATTTGAATCCATGTTGCTTTGTTGCCTTAAATTTATGAAAATTCCTGTCAATGGTATAGGATGCAAAATCTGATCGGGTAAAGCAACTGCTCAAAGAAACTGAGAAGTACCTTCAAAAAGTGGGGTCCAAACTTCAGGAGGCAAAGGCTATGGCAAATGACTTCGAAAATGATATGGATGAGACACAAATTGGACCTGGAACTGTTGTTGAGAAGAATGACACTGCTGTTGAGAATGACGATGAAAGCGATCAGGCAAAGGCAAGTTTCTTCTCTGTGTGCTGTCTCAAGTTTGCTTTGGAATGCTTGGCTCATTCCTCTGTCATTGTTTCACTATGCAGCATTATATGGAGAGCAATGAAAAATACTATATGATGGCCCACAGGTATCAACTTTACTTCTTTATTGTCTCTTTGATGTTTTACCATTAATTTACTTCTTTTTTGATGAAGAATAAATTTGTTTCATGGGGTACAAGTTTGTATGCTTCTGGAATATTTCTAGAAGTGCGTGGTTGGCTTCTGGAATATTCTTTACTTTGTCTGTTTCATGTTTGTGGAAGGAAAGTTGTTCTATTTATGTAGTGGTTGTATATGTGTAGTGTGCATTATTCAGCCTCATCAAATGTTTAGGCAACTCTCAAAATCATGCTTTCTTCTCAGCTTTTATAATTTATATGACATTTTTTATTTTATTCAGTATAAAGGAGAGCATCACAGAGCAGCCAACTTGTCTTCACGGTGGAAAATTGAGGGAGTAAGTGGAACATGCAGTTACTTATTTTTTTAGTTTTTCCGAGTATGTCATTCGTGTGATTCTAAGACATCCTTGTGTCCTGGGATCTTGCCGATGCGGTTATGTTCGATTTCAGGATGGAATTTGATCTTTTATTTTCCTCCTCAGTGTAAACATGAATGCTTTCCAGTTCAAAAATTTCTTAAACGACTGTGGGTATGTGTCCTTCAGGTATCAAATGAATGGATTAAGATGGCTAGTTTCATTGTACAACAATCATGTGAATGGCATTCTTGCTGATGAAATGGGACTTGGGAAAACTGTACAGGTATTCAGGAAAAATATTTGGAGTCCAGTCTATTACTTGTACTGTTGTTTCAGACTGGAAGTTTGAGACATGACTTCTTTTTTTCTTTTTGTTCTCTTTTTTGGAAGGTTATTTCTCTCATATGTTATCTGATGGAAACAAAAAATGATAGAGGTCCTTTCCTGGTGGTTGTACCTTCTTCAGTTTTACCTGGATGGGAGTCTGAAATCAACTTTTGGGCCCCTGGAGTACAAAAGATTGTGTATTCTGGGCCTCCTGAGGAAAGGCGTAGGCTATTTAAGTAATTGCAAGGCAACCCTTCTTCCCTTTACTTTAAAGCTGTGTTCAATGCATAACTGTTGTCAATGTTCATTTCAGGGAACAGATTGTGCATCAGAAATTCAATGTCCTTTTAACTACGTATGAGTATTTGATGAACAAGCATGATAGGCCAAAACTGAGTAAGATACATTGGCATTATATTATAATTGATGAAGGTCATCGTATAAAGAATGCTTCTTGCAAATTGAATGCTGACCTGAAGCATTATCAGAGCTCTCACAGGTTGCTATTAACTGGAACTCCTTTACAGGTAAATAAATGGAAACCTTGTATTTGATCTTGTATTCTCTTATATAACTTCTATGTTTTGCATGCCATCTAGGATAAACATTTTTCTAGCCACATGGATGACTCATCTCAGTTTTCACATGTTATAAACTTGACTTCCATTTTCTTCTTCTCAAATGTAGAATAATCTCGAGGAGTTGTGGGCTCTGCTTAACTTCTTGTTGCCTAATATATTTAATTCATCAGAGGACTTCTCTCAGTGGTTCAACAAACCCTTTGAGAGTAACGGTGATAATTCAGCTGAAGAAGTAAGTCATTGCACTTTTTATGCTCCTGGCGTTTCTTTTGATTTTTTTCTTTTTATATCTGTCAATTTTTTCTTGATAATGGAAGTTCTTATTTTCTTCTTGCTTTCTTTCTTCATCAAGGCCTTGCTATCAGAGGAGGAGAATTTGTTGATCATTAATCGTCTTCACCAAGTTCTTCGACCATTTGTACTGCGAAGACTGAAACATAAGGTCCTTATAATGATTGGCACTTTGTTGTGATTATTTGCTTTGGTGTTTTTGTGCATACTCTGTGATGCGAATGCATAAATCTGTGGAAAAGTCCCTTCAATAAAGGGCTACTAATGGCCAAAAACTATTTTCCCAGTATTAAGTGAATGTTAACAAATTGTTTTTAGCTTTAATTTTTGTTTTCCTTTTGCAATTTGTCTCTGAAATTGTGGAATTTAAATGCTTGATTTCTCTAATTCCTTTTGTAGGTTGAGAATGAACTTCCTGAAAAGATTGAGAGACTTATAAGATGTGAGGCTTCTGCTTATCAGAAGCTTTTGATGAAGAGGGTGGAAGAAAATCTAGGGTCAATTGGGAATTCAAAGGTTTCCTTCAATTCACGATATTCTCACTGTTCTGTTTCTTTAATGGGGAGCTGAAACTGTTGTATATGCAACACTGCATTTTGACTTTAGAATACTGACATGTTTGCAGTCCCGATCAGTGCACAATTCAGTTATGGAGCTTCGCAACATTTGCAATCATCCATATCTTAGCCAGCTTCATGCAGAGGAGGCATGCTCTTTTCCAAATTTCTATTCTTCAGTTGGAGTTATTGTGTTTAGAATAACAGTAAATATAAAGAATCCGTATAATTTCTTAGAGATTTCAGTTTCAATCTGTCTGTTATTCCTTCTTCAATTAATCCCTCTTTGGAGTTGATGTGAATGTTATAAGCTTCATGTTATGCTTTATTTCTTTTTTGGTACTTTAAATTTGGCCCTAACATGTGGTTGCCTTTTGTAGGTTGATAGCTTGATACCAAAACATTTTCTACCACCAATTATTAGACTTTGTGGGAAGCTTGAAATGCTAGACAGATTACTACCCAAACTGAAGGCAACAGACCACCGGGTATGGACATCTCCAATGAGTTGGTGCATTCTTATCATACGATATATAGTAATTGAATGTGAATGCATTTGGTGACTGCTTGGAAATTTTATTGTTGTTTCAGTGTATTGCTTTAATCTTGATAATATTTCCATTAGGTTCTTAGTGTACAGTCTTTATTCATTTGCTTGTTAAGAAAAACTCTGGTGAGCCAGCAACGTACTGTTTCCTCCATAAAGATGGTACTGTTTCAAAAATGTTTTACCATTTCTTTTGAAATAGTCCCGCACTCATGCTATTCACCTTCATATACTTAGTTTAAGACACTTTTTTTTAAATTTTTATATCTGTTTTAACTGACCTGAAATGCATATTATGAATATCTATGTTTTCTTTTCATCTGAATGTGAACCTTTTTTTGTATATTTTCAACTTTTTTTTGTAGTTATTCTATTTTTTGAGGATTTAGCACTTAAACTGGAGCCCTGCAGGTTCTTTTCTTTTCCACGATGACTAGGTTGCTTGACGTCATGGAGGAATATCTTACTTGGAAAAAGTATTATTACCTACGTTTGGACGGTCATACATGTGGTGGTGATCGTGGTGCTCTTATTGAACATTTTAACCGACCAGATTCACCCTATTTCATATTTTTACTTAGGTAATCCTTCTACAAATCTGCTTAACAAAATCATTTTACTGCTTTTGTAAGGTTTTACTGGAGTCTGTTTGATTTGAATAGAAAGGAAAGATGCTTGAAGTTAAATGTTCAGTCAAAACTAGTGACTGATGTTAAATTTTATTATTTAATATTGGAAAACTTTTTGTGTATCGTTCTTTCAATCTTGTAAAAAAAAAGTGAAATGTTAACAATCATAATAATGAATTTCAAGTGTACCCGTGCTTTTGTTAGATTCTATGTTCCTAATGTTGCCTAAAAATTAATGTCCATAAGTGTGATAGTTAATTATATTGTTTTAGCATTCGAGCTGGTGGTGTTGGGGTGAATCTTCAGGCTGCTGATACTGTGATTATATTCGACACTGACTGGAATCCTCAGGTTATACACTTGATCATTGCTCTTGATTTCTTAGTCTTCATAGCTTATCCGAAAGCTGATTAAAGCCTTCGTTATTTGTCAGGTGGATCTTCAAGCACAAGCAAGGGCTCACAGGATTGGTCAGAAGAGGGATGTGCTTGTTCTTCGATTTGAAACAGTATGTACTTTCCCCACCTACATTATCTTCTGGGGCTTCTGAATTTAGAAATGATGGCCTTAGATTCCATTTGTAGTTAAGACTTTGTTAGCATGTAAATTTTATATGATCAGTATCATGAGTATGATATGGATGCATTGTGGGAAGAACCTACTACTTGCAAAGAGGAGTGTTTTATTAGGAGTCTATTAGAGGTGTGTTTTATTAGGAGTAGGAGTCTATTAGAGGAGTGTCTTATTAGGAGTAGGAGTCTATTATTTCTGCACTGGTTTACGTTATAGTTATGTTAACAAAAACAGCTTGAATAGGAGTCTTTCTAGGAGTCCTAGTTTAGGTGGAACTTTTATGTTTTTTTTGCCTATATAAGGCTATTATGTTATGCAATAAAAGTAAGGAAGAAGTTATCATAAAAATTAGCTAATTAGGAGTAGAGTAATTTAGCCTAATCTCGGCAGACCTTGTCCTTGACAAGTGATGCCAGTTCTTCATCACCAAAAATAGATTCTGCAAGGAAGGGAACCAATGTAAATAAGGGGAAAGAGATTAACTTTCTTGAGAATCATCCTTGGACTCGATCCCAAGCATGGGCCCATAACAGAGTAAAAGCCTGGAATTTCGAGTGGTGGTTTGACATATGGCATTGTATGTGAAAATCTGCCCCATGAAGTTTTGCTGTTTCAGTTCAAGTGAAAGCTAATAAATTGGAAATCTTGTTAAGTAGCAGTTCTTTAATCCTCTTTTTTGCTTCCCTTCAATCTTGTGGAAAACTTTGGCCTATTTCACCTAATTTGGTCCAAAATGATAATTATCTTTTTTAGAATGGAGGTGGAGGGCTTCTTGTTTGTCCTTTTGAAATTTGTAGCATCATATTTGATCTAGAGGCTCTAAAGTGGAAGAGCTATCTTTTTTGTGTTGTCCATTTTTTGTGTGTGGATATTTTTGGTATCCTTATTTTGTCAAGTTCATGTAGAAGAGTTGAAGCTTCAACTTGAGATGCATGTCATGGCTTTAAATGTTAAAAGTCTTTTCTTTTCTTTTCTTTTTTGAATCTTCCACAGCTTTAACAATCTGAAATTCTGAATCCACAAGATATCCAATCTATTATGTTCATCTGATTTGTAAATGACAAATCATAATCTACGAATTGACACGGCATATTTTAAAGGATCTAAGGCCCAGGATGTTTCTACGATGACCTTTCTTGTGGAGTTGTGGATGCAGGCTGTATTGGCTTAGAAGTCATTCTCATGTGACATCTTTTACGTTGATCCCTGAATCTGTTTTTCCTTGTTATTCTTTTCACTTATTCTGGAATTTATCATGTCATAAGGTCCAAACTGTTGAAGAACAAGTGAGAGCAGCAGCTGAGCATAAATTGGGAGTTGCTAATCAGAGTATTACTGCTGGTTTCTTTGACAACAATACTAGGTGAATTGGGATATCTGTTTTGTAATTTTTTTTCCTGCATAGAAGAAAGCCCTTTTGAAGTGGTCTGGCTAATGCCCTGGATAATTGTCCTGTGACATCTAACAGTGCAGAAGATCGAAGAGAATATCTGGAATCACTGCTGCGAGAATGTAAGAAGGAGGAAACTGCCCCTGTATTGGATGATGATGGTCTCAATGATATCTTGGCCCGCAGGTGAAATTTGTTTCATTCTAGTGATATATTTGCCAGTGTCCTTTTGCTCTGACATAATTAGGGGGTTCTAGTAGCTCTTATTCTCAAATTTTTAGAAGCTAAGTTAAAGTGATGGTTCAGTTGGTAAATGTCAAAATTGTAAAACACCATGATGGAGCTGGTGCATAGTGTTTCTTCAAGAATAGGTCAAACCTTTTCAGACTTTCGTTCTAGTTCTAAATTGGAATCTACATTGGTGGTGAGGACATGAGTTTAATTGGCTTAGTCTTTAGCATGCATCTGTTACCTTTATCTCTCTTTCGGTATGGTCAGTAAATGCTTGCAAATCAGGTGTTGCTTCAAGAATAAGTGAAGCTTTTTCTGACCTTCATTGTTGGTTTAAATTGGAATCTACATTGGTGGTAAGAACATTAGCTGAATTGGCTTGATTATCAGCAAGCAACTGTTTTCTTTATCCCCCAAGTTTGAAACCAGATAGGCAAAATTAAGAATGTTGTCATTTTGAAAGGATTATTGTTTTCCACAAACAAATGCAAGGACTGAAACAGTCAAAAATTACTTCCTCTATCGATTCTTTAACCGTTAACTTCAATCCCAGATAGGAAAAATTAAGACTATTGTCATATTCAAAGGACTACTGTCTGCCACAAAAGGTACAAGTACTGATGAAGACAAGCACTACTTCCTCTCTAGATTCATTAGTTGTTACCAAAGAAGGAACTCTTACGTAATTGGAATAGCTTACTTGTTAACTGCAGCCTCTTGCTTCTGAAAGCGCTAGGAATTATTTTGATTTTGATTGTGTGAGAAACATGTTACATATTTATAATACCTTTTGTCTTGTATGCTGGTTTAGTTCTATATTTACTCAATATTGATGTTTTGGTCTGTGGTTAGATCATCTCGATTAGGTCTAACTTTTCATGATTTTATATCTATGTTTGCAGTGAGTCAGAGATTGATATATTTGAGTCAGTTGATAAACAAAGGCGAGAAGGGGAGATGGTATTTGTAAATTTGCTTGTGTTTATAGCTCGCCACAACTCAAAAAATTGCTTACTTAATCTCATAAACCTGCAGGCAACATGGAAAAATTTGTTATTGACTCAGGGCATACATACTTCTGATCCTTTACCTCCTTTGCCTTCTCGCCTTGTAACGGATGATGACTTGAAAGCATTGTATGAGGCTATGAAGTTATATGATGCACCCAAGACTCCAGTAGTATCTAATGTAGGAGTGAAAAGAACGGACCGATACCTTGGCAACCTTGACACCCAGCACTATGGAAGAGGCAAGCGGGCAAGAGAGGTGTGTTGATACTTATTATTATAGGAAAATCATACATCTCATGTGCTATTATGATTTTTTCTTACTTTTATTTTGGAATCTATCTTACTCAGGTGCGATCCTATGAAGAGCAATGGACTGAAGAGGAATTTGAGAAGATATGTCAAGTTGACTCTCCTGATTCTCCAAAGGTTAAGGAAGAAACAGTAGAGAGGAATTTGCCTAAAGATGCTACAGAATCTGGGAATGCCATTAGGATCACTGAACCTTTGGCACCATTCCCTCCACCACAACCTAGAGAGCCTCAACCTATTGAGCAGAGCAAAGAGGTAACACCACCACAAAAGAGGGGACGTGGAAGACCAAGAAGGGTAGCTTTAGATAAATCTCCAAATACTCCGACACTTCTGGTTCCTTCTGAGGCAGGCAAAGTTGATTTGAGCTTACCGACAGTAATTGACTCCACTTCAAAAACTTGTACTTCTGATCCCTCTCCTGGTTCTTCTAATTTAGTAGGAAATAGCATTGAAGCCCCACAGCAATCTGGCGGAGAGATTTCTTCAAACCCTCAACTTCCCATCCCTTCCGTTTTTGTTGCATCAGCTCCTCAACCTATCCCTGCATGTCCTTCTGTAACAGTGCAATCAAAGGGACGAGGTAGGAAATCTCAGAGTGGAGTACAAGCACCTCGTCGCAGGGGAAAGAAACAGGAAGCGCTGTTGCCTAGTCAGCAGAATTTATCTGTTCCTGATTCAAAAAAGAATGAACAATCACAAAGTACATCTGTCAGTACAGCACTCATTGGCCCCCCAGGAAATGTTTCTACTGCTTCTGTCCCTTCTAGTCTTGGTAGTCTACCTGGCAGTTCTGCTGTAGAAGGTGTTGGAGGAGCTGCTAAAAACGAGTCAGTGATTACGGTGGGTTCTCAGTTAAACCCTTCTGTATCTTCTCCCTTACAGTCATCTTCACCGTCCCCTACCGTTTCTCCATGTGTGAAAGTGCAAAATGTGAGTAACCAAAGTGGAACAGGAGCACCGCGACGTCGTGGTAGGAAGCAAGTTTTGGTATCACCTTCTGTTCTGGAAGCCTCATCTGAGCCTTCAAATTCAAGTCCACTCTCGCAGATTAAATCTAGTGACTCATTAGGTAGTAAAGCCATCGCTACTAGAAGCAACCAGGGAAACAATATTCAGGAACTGAGAAATGTAAACCAGGAGGATGCATCCGGTACTGCAGCTTATGATAAAAAATCAACTGGAGAATCAGGTGAAGGTATTCCACACCTAGAAGTAATCAGCCTATCAACAACCATTCCTGAAGGTGCTGCCAGGTCTACAGGTAGGAGATGTGCATTTATGTCATGTAGAAACTGATATTGTTCTAGCCCAATTTAAATATTATTTTTTATATGGTGCAGATGGAATTCAAGTTACTGCTAATTGTAATGTAGCTTCTGTCACAAAAGAAGTTTCAGTAGAAAGTAGCTTGCCGACAACTAAATTGGGCGAACTTTCTCGAGATGAAGGTGGAGTTGGCCTGACTTCACCCTCAATAAATAAGACCTCTGTGGAGGAGGCCCAGAGCCAAAGCTCATTGAGTAAAACATCTGCAGTTCTTGGTCCAGTTATTGAATCATTGCCCGACTCTGCTTTTGCTGAAACTGTTGGAAGGACTGAAAATCATCCTTCTACAAAGATTGCTCCCAACTTGCAGCCAATTATGTCTTATACTTCACTCACAGCTGCCCCACAATCTAGCTCTATTTTGGTCACTCCTGCCCCACAATCTACCCTTCCAGATGCAGTTCAAGTCAAAAGGCAAGGTCGAAAGGGTGCAAATAGAGCAGAAGTACCTAGACGTAGAGGGAAAAAACAAGGTCCTGTTTCACCTGCTGTCGATACTTCAGTTAGTCAGGATCTGCATAATAATCCGAGAGATTTTACAGTAAACAAGGCTGTGTCCCTGAAAATTAAGCAAGATAACGAACCAAAAGAAATGATAAATCTTCCTCAGGTATATTAATTTGTTTATATTATGTTATGGATAGGTATGTTGTGTGTACATCCAGTATCATGTTTTCTATGTGTGGAAGAATTCAACTATTACATCTGACAAATATTTGATTTTTCTCCAAAAAATTTCCAGGAAGGGAATTTACCTAGTGGTACCATTGGTCAAGATCCAAAAAGAAAAGATGCTAGTGGAATTCCGGTATTCGGACGCATTCAGACTGCTGATATTACTGATGTTGCTCGAGTGATGAAGGAGATCTTCTCTGAGTCTTGCTCACCAAAAACCAAAATTGTTGACCCTTGTAAGAATGAAAGTAAAACTGCTCCTGCTGTACCTGTATCAAGCAAGACAGATGTGGAGGTGGTGAAAAACCAAATCTCAGAGGATGTAACTCATTCGACCATACCAACTTTGGAAAGAGAAGCTCAAGTTAAAGAAATTTCAAGTGAGAATTCTCCACAATCTGCGTGTAAAGTTGGTTTTGGAATGGAAATGAACAATTCTTCTACTTTGAAGAATGATTCTAGTCCAGGAAAGGATGGTTTGAAGCTGGAAATCAAGACAACAGACGGTGCATCTGAAATTCTGGCAGCTTCGGCAGAGGCTTCACACCAAAACCTTACAACATTTATGGAGGTGCCTCAATCAAATCTACTCAGTACTGGTGAAACAAAAGATGCTTCATCTTGCAGAGATCCCTTTGATCTCCCTGCTCCTGATGCACATGCATTAATCAATGAGGATGGCTCAAATGTGCAATCTAAATCTGCGGAAGGGCCTCCTGACATGAAACTGGATGACTCTGCAAATGGGTCTCTGAAATCTTCAGCCATTAAAGTTATTAATCATGAGATGGAGTATCCAATTTCTATTAAAGATGATGAAGTTGGTGGTAATCTGACAGGGACACTGTCTGGTACAACTACAAACAGTCCTATCAAGAGCAATTTGGAAAATGAAAAAGAAGCTTCCCTAAGTACATCATTCCCATCTGCTTTACTTGTTTCAAGTGTCGAAGCTCCTACTACTTCTGTGAAACCTGATGCGGTTGTTTGTCATGCTGAGATGAGGATGATTATTTCTCCTACTGTGGATCAGCCAAGTTCTAGCAGTTGTAATGTGGCTGTGATTACTTCTGGAAACTGTAGTGGATCTTCAAAGGAAGCATCAGTTGATAATCTGCCTCTTGAAATCCTAGGTGTTGAGGGGATCAAAAGTTGCCCAGGAGCTGCTATGGTTGGGGACTCTGTAGAGTTATTGGAAACGAATGAAACTTCTGATGCTTTGGGCAATAACCTCATGCAGACACCCGCATCAATTGGTTTTGATCATTCAAAAGATGATGAGCAAGCAAGGGAACATTGTGTGAGGTCTGATGAATGCACCACCATATCTAAGGACGCTGCCTTTCCTGGTGAAGCTATTGTAGAAAGTTCTGAGAATATCAATAATCTTGGACCTGATCATGGCTTGGATAACATAATGTCAAGTTATAATGCTGTCTGTTCACAAGAAATAGCTTCAGAATTAGGCAAATCAGAAGGTTTGTCTATTGGAAATAAAGATGAAAAGAATCTTGTGTCTCAGCCTTTGCAGTCGATCACTTCTGAGTCTACTACGAAAGAGTTAGTTCCGGAAGATCAAGGTTTCTTGCAGCTGCCACAGGCTATTAAAAGAGTTGAGGTTGATAATACCGAGGGTTGCAACATGGAAGTGGACAATTCTGAAACTAAAGTGCCTTGTCCAAAAGATTTTGTTACTGCCTCGATTCACCCTCAAGATGTTACTGAAGGAAATGTTGTTACAGAACTACATTTTGGAGTTGGAAGTAGTGAGGTAGTTTCCAAGGCGGAAGAATATTTGTCTTCACCAGAAAATTTCCCTTCTGAATCTGTCAGTCAGAAGAATGATCAAATTGCAGTCAACTTGCATCCTGGAAATGAAAATACAGAGGGTTTGTGTATAGATATGTGCACTAAAGTATCAAACTTATCAGAAGCATGTGCAACAGTTTCACACGATGAATCTTCCAAGACAGAATCAATCCCAGAAGATCATATTGGGAAAGAACTTCCACCTGGGTTTGAAATGGCCAAAGATGATTCCATTGTTGCATCCAGTATGCAAATACAATCTGCTATGTCACAGGTGATGCAACTAAATTAATTTTGATGATTGCCCTTATCATTAGCAGCAGCAGCATTGGCTGTATGGACATTCTTATGCTAATAATTCTTTTTTTATCTTGTCTCCTACCTCAATGTCTGTCTATGCCTCACTTTGTTGACATGCACGGGATTACCTAGAACTTGGGAAATATCATTGAAGTTCAGGGTTTCCTGCTCAAACTATAAATTTTGAACTTTAACAGTTCTTTTGTTCAGTGAGTCTAATGGCGTAGTCCCATGCCTATTGGTTTGCAGTTTTTTTGGCCTTGTTTTACCGTTTTTATAGGCTATGAGAAATTCAAATACTATTTAAGTTGCGTATTATTTAAATACAGTGAACTGTTCTAGTGAGACATGCCTTATTATTTATTTATTTTTAAATTGTGTTATTGCCTCAGTTTTATCTTTGTAACGATGACCTGCCTTCTATTTATACCATAGCTCGTTGGCTAATTCTTAGTAATGGTTCCAGCAAAACTTAATCTGCAGATTGATGTTTAAGAGGTAATACTATTGATGGCAAGCCTTTTATACAAACAGTTCTTGTGTGGCTTGTTGATTTGCATACTGTGTGAAATTTTCCTGTTATGGCAGTTACAACTTACAAATTGATTTTATTTGTCCTTAATTTTTACATAAAGTTCTTTGGTTTATATAAATGATATTTATTGGCTGTATCAACAGGTTTCGTCCCTTAAGCATCTCTCTTCGTCTAGTGAGGAAGTGCCTATCAGTTATGCTGATGAAATACGCCATGATATTGATGTTTCAAAGACTGGCAAATTTGCAAAACAAACTATTACAGAGGAACTTGTCTCTATATCATCTCAGGTGACACACAATGAAAATATGGGAAGCTTTCATGATAAGAGTCTATTAGCCACAACAGGGTTTCATGGTTCTCATCCTTTGATGGACGATCAATCAGATATGGTTGGTGGTGTTGTGCCAAAAGATTTGTCATCAGACATGATTCTTACTTCTTCTCCATTGGCTATGGATGAAGGGAAGGAGGGATCACATGAGGAACATTTAGTTTGCAATTTGGCATCAGAGGCATCTAAAGGATCTGAAGCCAAAACTGATGAATTGGGTGAATCTCCTGCAGATGTGGTTGTGCTTGAAAATAACAAAGAAAATATGGTTCTGCGCACAACTTCCTTGATTGAAGAAGCTTGCCCTGACCACCATTCTTCTGAGAAGTGCCCAGTTAAAGAGGAATCAAAGGAAGCTGGTGCTGAAAAGAGCGATCAGAATAGTTTACCTAAGGTTGATATGGATGTTCCTCAGTGTACGCAGGAAAACGTGGATGATCATTCATCTTACCTTGTAATTGGGGAGGATAAAGCTGATGGCTTACATGGGAAGGGCTCTTTTTGCAGCTTATTGGTGCCAGCAAGATCAGAATTATCTGAACATGACAAAAATGATCAAAGAGATTTAACTCTGGTTGAACCCTTAACATCATCAGAAAATAATTCATCTTCCTTTGTATCAGAGGACAAAAAAGTTGACCAAATGTCTGAAAGGGGTTCATTTACTGAGTCGGTACTGGACGGATCAAAAGAATCTGAATCTGGTGATAAAAGCTTGGGCCTACCTTTAACTTCTATAGAAGTGCTGGAACAGAAGGTTGAGGCTCCATCTAAGAGCCAATCAACCAGCTCATCATCTGAGGAACTGAAAGTTCATGAAAATGAAAGAAATGACCAAGTGGCTGTCGACCTTGCTGATGAAATTATACCTGAAGTAAATGATACTTTACCTTTGTCTTCCTCAACAATGGTAGAAGAAAAGTCTGAGGGTTCCAATGTTGTGAGTGATTGTAGCATCTCAATGCAAACAGATGAACCCAAACGAACTGGAGATGAGGAGAGTAATAATATTGTTGCATCTCGACTTGGTGGTATGGAGCCTGAAATTACTGAAGGAGATGTGATCTTGCCTTCATCTTCACTAATAAAAGAGGCTGAAAAGACTGAAGGCTCATCTGTTAGAAGTCCTGACAGAATCACAGAGGCCCTGGAGGTATCAAAAGGGTTTAAAAATGAAAATGTTGATGCAATTCCATGTCAAACTGTTTTGTTGAGGCCTGAGGATAGCAAGAGTACCGGTACTGAACCTGAAGGTACTCAAGTTGGTGATATTGTGCCTGAAGATCAATGTGGAACAATGTCCATGTGTTTGCCTTCCTCAGAAAATCAAGATAATAACGAGAGCTTGTCTCTGAGGATTTCAGAGATAACAAATGAATCTGAAACTCAACCGCAGAGTCAATCTGCAGTGATAGAGCTGGAAGACTCATTGGGGAACTTTATTCTGCCTTCAGAGTGTCAGGTGGTGCAGGAACGAAAGCTTGATGTTTCTTCAAACATGAAAGAAAACTCACTCAAGTCTCCATCCTCCATTTTGCCATCAGAAACAAAGATCAACGTCTCATCTGAGAGTGTTCCGGTTGGCAACCCAGTTGCTTCACCAGATCTAAAGAGTCGTCAATCTGACATGGATGATCTTTCTGGTAAGACTGACCAACAGATTGTATCTGAGTATACAGGGTTGCCATCAACTTCGTTAGATGCTCAGGAGGTAGAAAATGAGAGTCAGTCTGAGAAGGATGCTGATTCAACGAGATCTCAAACTGAAGCAGATACTAGTGTTGGTAAGATTGAGCAACAGATTGTATCTGAGGACACAGGGTTGCCCTCAACTTTGCTAGACACGGAGTTGGAAAATGAGAGCCAATCTGAAAAGCATGCAGATTCAAAGAGGTTTCAAACTGAAGTGGAAGATAAAACTGGCAACACTGAGCACCAGATCGTATCTGAGGGCACAGTGTTGCCATCAACTGTGTTGTCCGGAGGATTAAAAGATGAGAGACAGTCCGATGCAGATTCAGAGAGGTCTCAATGTGAAACAGACGATCATGCTGGCAAGACTCAGCAACAGATCGTATCAGAGGACACAGGGTTGATTTCAACTTTGTTAGCCATGGAGGATGATAGCCAGTCTAAAATGGATGCAGACTCAAAGAGGTCTCAAACTGAAGCGGATGATCATCATGCTGTTGAGACTGAGCAACAGATCGTATCTGAGAATGCAGGGTTGCAGTCAACTTCATCATCTGCAGATAATGTAGAAAGTGAGAGCCAATCTGAAAAGGATGTAGATTCAAAGAGGTCTCAAGCTGAAGTGGATGATCATGCTGGTAAAACGGAGCATCAGATCGAATCCGAGGATGCAGCAGGGTCGCCGACAACTTTGTCAGCAGCAGAGGCAGAAAATGAGAGCCAATCTGAAAAGGACGGAGTTGGTAGTTCATTAGCAGTCGCAAATTTGGGTAGTTGAGTGTATGAACGAAATAATTGTGTAAAGTATATATATGTACGCGGTACACAGACCGATTTAACTGTAGTTTCATCATCTTAATACAAGTCATTGGTGCGATTTCACCTGCTTTGAAGGTGTTTAGCTTTCGTGGTAGTACTAAGTCTAGTGGTTATCTCTGTCATCTGTGCTCCAGAATGGATTCAGGGCCGAGACCGAGAGCCAGTAAGAAGTTAACAAGTTAAAGTACGGTTAATTAAAGCTTTAGGTAATATTAATTGAATTAATAAGTCTTTTTTCAACCATGAATTAATAATTTGTAATTTCTGAATTATTACAATTATCAATAATTTATTAAGTTCGTAAAAAGAAGTTAAAGGACACTTTAAGGTTTTTCAAAAAAAATTCTGAAATTTAAATTTAATAAAAATTTGTAATTTTATGTTTTGTATAAATTTTATTAACAGTGGGAAAAGTTATGAATATCATACCGGACTTGGTACCGGATTGAGTTCTAGAATAAAACTATACCGGTACCAGTTGATATCGGGTACCATTTCAATTTTTTTAAAATTTTATGAAATAGTCCCTAAAATTTTTAATAATTACAAAATAGTCTATATTAATATATTATACAGTTGTACTGCATACTTTACTAGTTTACTGTTTACATCAACTATGCTTTCAAAAATTTTAATAATAAATAATAATGACAATTAATATAAAATAACAATAATTTTTAAATATTTTACATATAAATAATAACCACA
>JANVCL010000214.1:46113089-46126506 GCA_026546855.1 Erythroxylum incrassatum | reverse complement strand
TAAAATATTAAAATAAATTTAAATAAAAATAATTTATTAGTAATTAAAATAAAAATAATTTATTAGTAATAAAAATAGAAATAATTTATTTTTAAGTTTAATTTAATTTATAATGATTATTAGTAATAAAATATTTATTATAATTTTAAAAACTTTGGAAAAAAAAGGAAAGAAGAGGTAGGAGGGAGGGAGGGAGAAAAATTTTGCATAAAAGTCTCTCTCAATTTTTTAAAATTTTCGGTACCGGCCGATATTTGACCGATATTTTGAATACCAACCAGTATCGATCGGTACAGCTGAAATTAGCTATTATCGACCAGTATTTAAATTCGATATCAAATTTGAGCCGGCCGCTAAGAAACGGAACAAAACTCATAATAACAGTGGGATACACTAAATTAATAAAAAAATTATAATATCTATAAGAGAGAATGGTTATGGATATTCAATTTATAATTGTATTATCAGACAAGACAAGACTAAAGAACAATAGGACAAAGCTAAACTGAGAGTTCAGAAATGACACAACTGACCGTTTACCAACCAACCACGCCAACCTAACCCACTGATTATCCAATTTTTGATTCACCTCGACCTGTCTGTGTCCTCTCCTCACAATCCATTAAACTGCAGAGAAAATGGATTCTGACAATCTGTTGGTAATAATCTCTTTCTCTTTCATTTTTCAAATCATCTTCTTCAGTTTCCTATACCCTATCCTCCTTCCCTTTCAATGTTTGGTTACCGGGAAAAGATGGAAGTAAGAAAGAGAAGTATTGTTGAATTTCCATGTATTTGATTGAATGATTATATTATATGAAGTATACTGATGGGTTTAGTTTAAGTTTGCATTTGCTTTCCAAAGCAACGATCTTTTTTAGTTTTTTATTCCAAAGATACTATCTTTTCTTATTGCTATGTTGCCCTCCAAGTGGGGATGCCATTGATTTCCATCTCAACTCAGCTTCTTTTTCTCTTGTCTTTAATGGATGAATTGATGTCATGGGTTGTTTTCTTGGGTTGAAGTTGGCGTCTGCTCCTTGTACGGTGGCTCAAATGGAGAGTGGAGCAAGAGGGGGAATGAGGAAGAATCCGACTTTGATTTGTGCCACGATCATGGCTGAGACGGTGGAGAAAATGGTGGCTGACACCGTTAAAGCTAAGGCTAGTGGTGCTGACCTTGTCGAGATTCGATTGGATAGTTTGAAGAGCTTTAATCCCAATGTTACGATCCCACATTGGTAATAAAAGAGACTGATGTGGGATTTATGAGTTTATGGGCTCTCCCACCCTTCAAGCTAATTTTTGGGGTTGGTTCTCCCATAAGACCTGTAACACCCATTGATGATCTTGATAGGCTCATCAAGCTCTCTCCTTTGCCCACACTTTTCACCTACAGGTTCTCAGGCTTACCCAATTTATATTCTCTTATTTTTTCGGAATTTTGTGTTCAAGTTCAAAATACTGTTGCTTTGACTATTGATATAAGTTTATGAGAAGAAACCATGAAGTGGGTGGTTTGGAGTTGCCAACCCTGGACGATCCAAGCTGTCTCTCCTTTTAGTATTATCCTAAGGATTGTTTTTCTTTTAACCACTCATGTTCTTGTTTTTCTTTTAACAACTCATGTTCCTCTAGATCCGTATGGGAAGGTGGTCGGTATGATCGTGATGAAAACAAGCGATTGGATGCACTTAGATTAGCCATGGAGTGCTGATTATGTCGATGTTGAGCTTCAGGTCAGTTTATGTTTTGTAAACTGACTTAGAATGTTTGAAATGCCTGCAAGGAACTGATGATTTCTGCACGTAAACTGTTGAGTCCATTGACATGTTTGATGGAAAATGATTTCGCATGTATAAGATATTGAAATCGTTATTCTGAATTTTGTTGCGTAATGGAACATTGATACGGAGTTTGAAGAAGTCTGTCCTTTTACTTATTTTCTCTGATCTGTGAAGGTTGCCCAAAGATTTTACGAGTCCATCTGTGGAAAGAAACCCAAAAAATGTAAAGTCATTGTTTCTTCACACAACTATCAGAATACTCCTTCTGTTGAGGATCTTGGTAATCTTGTGGCAAGAATACAAGCTGCTGGAGCTGACATAGTGAAGATTGCCACTACTGCTCTGGATATTACTGATGTGGCACGCATTTTCCAGATAACTGTCCACTCTCATGTAAGCGATGACATGATTAGCTGAAGCTCACTGGGTTTCTGTCATTATTTTTCCCGAAAATGATTGAGAAGCCGCAGAGTAGTTTTCCCATGATTTTGCCTTACTTTTCAACCTATGAATGATAAGTTACCAATATTTTTGGATTTGATGGCAATTTCTTAAGGTTAGCTTCAATTTGATAAATGTGCTTCGAACTCTGATTTTCTCCCTTGAAGCATTTTACTGCTGAGCAGGACCTCTGAATCAATTTATTTCAGTGTGTCGAAAATCAGTAAGAACGTGATACTGTATTACTTATTGTCATAATGTTCACTTTGTTGATAATCTCTGGTTTGTTTTTCTATGAGCATTGATTATATCTTCATTTCTATGTTTTCCAAAAGTTCTACAGAATTCTTGTTGTCATAACGTATGCTATTATTTCAGGTTCCAATAATTGGTGTTTTTATGGGTGAGAGAGGTTTGACCTCGAGAATTCTTTGCGCAAAATTCGGTGGATATCTCACATTTGGCACCCTTGATTCCGGAGTAGTTTCAGCTCCTGGTCAACCAACGATCAAAGATCTACTGGATCTGTACAATTTCAGGCAAATTGGACCTGATACTAAAGTATTTGGCATTATTGGGAACTGTGTTGGTCATAGCAAATCACCTGGTTTGTACAATAAAGCATTCAATTCAGTTGGATTTAATGCAGTGTATGTACATTTCTTGGTGGATGGTCTCGTTAATTTTCTGCAGACATATTCATCCACAGATTTTGCAGGATTCAGGTTCTATTTCTACAGACCTTAACTTGTATAGCTGCAGAATGCTTCCTATATGTAGTTAGTTGAACCTAGTCATCTTTCTGTATTCTGTCATTTGTGTGTATTTGCTAAATGTATCTGAGGACTCGAAAATGGAGTTTGTTTGGAGCATAATCGATAATTGATCAAACATGTCTTCCTTTAATATGCAGTTGTACAATTCCTCACAAGGACGCTGCAGTTACATGCTGTGATGAGGTCAATACAGTTGCAAACGTAATTCTAATGTCTGACCAAGCACTTGACAAGCTCGTAATTCTCTGGAGTTATTAGCCACTCTTTGATGAATTGTTCGATGCATTTGGATATAAAGGTTTACTCTGGATTAATTTTCAGTGAATAGGAGCTGCTAACTGCATTTTAAGGAGACAAAGTGATGGAAAGTTATTTGGTTTCAATACAGACAATGTCAGTGCTATATCTGCTATTGAGGATGGACTTCGAGGTTCTATTTTCACTCCCTAGCGTATTCGTCGTATAAACAGCTATTTCTCTTTAAATTGTTCTGCATTTGATTCCTTTTTCTGCAGTTTCACAAAATATTAGCAGCAGAACCAGTTCACCATTATCCGGCAAGTTATTTGTGCTGGCGATGCGGGGAAGTCGCTTGCTTATGGTGCAAAAGAAAAAGGAGCAAGGGTTGTGATTGCCAATCGGACCTACGGTGGGTTCCCTCATTTAAAGTTCTTACTGATGCATCCATCGGACCTACGGTGGGTTCCCTCACTTAAAGTTCCTACTTATGCATAAAATAGGTTTGTTGAAAGGCAGCAGAATCATTAACCTTGCTTATACACAAACTCGGGTTAGAAAAATAATGAAAGTAACGTGACATGTTTCTTATATAATGAGTAACATATCTATTTCATTTTTCTAAATATTTCACTGAATTTGTTATCTTCGTGATATCCATTTGATATGAAGATCGGGCAAAAGAACTCGCTGATGTAGTAGGAGGAGATGCCATATCTCTGGCTGATTTGGAAAATTTCAATCCAGAGAACGGCATGATTCTTGCTAACTCAACATCTATTGGAATGCACCCTAAAGTTGACGAAACACCCATTCCTAAGGTTTCCTCCTTCCTGATGTTCTATCTGTTGTATATCATTAGATATTTCATACTCCTAACTTGTTTAACAAATAATGTAATCATTATGGTCTTCATTCCTTTTAATTATTTTAGTCGACCTGCTCTATCGTAGACAATTTGATCAACTCTTTGTATCCAAGCTTTCATTAATTGGTTTAGAAACGAATGGCTTCGTGATAGCACTCCAAGATGTCATTAAGATTAGGGGTAGTTAGATGGTGACTGGTTTCTGAAGAACAATAAGCCGTTGAAACTAGAGAGATATATGGCAGTTTTATCATGAGTCGGGTTTTGCAAGTTTGATCCTTCGCGATAGGTGAACAGTCTACGGGTCTTGCATGTTCACCATACATATAAAGCCATGAAAGAACAAAGGGCCATGTTATTTCTTGCAAAGTACCAAGCCAGCATGTTCCTGCTCTGTTTATGTATAGGTGAGAAACCGGTCGATATCCAAAATATCGTATGATGTTCTGAAAACGAACTTGTGGAGTGTGAAGTTGAAGACTTGTTTGTGTTTTGCAGAATGCTTTGAGATATTACTCCTTGGTTTTCGATGCTGTATACACTCCCAAAATAAATCGGCTATTGAGAGAAGCTGGAGGATCCGGAGCCGCTATCGTTTCAGGCCTAGAAATGTTCACTGGACAGGCGTATGAGCAGTTTGAGAGTTTCACGAACTTGCCTGGCAAATATCATACGTTCTAACTTCATATTTCTTCATTTTGCTCGCGTCACATCATCCACATTCATCACTTCCTCTGTGATCTGCAGCACCCAAGGAGCTTTTCTGGAGAACAATGGCCAAGTTCTGATTGACAGAGCTGTTTCTTTCACACCACTCGTTTTCATTCTAATACGAAATATCCATGTCAGATTCTCTGTTCTACATTGAGTTGAACCGAATTCGGTCCGGATCAAGGGTGAACAGAAACATAATTCTTGAATCTTGGTTGCTTTATAATCTGTGTAAAAACATGTCCAATTGCTTGGGAACTGTTGGCAAAGTCAGCTGTTTGTGGTTGTGGTTAATTGTCAATTTTATTTAGCCTGAATCTGTCCTCATGGCATCCAAAGAATGCATCAGCCATTGTTTCACTAGACATGTTGGGTTTCCTTGCCTCAGAGGTTTGACTTTTATGGAATGTCCCAAGCCGCTGCTACGGGCTTGAGCGCTAACTTTTTTGGGCCCAAAGTTTGATTGAGTACGGGATTCAAGCAAACCCAAATGTTTGAAACTCGATATGTTTAAAAAGTTTAGTATTAAATTAAAAAATTGTAAAAGGTTAGTAACTATTTAATTCGTGATCTCATATTATTAATAATTACATTTTATAATAAAATGAATAATTACTTAACAAATATTATTTTTCAATTTTAATACTGCAAAATGTTTTTAAATTACAATTCAAAATTATAAATAATATTATAAAATAATATTTTGCAAAATAATAAAATAAAATTTTAAAATAATCAAAACCGCGGGAACCAAAACCAAACTTTGCATAACGTACAGTTCAAATGACTTAAATAATCAAAACCGCGGGAACCAAAACCAAAACTTTGCATACCGTACAGTTCAAATGACTAATTTCCCGCTCTGGACTGGTTCTTCTACTTGGTCCCTCTCATCTCATGAGTTCATAGTAAGCTTTTGAGCTCTCTCCCTTTCTCAAAACCCCCACATTTTTAATCGAACTCTCTCGGTTCGTCGTTTCCCGCCTTATTTTCTATGTTTTGCCCGACAAGGTTTGTTTGAATTAGTGAACTTGTTGCATGTCGCTCTGTTTTTTTGTTTTGGTTTGATTGTGTGGGTTCGCTTCAGTTATTTGTGTTTTTTGTTTTTATCACTAGGTATTTGGGTAATTGCGTTTTTGGGGTCTAAATTGGAAGTTTTTGTTGGGTTTACTCTTATATGAAACGGAGTTGGAATTTTAGGTCACAAAATTTGGTATCTGACTAGATGGGTTTCGTAAGATCATGTTGATGCTTCCTCAAAATGGGGTTTTACGTTGATTGAGTTAGAAATGTGGCCGGTGTGGTTTCTACTCGTACTCGGTGTCACTCTGAACTTTTTAATTGTTTTTAAACTTGGGGTTTGTTTATGTGGAAATGAAGTTTGTTTCATCGGGTTGGTACCTGCAGGATTGAACTAGAAATCTAGAATGCAAAATATATAGTTCCTGGGGTTAGGAACATAAGTTGGATACGGTTCAAGTTGATAAGCATTAGCATATAGTTACTTGTTGTTGGTTATGGTATCATGTTGAACTGTGATTGCTCTTGAAAATTCATCATCTTTCAGCCCTTGATTGTTTTCCAGTCAATCTTGGAGGTCTCACTGATGTGGGTCGGTATGATTTGCAGGGATGACACTGCACATGAGGTGATATTTAAAGGTCTCAAGGATTCTCTGTGCTTTGAATGTGCCAATGCACGGATTGCATGCTTTCTCAACTTAATTCCTTAGGTGATTGATTAATGATGGATTATTATAAAGAAGAGGCTATTAGGGTCAAGGCGGATGCTGAGAGTAAGATGCAAAGCAAGGATTTTATTGGAGCTCGTAAAATTGCCCTCAATGCCCAACACATTTATAAAGATTTAGAGAATATCTCTCAGATTCTGACAGTTTGTGATGTTCATTGTGCTGCTGAGAAGAAACTGTTGGGGAATGAGACAGATTGGTATGGTATACTTCAGGTTGAAGAGACAGCTGATGAGGCTTTAATCAAGAAGCAGTATAGAAAGTTTGCTCTCCAACTACATCCTGACAAAAACAGATATCCTGGGGCAGAAGCTGCTTTTAAACTTATTGGAGAAGCTCAGAGAGTGCTTTTGGACAAAGGAAAACGATCTTTGCATGACATCAAACGCAAAACTTCACAGAGTGGAAAATTTCCACAACATAAACGCCCACAAAAGGCAACCTTCACTGCTAACTGTGGTGTTCAAAATAATCCTGGTGGCAACTTTACAGGCGTCAAGTACCAGCACCAACAGCCACTGCAAGGAGACCCTCGATCGGCATCTCCCAATAGTTGTGCGAATTTTTGGACGGCCTGTCCATTTTGTAATATTAAGTACAAGTATTGCATAGATGTTATCAATAAGTTTCTTCTCTGCCAATTTTGTCGCAAGAACTTTGTTGCGTATGAAAAGAGTTGGCATGGGGCAACAACACTTAACCTGAACCAGGCCACTTTTACCCAAAGAAAGGATGCCCTCGATCGAGTAGCTCGCAGAGTAGAATTAAGCAATCAAAGGGTGGTCAATGGTGAGCATCTCAAAACAACATTTTCCCAAAAGCGAGGTTGTGATACAGAATTTCGTTCAGGAAAGGAAAATGGTAAGAGACTGAGGAAGAAAGACTTGGAATCCAGTGAAAGTTCTGACACCAAAGATGAAGATGATATGCTCGTTGATGATGATGGTGATTTTAAAGCTAAAGTAAAATTTGAATGTCATGGAGAGGGCCCAAGGAGATCTCATCGATATAAGCAGCAGGTTTCTTATAACGAAAATGTAAGTGACGATGAAAAGTTTGGGAGCCGTCCAAAAAAAACCAAGGGGGGTGGGTCAGCCTGTGCCACCAACAAGCAGAAAGCAGATGGATTGATGGGTGATGGATCTGAAACTAATAAACAATCTAGCCAGGATGGAAACCAGAAAGATGAGAATAAGGCCAAAGAGGTATATCCTTCAATTGTGGAACATGAAGAACGAGTTGAAGAAAATGCCTGGAAGGAAAGCTCTGAGACCCACATTGGTTCAACATTAGATCCAAACTCTCCAGTCACATCAGAACCAGAGACTTTTGCATATGATGAGCCAGATTTCAATGACTTTGATAAACTTCGTGATGAAAAATGTTTTTCAGAGGGCCAGGTCTGGGCTCTTTATGATCCTGTGGATGCAATGCCTAGATTTTATGCTCTAATCAGGAAAGTTTTCTCTTCTGTGTTTAAACTGCGGATAACTTGGCTAGAGCCTGTTCCAGATGACAAGAGCGAAGTTGAATGGATCAATGAAGACCTGCCAATTTCTTGTGGTAAGTATAAGCATGGAAACTCCGAGACTATTGATCAGAGACTTATGTTTTCTCATGTGGTTCCTTGTGGTAAAAACAAACCAAATGGCCCATACAAGATATATCCTAGGCAGGGAGAAACTTGGGCCCTCTTTAAAAACTGGGATATTAAATGGAAATTGGATGCAGACACTCATAGGAAGTATGATTATGAATTTGTTGAGATCTTGTCTGACTTCAATGAAGATGTTGGTATGTGTGTTGCATACTTGCATAAGCTAAAAGGGTTTGTGGGTGTTTTCTGTCGAGTTGGTGAGGAGAGTTTTCAAATTCCATCAGCTGAACTACTCCGGTTCTCCCATATGATTCCTTCATTTAAACTGACGGGCAAGGAAAGAGAATGCGTGCCAAAAGGATCTTTTGAACTTGACCCAGCGTCACTCCCCCAAATTATCGAAGAGATTACCATCCCTGTGGATATAGGAGAGTTTGCTGGTAGTGATCACATCTTTTGAAGATGTGAAAAAATCTGAAGAGGAATTTGAAGCAAATCGTTCTGCACACGCGACTAAAGGGGTTTGACAGATGCAGAGCTCTTACAAGATTTATTCTGGTTTTGGCAGGTGCAGATTTTGACAAGAACTCTTCTCCACTTTTGGTAGTAGAAATCGGATATTTGCTGACAGCAATTGCTCTATAGTTTGTTTGTGCAAGTTTATGTTGAGAACTTTACATGTGAAAATGGAACGTCTCTGAAAATTTAGGCCTTGCATGTCTGTAGTACAAGTAACCCCGACCACGTGAACAAATAGTTTTTTTTCAAGCTAGTAGTCACAACTAGGCTTAACAAATAATTTTAAAATTATAAAAAAACATTTTTTAATTGAATTTGGGCTTCGACTGTTCAGGCTCAGGCACAGCCCTACCTAAGGCTTACTTTTAGGGTTGATGCTTTGGTTTGTATTTGCTAGTACGTCCCTTCACTTTCACCTAATTATAATTGTTGAAATCTTTTGTGGTATTTTAGTTTGTATATTTGCAAATATAACCCTCTATTTTAACATATTTTGGATTGAGGAATTTTTTCAAAGATAAGATGCCCCAAACAAAATTGTCATATATTTTAAATACGAATGATAATGGGCTGGCTTGTCAATTTTTTAAAATAATTTTTAAAAAATTTAAAATATAGAATAACGTTTTTTTTAATTGGATATGGGCTTAGGACTGCTTAAGCTCAGGCTTACCTAAAGTTTAACTTTTCTCGTAAATATGACCTGAGCCTAAGCTTGACCCATAGGCTAGGCCCTTTAAAAACATATAAATTTGGGTTTTTACGTCAGTCCATTGTCATTTATAATTTTTTGCAAGAGAAAAATAGAGTTTTGCTTTTTAAAACTATATATATACATACACCTTTTTAAAATTTCTTTTAAAAAATACCTTTTAAAAATCTATTTTCAAATTTTCCTAAATATAATGTTAATTTGTTTTCATATGGAAAACTTACTAATTACAACATATTTGAAACTATCCACTCTCTTGGTGCTCTTAATCAAGTAATTTTCTTGATTTGTTCCTTTATTGTTATCTATAATTTCCATTTATTCTTATTTATAATTTACATTTTAACTCTTTTTTCTTCTTTGTTTTGAGAAATTTGGGTAAAAGGTGCAATAAGAAAATTTTTTAAAGAGGTCACTAACTCTGACACTACTCACTCAAATACAGTTTATGTCGAAGTTCTAATTAAGTTTGGCGTATATTATGTCATGTCAAAATTAGATAGTTTAGATCTATCAATTAGTCTTAAATTTTTAAAATTTACAAACCAAATTACAAATAAGGTAAAATTCGAGCCATTCAGGTCAGAGGTCAATCCAATTCTTAAGTTTAAATCAACTCGAAATTAATCGACACGTTGCTAGGATCTTTTGTCCATTTTACTTTATCTCTATCTTATCCCATAAATTTCAGTCATTTATTTATATGAGTCTCGCATAAATAAATGATTGAAATTTATAAGATAAG
This sequence comes from Erythroxylum incrassatum, assembly GCA_026546855.1. NCBI lineage: Eukaryota > Viridiplantae > Streptophyta > Magnoliopsida > Malpighiales > Erythroxylaceae > Erythroxylum > Erythroxylum incrassatum. Next base: position 46,116,363 of record JANVCL010000214.1, on the reverse strand, counting down.
ATAAGAAAAAGAGAAAATAGATAAAATATCATTTACCGTTGACACGGGCTAGAGTGAAATTGCTAAGAGTCCGTTTGGTTGAGCTTTTGTCAGTAGAGCTTTTATGAGAAGAGCTTTTTTTAAAAACCAGTTGACTGTTTGACTGTCAATTTAAAAAATAACTTTTTTAAAAGTGCTTCATACAGTAGACTGTTTGGCAACATAAAAATAAAAAACACTTTTATTAATTTTAACTATATTTTATTTTATCAATTATGCTAAATAATTTTTAAAGTATACCAATATGCAAAGTACCATTTTGTAGGAAATAATTTAAAGAGATGTGTCATTTTCTTATAGAAAATAAAATTAATATGAGAAATAAATATTAAAACATGAAAAAATATCAATATTTCCCATCTAGCAAAAATTCAAGCATATCTGTTATAAGTCAATCATGTTTACACTCGGGTGAAATTTACCACTCTTCAAAAAATTCCAGAAATAACACAGAAAAAAATTTGCAACACAGTAACAAAGCTTAACGCAGACGAACAACGCAGACGTTCTTCTACGTCAACGTCTACGTTGTTACGCAGACGAACGTCTGCGTAACGAACGTCTGCGTTCATTACGCAGACCTTCGTCTTCGTTAATGCAGACGAACTTCGTCTGCGTTAACGCAGACGTCTCCGTGTCATCTGCGTAACAACGCAGACGTTCGTTGACGACGAACGTTGTTGTTACACAGACGAACGTACGTCTGCGTTAACTCAGACGTCGACGTCTGCGTATATGCAGACCCAATACGAAGACGTCAACATCTGTGTACATACCCAATAGCAAGTATGAATCTAACCTGTTAGTACAAAAGATAGTCAGTGACTTAGTGTCTTGGTGAGGAACAGAAGGAAGAGAAGAAACAAAAGATAGAGACGTTAAAGAAAAAGAAACCAAAGAGTCGTGAAAAAGAAACCTGGAGTAACAGACGCTATTTCTTTACGTAAACAAGTGACGGAAATTTTAAACATTAAAAACAGCTTCCCGGAAAAGCTGTTATTTGGGCTTTTCTGAAAAGTTCCAAATTTTGACTTTTCAAAAAGTTGTATTCTAGCTTTTAAAAAAGCTGTTTCTATTCCAAAAGCACTTTTTAATTTTTCAGCCAAACAACTATTTTTTCCTTAAAATGACTTCTGCGATGTGAAAAAGTGTTTTTGGGACTTCCAAAAGCTGAACCAAACAGGCACTTAAATTGAAAGGGATTTTCTTAAGACTTGATATGACCTCGTCATGATTTATCTGATTTTAGGAAAAGTGCAATGCCAAGACATGTAAGAATGGGAAGATGAGTGGCGTGCAAGTGTTAAAATGATTCAAAAGTGCGTTCAGTTCAACAGCCAACTTCCGACCACATACGAATGGGGTTTTGTGACTTTCGTCATGTGAAGTGCACTTAAAAGAGAGAAAAGGACATGTGAACGTAGTCTGGCTTTTAGTCTGATCTTCCTGTTTCTTTCACTCCTTTCGTAATCGGAACAATTAAAGAAAAAGACCCCAAAAAAAACTCTCTGAAACTACTGTTCACTTTCTGAAACATCCGTAAAAACTACTGTTCACTTTCCAGTGCCCACCTATTGCTGTCCGTCCCGGTTGGATGCTCAGGGCACCCATGGATTACAGCTTTTCCCAACGCCCAGACATTTCCCACAATGCTCCTCAGCTTCTGGAGAATACTGGTCCCACTACTAAGAAAATTTGCACAAGGGAACGTGATGAAGACCCACCCCCTCAAACCAACTCCCCGTCTCCAGAGCAACCCAGTTACAGGGCAGCTGTCACCGGCCGTCCCACCAACCCTCCAACAGCTTGGCCTACTGACAACCCAGTTGAAATAGAGGAGGGGGATATCAATTTGATCCCAGGCAATTTTGGCTTCGATATTGAATTATCCAAATCCTTTAAATGCCGCCTCGATAAGAAATGGGAGCACGCGATCATTGTTAAGCTTCTCGGCTGCCGAATTGGGTTTACTGTGCTGCAGACTCGCCTTTCATCTCTATGGAACCCACTCGGGCCGATGAAAATTGTAGACATCGAAAATGATTTTTTCTTAATCAATTTCTTAAATGCTGACGATTATATCCATGTCCTTACATAGGGGCCCTAGATACTCTTCGGTCACGCCCTCTCGGTTCAGCCATGGACCCCAAATTTTCGACCCTCCTCTAGTAAGATATCACAAGTGGTCGCCTGAGTGAGATTTCCGGAGTTGCCAATTGCTCGTTATCATCCCTCCGTCTTAACCGCGCTCAGAAATCTTGTTGGACGGATCGTGAAGATAGACGCGACAACCCAGCAAGCACAACACGGAAAATATGCCCGAGTGGCGATGGAACTAGATGTCACAAAACCAATTCAGCCCATCATCGAACTCGACGATGAACAGATCCAAGTAGCCTACGAGGGCTTACCCCCTATTTGTCTCTCTTGTAGCAGGATTGGCCACGGGACGATGAACTGTCCCTCCCGACCCACCACTACTGAGATCCCTCCTCTACCAAACCACCGCCGGAATGGACCCCCTTCAAACCAACTACCTAACCCTCAGCCCGAACCACTGACGTCAGAATCGCATGACGCCACGTATGGACCCTGGGTCCATGTACAACGACGTCAGTGCCGACCGAGACAGCTACCAACGGATCCAAGATGTGACAAAGGCAAATCTTCTCTCATCGACGTTGTGCGCGACTCGAGATTCCAATCTCCGACAGCCAACAGCTACAATGCTGCAACAACGTCCCCTCCTCTGACTTGCACCCACAACCTCCAGACATTTCTCGAACTCGCGTGGATCATCACACCCGCAGCTCTCAAGTAACTCCACAGAAGAACGGGCCAGGCAGCAGGCCCCGTCCAGTAGCTGCTCGTGGGCCTGCGGGCTAGAGTTCCAAGTCCCCCGGCCCGCACGTTCAAGGCCGTCAGCCCCATAGCCCTACGGCCCAGGATCCCCCCCCCCCAGTCCACTCAACTATGCCAAAGAAGGAGACCGACTCCATTCAGTCCAATAATCCCTCACATATTGCTATTTCCATCGAATCCCACCAAGACCTCGTTGTCTAGGATCCTTCCTTTGCCCCAACTCTCCAGACTAATTTAGGGAGTCGCGCAGGGGAAGATGACATGCATATCGACGAATTCCGACCTCCACGGTTAAAGTCATTATTTTCTATCTTTTTGTGCATTAATTTTCTTTATTCTTGAGGTTTGAAGTTATAATTAATGAAAATTAATC
>JANVCL010000214.1:46079342-46094786 GCA_026546855.1 Erythroxylum incrassatum | reverse complement strand
TTCTGAAACTTGTATGTTCTTCAATTTTCTGATTCTTCTGTTTTCCTTTACTTGGCATGTGGAGATATGTGCCTGCTCTAATTTTCTTGTTTTAAGAAGTATTTATTTCTGTGTTAGATTATCATCCACATTGTATTAACAGCATGTGGTTTAATTTAGAAATGCTTTCATGTAATTGAGGAAAAGCTTTAATCTATATTCCTGTCTCACCCAAGTTAAGTGCTTATGTATCTCGTCACGTTCATATGCCTTCACGCATCTTCACGGAGTCTCATACGCCTTTGCGCATTCTCATGCACCCTCGAGTCTTACATGACTTATTTCGCCAACTCCACGCGGCCTCACATTCGAATCTCACGTCTCGTTGAAGATTTCAGCTAATGTGCACTTACGTGTGCTCACGCATATCGAATCTCGCCTACTCTTGATATATATTTATACAATTTACAATTATAATCATTTAACTATTAATTAGGTGCTTTATTAAAACAAATTTAATGCATAAGATGCTAAAGCAATCGATTAAAAATTTGATAGAATTGGTATAAAAAATTAATTTACTAACTAATTATTTTGAATATAACGATAATGTAATTTTAAACAATTATGTCCTTAGTTGATATATATATATATAAAATAAAAATAATATCTTATGAAACAACATCATACTACCTTTTGAACATGTTATATATTATTTACGTCATTGCAAGAGTCGGCAGAACCCAGAGGCAGCAATTTGGTCACTCTTAATCATACTTTTCCTTTTTTAATCAAAGAAATACTTAAAATAATCAACAATAACAACAAAGAAATTAATTTCGAGACGCAGATTTAATAGTAAGCAATCTTACGTAAAATACTTAAAATAATTACTTTATTTCAATTTCCAATGGATAAGAGAATTGTATATAGTGTAGTAGAGGATTCTTTTCACATACACCTAAATGTCAATGTTGGTATATGTATTTATATATATATAATATAGTATGTAATTGAGATGGTGGATGGTCGTAAAGATGGAGTCATATAAGCGTCATATTAACATAAAGTTGATTAAATAATTAAGATGAAGAGAGGAATGTGATTAGAATTAGGTGAGAACTAATTAGCAAGTGTCACGTTTTTTCCAAGATTAGATGAATTAAATTTAGCTTTACCTTTAAGATGGAGATAGTCATCCAATATAGTTAGCTTTAATAATTGCCTTCTTTATATCACCATAACAAGTGGGTCTTAGTAGACATATATAGCAACACTCAAATCTTTATGACTTATTGCTGTCAAAAAAAGAAAAAATCACCTTCTATTCAAATCATTAAAAAAAATTATACCTTTGTACAAAATATTATATTATAGATGTTATTTTTATTCTTATTCTTGAAAAATTAGTAGGAGTATTGAGTCTAAGTAGGAGACCCCATTCTAAGATATTGTGGCTCATTGCTAGAAGACATATGTTAAAATGAGATTCCATAAATATACAAAAATATTCTATTAAAATCATTTAAATTTTAGATGTAATATTTGTGAAATTGTGACGAGAAAATGTTAAAATGAGCTTCAATAATTATACAAAAGTTCATCATCATCATCATGTCACACCTGTATGTCATATCTGCATGTGGGTCTACCGAAAATAGCCTATTTACTATATAAGAATTGTGAAATTTCGAACTTGGTGTGATGGTGATGTAATTTTTGTGTAATTTAAATCTTTTTTCTTACAAAATTACAAATTCTGATCTCAATCTCTTCAAATTAGGAGAAGGAAGGTCAATTAGATAGTTCATAATTAACAATCTTTAGTACATACTAAATCATTTTATTTTTAAAAATTCTATTGTTAATGATATTAATAAATACAAATATTCACTTTTTCAATGATTTATAGTTATAAAAAATTCAAATAAAATCATTAAATATTATATATAATTTTGTTAAATTATTAGTTCTTTTTTCTTACATAATTATAAACTTTGTTCTCAATAATTCTAAATCTCTTAAAATTAGAAGAAAAAAAGTTAATTCAATTAATAAAAGTTGTTTCTTTGTAACCAGAAGGTTACAGGTTCGAATAATGGAAACAATATATTCTCATTAAATCCTCGCAAAACGGAGAGCCTTATAAATTGAGTACGTTAACATTTTGACAGTGACATGTTTTATTAATTAAACATCTTTAGTAGTCATTATTAACAAAATATTTCCAATATTAATATATTTATAATATTAATAACTACCAAGATTTACTAATCAACCAACATCTTTTTTTTCCCCAAAAATAAGAAAAAGAAAAATGCTTGAAAATGATGCTACAATGGTGGATTTGCCGAAAGGGGGGTCCACCATACAGCTCCCCTCCTTGTCAAGGGAAGACCTAGGACTAGAACATGACATGAAACCCACCAATAAATTGTTGTCTCAAGCAAGCAGAAACTTTCACCTTTTCACCTCAAAAGTGCCTGATCAGATCACCCCCGCTAATATTTAGTCTGTGAAGTCATCATCGTCGTCATCACAGTGAAAGGAACTTCTGTACCAGTCAGTATATATACAATCCTAAAAATCACAACCAAGATAGGTTATGGAGAATAATAATAATAAAGCTCTACTTTTGGATGTTTCTTCTTTTCTTCTTGTTGAAGGTAGTGCAGACTCTGAGGCAGATCATGTCAATATGGCCTGCGACGGTTGTGACGGCGGCGACGATGATGATGCTGAGTCCTGCAGTTGTGGTGACACAACTTGTCAGCTTCAAGTCGTTGCTTGTTATGATGATGAAGAAGAAGAGGATTGTTGCAGTAGTAGCTTTAATGTTGCAACTTGGGAACCAATATGGAGTAATAATACCTGCAAGATGTGGCTAAGAGAAGCATCGTCAATGGAGGTCATGGCAAGTGATGATGATCAGAGAAACAACTGTGCAGAGAAACCAAAGTTTGGGTTTAAACTGAGTAGGGAAGCCATGGATGAAATGGAGGACAGCCTCTTCTGGGAGGCTTGCATTGCAATAGGGTACCCTTGAATTTGCCCTTTTTTAGTTAGAATTTTTATTGTCTTGATTATAGTTAATTGTGTGTAATTAACTTATTGTATAATTAAAATTATAATAAATAAAGAGATTATTTAGTTAATTAATTATTATTTTTTAACTATCTACAAGAATTTCTTATTATTATGTTAATCAAGCTTAAATAATTTACGCATTCGTGACTTAAATCTGTGATCTTATAATAACAAATGAGTAATTTTATTAGTAACTTCAAAACTCATGTGACTTATTTTTATGCTTTGAAATCAATTTTTATTTAGGCTTTTTATTTCAATTAAGTTATTTTACTCCTCTTGTAGTATAAAAAATCATATAAATTCTTTATTATTCATAAATATTGACAATAATTATTTATTGTAAGTAACTAAAATGATTTTTTAAAACATAAGTTTTAACTTTATTACTTTTTTTTAATGATGTAAAATGATTTATTATAGGAGAGATGTTTGGTCGCTCTCAGGAGAGCTATGGATTTGGGGTTGTATTGTATTGATTGAATTGTCACTTTCAGCCTACATAGATTAGATTTACAAGTCTACATGTAATGATATTCTTTTTTATATAAATAAGACATCTAATCATTATTACTGAGTATAAATTACGTATTTTAAACAAATCACTTTACGAATGAGCCATTCAAAATTGAGGAATAGATTTGATGTGATTGACGCTTATAAATTTGATTAACTATATTCTTTAAAGTTGTGTTAAAGTTAACATTCAACCACTTACAATTAGAAGGTTCGCGAAGAATCGGTTATAATATATAGTATAAACTTTATTACATATTCAGCATCAACATGAAAAGAATAAAAAATAAAGGTAATATGGAATATTTGATTTCAGTTTTATCTCTGATTTTGATGTCAACTTTAAGCTTCAAACGATCACGAATATCTCGAGATTTTTAGGGAAAGTGCTTCCTGACACGTGGTTTAGGGCTTTTTATAGTTGTCTCAATACGTAAGCTCTCTTAACGGATTAAAGATTCCTTATGTTTACGATTGATATCAGTAATTACAGAAGACCTTAATCTTTATATAGTTTCTATATCGGGCTTCCCTATTACAAGGTTGACATGAGTCTGGTTCACACTAATTGAGATTCATTTTTTATCTGAATTTTGACCTATTAATTTAGATCATTTATTGGACTATTTTATTATCTTTATTTAAAAGTCCAACGTTGTAGAAAAGGACAAAATTATCTTCAAGGCTTGGACTCGGATATAATTAAGTTTTGTTTTTAACTAGTGCATGGAAGATCGGTGGATGCAACTAATTAATCTCCTATGCAGCTCCAGACCAGAAACATGGCCTGTAATCTAATCAATTTATACGTTTTTCCTTTCCAAGTTTTTCAATGATTCGGTGTTAGGAGGGACCGTTCAATCCGTTTATACCCACCGTGACACCTAGAACAAGAACTCATATCTGTTGCAGATAATAGTTTACTAGATTATCAGGTCATGTCCATGCAGATTTAGGCATCAGAAAGTCACGACTTGCTTGTATATATCTATTGACATTCTAACTAACACATTAAAAATTTTCAGGAGCAGTTTAGTTGTGTCTGAAAAGTGATATATTGAAAGGAAGAGTCAACTCGAATACCAACTTCAATATTCTATGTTCTGCTTCTGCAATGATTGATGCATTCTAGTGGGAGAAGAAAACCCTTTTTTTGCCTCATTGTCCTCTATATAAGAACGCACAGTTCACAGGTAATCATTGTCAAAGCGAGAATGAGGAGTAGTGGGCTAAGTTTCTTGATCATGGGGTTGATGTTTGGACTGATTGGAGTTGGTCATGGAGGGGAGCTGAGGAAAAAGTTCTATAAAGACACTTGTCCTCAGGCTGAGGAAATTGTGAAGCAAATCACTTGGAAACGTGTTTCTGGCAATACACAATTGCCTGCTAAGTTGCTGAGAATGCATTTCCATGATTGTTTTGTTAGGGTAAATCCTGATTCTACATCAACAATCTTATTCTTCTCTTTTTTTCTCTTTATGATCAGTTAATATCATGATTTGTTTCAGGGTTGTGATGCATCAGTATTGCTGGATTCTACTTCAAATAACCCTGCAGAAAAAGCTGCAGTTCCAAACCAATCTCTGTCAGGATTTGATGTTATAGATGAAGTGAAGACCCAATTGGAGAAGACATGTCCAGGGACTGTTTCTTGTGCAGATATCATTGCATTAGCTGCTAGAGACTCAGTTTCCTTCCAAGTAAGCTCTTAACTAACCAGAATGTTGACACAATTTCCTGTTGTTTTCGATCAGAAGTGACAAATGCGATAGTTTTGGATTATCAGTTTAACAGGTCAATGTGGGAAGTGTTAACTGGGAGAAGAGATGGGAAGGTGTCGAGCGCTTCAGAGGCACTAGCCAACATCCCTTCACCTTTCTTCAACTTCACTATGCTGAAACAATCATTTGCCAACAAAAGCCTCACTGTTCACGATCTAGTTGTTTTATCCGGTAAGTTAGATATGCTTAGATATCAAGATAATGATTTAAATAGGCTTGGCAAAAAAAAAAAAAACCCAAGCCCAAATCTGACCCGGTCAAATTGGGTTCGAATCAGGTGGGCACACCATTGGAGTAGGGCATTGCAATTTCTTCAGCAACAGGATCTACAACTTCACAGGAAAAGGAGATTCAGATCCTTCACTAAGCTCAACTTATGTTTCTTTCCTGAAAACTAAATGCAGGAACCTGTCAGACAACACAACCACAGTTCCATTGGAACCTGGAACCCCTCTATCCTTCGACAATAGTTACTATTCGAACCTGAATTCAAACCAAGGCCTCCTCCAATCTGATGCCGCTCTTCTTAACGACAAGGGTTCTTCCAACATTGTTAATGAATTGCTTGACCCTGAAAAGTTTTTCCAGGAATTCGCTCAATCCATGAAAAGAATGGGAGCTGTAGAAGTTCTTACTGGCAATGATGGGGAGATCAGGAAGAAGTGTAATGCGGTGAATTCTTGATGATTCAGTACCTAATAATTGTTTGGATTTCTGAAGATTTGTTTTTGGTTGTGTTGCTATTATGTAAAAGGTTTCATTCTTTTTAAATTAAGCAAATTTGTATTTAATCTTAAATTTAGGCTTGTACTTGTACGATTTGTCATAATTGGACAAGTTCGACAAAGATCGTCAGGTCCAAATTTAAACCTAAACGAGTCTGAATACTCAAGCTTAATAAGATCAAAATGTTGTGTGATACTGATTAAACATCTTATTGTGCATTTAGATCTTATTATGTTATAATAACTTATAAAAATTAGGATAAATGTGAAAATAAAATTTAAATATAATATATGTTAGAATTATCTACGGTGTCATTTGTTAACAGTTTAGTTTTACACATTTACAGTATAAATACTCTTCATTCGGATGTAATCAATAATACGTTTTCACTCTCAATTCGAATTTCTGATAATATATTTTGTCTTTGAGCAATCGGTAAAAGTCGTTCTTTAGTAATTAAAAGGTCACATGTTCAAATTACGAAAACAAACTCTATGTAAAAAGTATAAGAAGAAGGTTGGTCATTCTTAGATCCTCTAAAAATGAGGAGTCTTGTATACCTAGTAAATTGACTTTTTCCCTTAATCTCGCATTTTTTTAAATGCCAAATTAAATTCTAAAATTTATATTTTATCTACTTAAAGACTTAATTTACCACAATTATGAATTTATCAAATTTGATGATTTAGTCACTGAATTAATCTCAAAAGTCATGCAAATAAAAAATGCTTTAAAAATTAATAAAAAGAGATGAAACGTTTTGTAATATCTTAAAAGGGATTTTTTTTAAACATTGTCCTGCGCTCAGCGCATATTATTCATATCTAAAGATAAAACGTCGTACAAAAAGCTTGGCGGACATACCTTTCATTCGAAATCAGGCACAGAATCAGCCGCCCTAATTATTTTATGAGCAACCTGATTCGCTGATCTTTTAACAAAAGCGGTATAAATAAATTGATGCTCTTTAATAAGAGCTTTGCAAGGGATTTGATATCGTCATGAAAAATGGCTTTTTTTATCAAATAATTATTTTAGGCAAGTTGGAAAAAATATTCCCACTTAAGGTAGAGTTTTGAGAAGTTTGAGGCTACTTTTTAGGCCGGAGTCTTGATTGTGAAGATATTTTTTATTTCACTTGAATTTAAGAAATTGACTCCTTAAATAATTTATTAAAATGTAAAAATATATAAACTTCTCTTATGATTTTAATTTTTTTTATAAAAACTCTTTAACGTTTAATTTTTTTTGAAAAACTCATTTTTTTTAGAAAAAAATCATTTTCTTAAAATTTGATTGCAATGTGAATATCATACTTGTACTAATTAAATGCTGTTTAATCTAACTCTTAAATTCGACTAAACTAATTAAATCATTTTTAAATTAATAATTTATTATAATTATAATCTAATTAGTTTTAATTGAACTTAAGAGTTGAATTGAGTTTGTGCCTGTTTGGATGGGAGGTCAATAAACACTTTTCTCCACCAAAAAAGCTTTTTAAAAGAAAAATGGATTTTTGAGTTTAAAGTAAAAAACATTTCTTTAATAGATATTTCTTTTTTAGCAGCCAAAATATAGCTTTTTAAGAAGCTCAAATTTGGAGCTTCTAAAAAAAGTATTTTTCAGGTAGATTTTTCAGATAAATTAATGAATATATTTTTAGTCTCTTTTACCCTTATGTTTTACACATAATTTTCACAATATTCACAAACTCATATTCTCATTTATTATGTATTTAACTATTTATTCAACTTTGATATTTATTTTGAGATTTGTATAATATTATTTATCTTTTTTATATGTTTTAATATTTATTTTCGATATTAATTTATTTATGTTATAATCTATATAAAAGATTTGTTTAGATATATTTTCATTTATGTTTCATACGGTTTAAAAGTATATAATAATTAATATATTGTGCTTTACATATTGTTTAATATATTTTAAATAATATTTATATACATAAATAATTTTTATTACAAAATAAAATATAGTTAAAATTAAAAGCTTTTTTATTTTTATGTTGACAAACAGTCTATTGTATGAAGCTCTTAAAAAAAACTTTTTAAAAAATGATATTCAAACAGTTAACGGACTTCTTGAAAAAATCATTCTAAAAAAATCTACCGAAAAAAACTCTACCAATATAAGTCCAACGAAACAGGAGCTTACCATACCAATAACATTTGATTAGTCCAATTATGATGTTCATACCGCCCTATGTTTCATCACTATGATTTTATCTAAAATCTAATAGAAATTTTTTTTTGAAAAATTGAAAACCAAAAGGATATTTAGAAAACTTTTCTAAAGTTTCATAAATTATGCAAGAGCTTATTTTTTAAATCTTTTTTATTAAAATTATGTAATTATATATTATTGTATATATATGACAATTTATTTAATATGCAACGGTTGTGAATTGCACTTTCGTTCAAAACAAAAACGGAAGAAGTTGAGATTGATTATAGTTATTGGACACTAGTGTTTATTTTATTTTACCACCCAATTCCAGCCCGTGGAAATAACAAAAACGAGTTTTCTTTTGGCCCTTTTGCCCTTGAAACAATATGAAAAAGGGATTGTACGTAAGAAAAGCAGATTCTATTCATGTGCATTTCCCTAAACTTGGGTCTTTTTACAAACTAAAAGATTAGATTTAAAACCAAAAAATTCAGAAAACAAAACTTTAAAATTAAATTTAGTGGAAGTAAAAATTTGTGGAAACAATCTATCTACTAGTTAAGAATAAGATTGTATATATTACTAGACTTCTTCAAACTTCGCATCTCAGCAGAATTTTTACTCAATGTTGCTGTCGTTGGAAGTAAAATTTTATTAATCTTCATTAAATTTATTATTTTTCCAAATTTTTATTTTTTGCGTTATATAATAGTTAGTATAGGATGGTATATATGTATATGTATACTTTTTCATTAGATTTTTTATTTTTATTTATTTATTTTTGAAAAGATATTCACATATGTTTTTTATTTCATTTTCTTTTATAAAAACTTTTAGGTAGCAAGTTGTGTTGTTAATAACTAATTAATCAGCTCAAATGCTCAATTAATGCAAAAAGTCAAAGTAAAAGTCAACAAATTCCAATGCACAGGGTTTCTGCTTTGCAAAGGTACGAGAGATGGATATCAACTGTACGTAACCTTTCTTTTATATTTTTATAAACAGATTTTTGTAATTTAAATCTCTGCTTTTTAGATAGATGGTGGCTGTTTCCGTTTTCGTATATTACCTTGTACTTGAGACCTCTCATCCATCTATTAAATGTTAATGATGAACGGATGGTTTCGAGCACATAGTGGCACACATAGTTTTAAAAACCGGACCGGACCGACCGGTTTGACCAGTGACTGGTCGGTTATCCGGTCCAGTTCATTCTTAAAAATCGATTCTCAATTGAACTAGTTGACCGGTTCTATCGATTCGACCACTGGTTCAATAAATTTTTAATTTTTTTAATTTTTAAATTTTAAATATTATTTGGTATATTTTTGTATTTTTAATATTATTAATATTATATATACTTAAATATAATTATTGCATAATTATGACGCCACACCGGTTCGACCGGTGGTTAAACCCATCGAACCGGTGACTAGTAAGATCTCTAGTTCGATATCCGGTCCAGGTTTTAAAACATTGGTGGCACATGAAAAAAAAGACAAAAATTGATCCTAACCTTTTAGTAAAAAAGAAATCATCAAATTGCTTAATTAATGCAAAATCAAGAGAAATGGCAAAAGCTTGGAAGAGAAATGAAAAACATAACAAATTAGTATCTCTTTTGACGAACGCCATCCTCAGATTGAGGAAAAGTTGAACCCATTTTTATATCGAAGATTGGTTAAGAATTTGCTTCTTCTTTTTTAATAAAAAATATTAAATTCGAGTGTGTGTTTAATAAAAAGTCGGGTACACGTAATAGTTCATAATAAAGTGTTTTAAATTTAAAGAATTAATAATTCAAAATTAAGCAACGAGATTGATACAAAGTGACACTTCGACCAACCATAAACTTATAAAGTTGAGATGAGTCTCTTCAATAAGGATGACATAAGCCAAGTCATTCGTTGCCTTTGTGAAGTTCATTCAAAACACATATGAATGATTATCAGTAAGTACCTTTATAAGTTATCAACTTACATGAATGTCTGGAATGTGTGAAATTTTGGCCCAATGTTTTCCCTTCTTTCTACTATACCTTTTCTTTAATAAAGGACACCACCAAATATTTAGAAAAGAAAGGGAGGATGGCAAGCCTTCCTTTGGCAAGGTTTTCAGAAGAGGGCACCTCTCAATGCTCAATCTTTCTAGAGAAGTAAGGTGGCAGAGTCCTTCCACAGACCTCAGATTCTGGAGATTATACAAGCAAAGACTGATTAGACTGGGTGGCAACCCTTCTTCTGGTAGGGATGTAATCTCAGGGCAATCCGAAATTCTCAATTCTCTAAGAGAGGTGAGATCATGAAATCTTCTATTGAACAGAAAGTCCAAATTTTGAATATCAGTGATTTCAAGGTAAGTAAGAGTAGAGGGCAAATCCTTATCTGACACCAACTGGAGCCTACGACAATTCTTGATTATCAAGTATTTAAGAGAATTAAAATGTTGAAGCCCTTCGTAGTTCAGAGATTTTAAATATGGCAGATTGCAAATCACAAGAGAAGTAAGAGTGGAGGGCAACAGGGTCACCTCTGGGAAGCATTCCATTTCTTCTGCTTCATAATCCTTAATACTGAAGGAAGCAAGAGAGGTGAGTTTCTGCAAACCCCAATTCATACGCCCGGCAATCAGTTTGTTGCAATTGGAAATAGCAAGTAATTGTAGTTTCAAAGGCAAACCATCTCTCGAAAATGTCTCAATTTCTGGACATGTAGTTATTTCCAACGTCAAAAGAGCATAGAGAAGAAAATGCATACGTTCTGGTAGGAACTTCAATTTTGGACAATCCCTGAGGATAAGCTTTGTCAGAAATTCAAAAGAGACAAATTTCTGATTGGGTGCACAAAAGGATTCAAAATGTGGACATTCTTCAATTGTCAGACCCTTCAATTTAGGGAACAACTCTAATGGAAAGCACTCGAGCGGTTCATGTTTGGCAACTGTAATTTCTTCAAAAGAAGAGCCAAGTTGCCCAATTTTTTCCAGAACAGATTCTTGGATGTTGACAATTCTGAGAAGGGAACTACTCAAGCAGGGCCAATAATGACCATTAATTAGCTCTATTGAAGAAAGATTGGGAGCATTTGGAACACAATTTTGAAGCCGCGGAGAATTCTCAATTACAAGCTTTGTCAAAGAGGGAAGATGAATAGGTAGAGCGCCTTCTAAGTTCGGACAATTTACTAATCTTAGCTCTTTGAGACAAGGAAAGGCTCCACTTTCACTCTCACCTTCTCTTCCATAAGGTCTCCACTCTTGCCACTGAGGCATACCTTCAAAGCTTATGATCTCAAGAGATTGAAATGGCTTCACTGCTGAGACACATCTACCATAGAAATCAGAATCAATTACCCTCACCTCATTAAAACCTCTAACTTCCAGACACTTGAGATTAGGCATCTGCCCAATTGGTGGCAGGGAGGAACAGTATTTACATCCCATAAGTACCAAAGAGACTAAATTGGTGAACGAAGACTCTCCCAACCAATTTGGAAAGCTAGTACCTCCATAACCAACTATTGAAATGACTTCTATTTCTGTGTGAGGCTGCAAACCATCAAGTACAGCCTCTTCGTGATGCGGATCATCAGTATCACCTTCCCAATCTAAATACAACTCCTTCAGGTTCTTCTTACAATTGATCCTGGCTTCCGAAGCGTCTTTGGCGTTCACTACATTTTGAAGATTATGAATTCTAAGCTTTCCTCTAAGATGTTGAAGGCTTCCCAATTCTTTAACTCCACGACCCTCTCGCTTACCCACAAAGAAATCGGTTAAGGTTTGCAGCTTTATCAGTTTGCCCATATCTGGAGGCATCTCTTGCAAATTTGTTCCTTTAATATCAAGATGATGCATACTGATCATCCTTCCCATTTTAGTCGGCAAATTCGCAAGGCTCATGCACCGACGTAATTTCAAAGTTTGTAAATTGTAGAAACTACACAAGCCTTCAGGTAAACTTATGATGAATGTTCTAGAGAGATCCAAATATCGCAAATGTTTCAGACGGCTCACTGAACTGGGCAACTTAACAACATTCCGACATCGGGACAAAGATAACACTCTTAATCGTTGCTGATTTAGAAATAAATCAGGAATCATCTCTTGCAGCATTTGTCCTTGTTCCTCCCATGGTGTACTATACAATGGTAGGAACGTGCGCAAGAGGCAAGATTTGAAGATGCTCGAAAGTTGTCGAGATGATGATTCCTCTTTCACTGCCAAACATGAAAAATAACGAAGCTTGTCGAATGTTCTGCAAGAATCTTGATTCTCAAACCTGAAGCAAAAATCTCCAGCCACAACTCTAGCCAAGTCATTGATCAAGTCATGCATGACAAAAGCATTATCAACATGATGGAAAAAAGACCTTGATACTAGCTCCTCAAAGTACTCTTCACCCACTTCTTCCATTGTCTCGTTTCCTTCTTGTTAAATCAAAAAACCTTATGCCATCCACAAAAGAATTAATTGCTCCTTCTTGAACATATAATCCTTTGGAAATATTGAACAATAGGCAAAGCATTATTTTAGATGCGATGGAAGATATCAGTAGCTCAATCTTAGAACTGGAAAAACGTCATCTTTAGAAAATTTCCCCAGATCATTTCTTAAAACGTTCTCCCAATCCATTTAAGTCCAACTTTTTGAGACCCAATAATCTTGATCTTGGGTTCTATCTATTAGACTCAAATCCATGAATTATATGGGCACTAATTAATTGTTAAAATTAATCTTAACATCCCATGCTTCAAGATATGGCTTTGGTCTCGAGTTTTGTGAACAACTACGAAACAAACTGCTCATTTGTAATCTTTATGTCCTTCTTCCTGACAAACAAGGTTTCTGTAGCTCCATCTCTACATGTGAAAATTTGCTAGGCCATCCTCAGTTCTGCTAGGAACTACGATGAGCAATAAAAAGACAATTATAATGCACATATCGCAGTATAATTAATTGCAAAACCAAATCTCAACGGCAATTTTTCTAATCAGAATTTGTATGTATAATCACATTATAAAATGTAAATACAATCACAAGTTTTATCTTAAATTCTTACTATATCATTTTGGAATTTTGGATAAATAAGGAAGAATTGGGATATTGACTGTTAAAAACGAGTTCTTTCAGTTCAAAATCAAACTTAGTTGGTATACAAACCTACTTTAATTAATTTATCTTTTTGAACAAATGATAAATAAAGAATAAGGCCCAGAAAAGAATTTAACGACAAGTTAATAAGACATTTCTTTTTTTTAAGAAAGTTATAAAAATTTTGCACAATTTTTTGAGTCGTAGCTCAAGATTTTGAGTCAAATGAGAAATAAATTGGGGAGTATTACAAAATTGAAGGCATATCGTATCTCGTAATAATAAATAATATAAAGGTTGAAATAATAAGATGAAATTCAAACCTATAATAAGGGATGCAAGCAACAGAAGCTGTGATGTTGCAGCAAACACATAACTCCTTGTAGCCATTTCCATTTTTCATCTTCAATTTAATACATGCCGCATCTTCAATTTTCAATAACTACCTACGCTTGATTAAACCAATCAATCAACAGACTACTCCTTTTGTACATATCAATGGTTGGGATGTGTGAAATTTTGGCCCAATATTTCCCCTTCTTTCTCCCGTACCTTTTCTCCAGTAAAGGACACTTGCATATACATAGATAAAAAAGGGAGGATGGTAAGCCCTCCTCTGGCAAGGTTTTAAGATGAGGGCACTCCGAAATTGCCAAACTTTGGAGGGAAGGAAGGTGGCGAAGCCCTTTTACAGATCTCAAATTCTGGAGACTACCCAGATTAAGAGTGATTAGACTGGGTGGCAACCCTTCTTCTGGTAGGGATACAATTTTAGGGCATTCCCAGATACTCAATTCTCTAAGACGGGTGAGATCATGAAATCTTTTGTTGAAGAGAAAATTCTGAAAATTAGTGATTTCAAGATGAGTAAGCGTAGAGGGCAAACCCTCATCTGGAGCCACCACCTGGAGCCTACGACAATACTTGATTATCAACTCTTCAAGAGAATCAAAACGTTGAAGCCCTTCGTAGTTCAGAGATTTTAAATATGGCATGTTACAAATCTCAAGAGAAGTAAGAACGGAGGGCAGCAAGGTCGCCTCTGGGAAGCATTCCATTTCTTCTGCTTCATAATCCTTAATACTGAAGGAAGTAAGAGAGGTGAGTTTCTGCAAATCCCAATTCATACGCCCCGCAATGAGTTTGTTGCAATTGGAGATACCAAGTGACCGTAGTTTCAAAGGCAAGCCATCTCTTGGAAATGTCTCGATTTCTGGGCATCTAATTATTTTTAACGTCAAAAGGGCAGGGAGAAGAGAATGCATACGCTCCGGGAGGAACTTTAGTTTTGGACAATCCTTAAGAATAAGCTCTCTCAGAAATTCAAAAGGGACAAATTCCTGATTGGGTGAACAAAAGGATTCAAAATGTGGACATTCTTCAATTCTCAGACTCTTTAACTTAGGGAATAGCTCTAATGAAAAGCACTTAAGCGGTTCATGATTTGTAATTCTAATCAATTCAAAATAAGAGCCAAGTTGCCCAACCTTTTCCAGTACAGATTCCTGGCTGTTAATAATTTCGAGACAGATGGAACTAACGAAGTAGTAGGGCCGAGAAGTAGTAATTAATCCTAGTGAAGAAAAGTTGGGAGCATTTGAATAACAAATTTGAAGCTGCGGACAACCCTCAATCTCATGTTTCTCCAGAGAGAGAAGATGACTAGGTAGAGCGCCTTTTAAATTCGGACAACTTTTTACCCTGAGCTTTTTGAGACAAGGAAATGCACCACTTTCTAGCCAATTTGGAAACCTATTACCTCCATAGCCATCGATTGAAATGACTTCTATTTCTGTGTGAGGCTCCAAACCATCAATTACAGCCTCTTCGTGACGTGGATCATCAGTAATATCACCCACCCAATATAACCCCAACTCCTTAAGGTTCTTCTTACACTTGATCTTGGCTTCCAAAGCGTCTTTGGCATTCACTACATTTTGAAGATTATGAATTCTAAGCGTTCCTCCAAGATGTTGAAAGCTCCCCAATTCTTTAATTCCACAACCCTCCCGCTTTCCCACAAAGAAATCAGTTAAGGTTTGCAGCTTTATCAGTTTGCCCATATTTGGAGGCA
>JANVCL010000214.1:46032398-46049675 GCA_026546855.1 Erythroxylum incrassatum | reverse complement strand
ACAGAAATGCATATTGTTATTAATGTAATCACAATAAAAAATAAATAAGAGTAAAATTTATCCTGATCATGTATTACCAATTTTAATCACAACAAATGTTAATCATCTCGCATCCAAGGTTTGCAAATATGGTTGAAACATTAAATGCATTACTATTTATGTGGCTTTTATGCAACAGAAACACATGCTTTTGAAAATTTATCCTGGTCTTGTATTACCTATTTTAATCATAACGAAAGTTATTCATCTCGCATGCAAGGTTAACAGATACTGTTGAAACATTAAGTGCATTACTATTTACGTGCCTTTCAAGTAACAGAAACGCATACTGGTGAAAATTTATCCTGATCGTGTATTACCTCTTTCAATCATAACGAAAGTTATTCATCTCGCATGCAAGGTTAACAGATACTATTGAAACATTTAATGCATTACTATTTACGTGCCTTTCTTGCTATCGAAGCGCATGCTGTTGAAATATTAATGTAGTCACAAACCAAAATAAACAAAAGTAAATTTTATCCTGGTCGTGTATTACCTATTTTAATCATAAAAAAAATTAGTCATCTGGTATGCAGGGTTAACAGATACTGCTGAAACACTAAATGCTTTACTATTTATGTGCCTTTCATGCAATACAAACGCATACTGTTTAAATATTAATGTAATCATAATAGAAAATAAAAGAAAGTAAAATTTATCCTGATCATGTAATACCAATTTTAATCATAATAAAAGTTATTCATCTCATATGCAAGGTTTATAGATACTGTTGAAACATTAAATGCATTACTATTTACGTGCCTTTCATGCAACAAAAACCCATACTGTTTAAAATTTATCCTAATTGTGTATTACCTATTTCAGTCATAACGAAAGTTATTCATCTTGCAAGCAAGGTTAACAGATATTGTTGAAACATTAAATGCATTACTATTGTTGGCCCTCGAAATTTTTCTTGATAAATTAAGCATGATTTAAATGAATTATGAGATTTGATGGATTAATTTTTGGAGCTTATTATTTATATGTCAGGGTTAGTATGATTTTTATGACAGAGATTAATTGAATTGAAGCATTAATGTTATAAGAATGAATGAAGGACATTGTTGGAAGTTCACTTAAGGACATAAGACATAAGGCATTAGGCAAGGGGCAAAATAGATATTGCATACTTATTAAGGGTATAGAAAGAAGAATAAGATATTGTTTTGGCTGAAAAAGAAGAAGAGAACAAGAATGAAGGAAAGAAGAAGAAGAAAAAAGGAAGCTAGGGTTTTGAAGATCTTGAAGAGTTTGAAGTTTCAACAAGTAAGTAACTTGATTTGTTGAATGAAGCATATTTAGTGAGAGTTATAGAATTGAAAATGAGGGTGAATGGTGTAGGAAAATGTTTTAATCTTTTAGTGTTAATGATGAAAGATAGAGTATGATGTTTTTGTTAATGATTTTGGGTTAGAATGAGCTTAGAAATGAAGTAAGAATGATGTTTTAAGGTTAAGATAGGTTAAAATTGAAAGATTGGAAGTGTATAGGTGAAAAATGCCAAGAAAACAGGTTTTCGGAGGTTTCTGGGGTCGCATGTCACGACTCACAATGGCGCACGTCGCGACGAGAGCCCATTTTCTAGCACTGATATCCTTTAGTATTTTGGTCATAACTTTTGCTGTAGATGTCCAAATGAGGTGATTTTTAATTCGTTGTAAACTAGATACATAGGGCTACACGTTGTATGAAGGAATGGAGTCCCAATTCAGTCCCTAAGAATCTTCAATTTTGGATGCTAGTTGAGCATAGAATGTTGTTTCAGTATAAGAATAGTCTGAAAATGTTTTGGCTATAAATTTTAGAGTGCTAAGCTAAATTGGATGATTTTGGAGTCATTAGAAACTTAAGACAATGGGAAACATTGTTCTAGAAGAAAGTATTATCAAATTGTTTCATTTACTTGATCATAAATTAGAATTCCTATTAAATGGAATTTTTGGCTATTGTTAAAGGAAATCAAGGAAGGCAAGAGGAACAAAGTATGAGGCAACTTTGAGCAAGTCTTTAAGTAAGGAAATCAAGGTGGGTACATGTTTATAATAGAATAAATAAGCTATTACTATTTTCTTTAAATCAAAGAAGTTTTTTGATTTTATTTGCATTATAAGTGCTGCATCATTATTCATAAATGATTTGTGCAATCTATTATATGTTTATTACATGATTTGAGTGATGTTTTTCAAAAAGGAAAAGACCATAAAATTGGCATTTTTGAAAACAAGATGCATGTTTCTAAAAGCATGTTTACAAGAATGATTTTGAAGATATACGACAAGTATATGAAAAAGCAAGTTTTCAAGAAAATGTGTCATTTTGGGCAACAAGCTTACAAGATTTTGAACTATATATGTCATGTGGGTTTGTGGTAGTCCCTCAAAAATCGTTACGTGCACGTTGATCCAAGTATAGGCTTCTCTCGTCTGCTCGCTAGTGGCATGAAGCTCTCTCAGGGACTTCCTCAAGAATTTACAGCTACACATAACCATTATATGGGAACGTGTAGTGTGTCATGAATCCGGACTTACCCAAACCATTCTGATATGCTTATGTGCTCATGATTTGTTTGACAAGATTGATGCATACATAATTTGTGCTATTGTGAAATATTTGACAAATTGAGAATTTCATGAAATGAGTGTTTTGTGATTTTTAATGCGGAATGACTATGTTTATGAAAAGGTTCAACGAAAATGAGCTTTATAAAAAGTTTTTGCTTGTTTCTTCGTTATAAACCTGTTGCCCACGAGCTTCCAAGCTCACCCCTCTTTCTTCCCCTATTCAGGTAATGAGGAAGAGATCAAGTGATCAAGAATATAAGAATATTACGACAGCTTTTGCATATATTGGAATTTAAGTTATTTCTGTAAAGTACAAGGATTAGTCACATTTTATGGAGTATTAGTTCATGTAACTTTTGTATTTTGAGATTTGGGACATTAATGTATTGTGGTTTGAAATGTCACTTCAGCTTGTAAAGAACGCTTATCTTTTGATGTTAATAAATTATGAATTATGTATGAATGATGATGAGTGGATTATGTATGAATTGTATATGGATGAGGTTGAGTTAAAATTATGTATAATATGAGTAAGTTTTTGATTTGGGATGAGTTTTTGCATATGAATTGTTGTTACATATATAAGTGAGATGTGTTAGGGAAAAAGGGAAGAAAAAAAAAAGAAATGACATGAGGCTTTAAGCTTCATGATTTGATTGGTTTGCGCTCACTTTGGTATGACAAGCAATAATACACATACGTTTTATGGTAAACGGGGCTCAACATGTTTGATATCAAAACAAGAAGAGATTACAAGGAACCACGCTCAAGTATGATAGAATCATGTGAAGAGTTAGATTCCGGAAATGAGATCCAATATTTTTGGTATCAGAGCAAGAGTTGAACTTCGGAATTAAGCGGTGTCCAACAATTCGGGGGCCAACAAAATTTCTTAAAGTGTAATAAAATTAAATTTTATTCATCAATTAGCATAAAAGGAAGAATGTTCAATTAGATATTAAGTTACCCGAACCCTTTAGTGGATGAAATTAAAATTTAATGGTTAATTTAGGATCAATTTGAACTAATTTTATAAATTTAAATTTAGTTTGAAGATTTGATTAACCTAAACTTAAATAATTTTGCTATCACTAATTAATTTGAAATTAACGAATATTGAACTTTATTATAATTAATTTTTAAAATATAAAATTAATCTATTACCCATATCTTAGGAATTTTGCCATTATGGTAGGGCTTGAGTAGGTTCCGAGTCAGATGGGAGACATGTCTAGATCACTGTACCTATCAATGCTTCCACACGCACAAAAATCTCCAAAACAAGACAAGGCAAGGCAAGCATTAGAGAGAGGTTGTCCTACATGACTCACTTACAGCTCCTTGCTGACTCATCATCTCCTGTCTCATAATTATTACAATTTTGTCATTTTGCTCTTTAAAATCATCTTTACGACAAACTGCTGTTTGGGTGCGATCCAGTCGTTTAAGTTATGTAGACTCTATTTATTGATTTTATGGATTTTTAATGAAATAGTATTGAATCAGAATAATAAAAATTACGTGATTTAATCCTTAATTTTACTTTAAAAATTAAAATTTACTGTAATTTTTTGTTTTACATTATTGGCAATGTTTGTTCATTTAGCTCGTTATTGCATAATTAGAGATATTCAATGACGGAGTCAGAAATTTAAGATAAGAGGGTTCAAATATTTAAGTTTTTAAATTTTAGGGAACTTAGTGTACCAATAAGTTTTAAATAACTCTGTCCTTATATATATATATATATAACTAAAATATTTAATTTTTATAAATTTTGAGGAACTCAGTGCACCACTGAGTCTCAGCTAGCTCCGTCCCTGGGAATATTAGTGGATCAAATTAGTAAAATTGCTAATTTATAATTATAAAATAATAATTTTAAGTCATAAAAATATTTTTTATAAAAATAAAACAAATGCTTTGTACACTAAATAGGATGATAAAAGTAAATGACACTCATATTTAATCAATTATTTTAGAAATTGGATTTTTGAATTTACTTTATGGTTCACATAAATTTTATTAACAATAACAATAATAACAAATAAAAATCTTACTATCACACGACGTCTAAAAATCTAATAATACTCAATATTACTCGTAACTAATAGATATATTGTTTTATAATAATAATCATAATAAAACTACTAATCAAGCTTAGTAGGGAAAAAAAGCATAGGTTAAATCACTACGACGGAAGTATTTACAAGTTGAAGCTAACTATAAGAGAAATAAGTTAAAAAGACTTGAGAGAACTACAAAGATTTTTTTATAGAAGGATTTTTTGTCTGTATCTTAGTACGTCAAATTTTTTTAGTATGAGTATGTATTGGTAAGTTTCAATGTAGTTATATCATTTTTTATCACTTCCTTCTATTTATTTGAAACAGGATAATGAAAACAAATGATCTAATCTCTAATTCTACCTTTAAAAAGTAAAATTCAATGTAACTTTTTATGTTACATTATTGGCAATGTTTGTTTATTTAGATCATTATTGTATAATTAGGGATATATGTGAATTGAGGTTTTGAACTATTGATAAAAAGCTCCATCACGATAACCTTTTTTTTTCTTTTTTATTACTTTCCAAATATTCACTGCCCAATTTTATGACTGGTGTGTATCTTATTCGGTACGATCTCAGTCGTTTACTTATTGTGAATTTTATTTATTAAATGAATAGATTTTTATAAAAACAGGGTCAAATAGGAATAAATCTAATTCCCAATTCTACCTTTAAAAAGTAAAATTCACTGCCTTTTATTATTTTACATTATTGGCAATATTTGTTCATTTAGCTGATTATTGTATAATTAGGGATATCAGTGAATCCGAATTTTAAAGTAATTGATAAAATTGCTTGTTTATAATTATAAAGTAATAGATTTAAGTCATAAAAATATTTTTTTAATATCTCATTCATTCACTCCCTCAAAATTTTAATAAGAGAATTAAAGAAAAATAATTAAATACAATTTGAGACCCCATAAAAATTAATGGAAAGTATTGATAGTTTGATATTGCAAATCATAAGGACTACTTTTTGTTACAGAAAATGCCAATTCTACAGTTTCTATCACGTGGTAAGGCCAAAAGAGCTTGGAGGCAGGCTGGCAACTTGCCCAAGTCGCCGGTTGCTGCCAAAATCTGTTCATTTTGATCAGAATTCAACAATTAGGTACTGTTCATAACTTATCAATGTCGTTTCAGGCACACCAGAATCTGCCAAAAGTCGTTTCGACTCGCGGTGGATAATAGCATGTTACCAATTATGAATTATTCCTAAATCTACGATATGTCCTTATAAGGCCATTATAGCTAAAATAGTAATTTTATGTCACATCACATGGGAATGTTTAAAATATCTTTTGCTGATAAAAGTTTTTAAAAAATCCTCATTTAATAGTAATAATAAATTTAAAATTGATTATTTTTATTTAATATCAAAATTTTTAAAATTTTAACTTTTTAAAATTTGTATAATTTAATTTAAATTTGTTTATACTGAAATTTTAGTTTGATATTTTATTTTCTTATTTTTGTTTCTAAATATTAATTAAATTAATATTTGATTTGAAAATTTAATTACACTCCACATCGATGTGGAAATTATTATTCCCGACATTGCAACCAGATCAGTTCCATTAATTGATACTATTTTTGTGAAAAATTGAAAGTTTGAATATTTTATTGTCACTTTTTAAAATTCAAGCTATAATTATAAAATTAAGTAAAGCTTTTTAGTAATTAAATTATTTAATAAATAAATGATAAAATCATATGATAAATTTGATTCAATTAACATTTGAAGTTTAATGTGTACCTTGACTTATTAATGTGAAAAACAACCCTCAACCACTATTTGAATTTAAAACTTTTAAATTAGTAGGAGCATAAAGAACAAGTTTTACCAATTAGGCCAGACCCTTCCTCTAGGAACTATTCAATTAATTGGTTATAGGCTTAGCAATGAATTAAGTCGGTCATGTTTTATGTTCGAATTGGACTCGACTTGAAGCTTGATTAGATCCAAAACTCACGACTGGAGTCTAATTTCAATCGAGCTTAAATAGCTTACGGTCCAATCAAACTCAAAATTCACGGTTCATGTTCAAGTCCAATTAAGTTTAAGTAGCTCAAAGCCTAATTAGGTTTGAGTCAAATGCAATTAATTTATTTTTTATTTAAATTTTAAAACGATGCTATTTATTAATATTAATATTTTAAAAATTAGATAGGATAATCTTTTATCTTGTTAATGTGATGTAACTTAATCCTATTAGATAGGATAAGATTGTGATCTTAACTAGCAGAGTTTTATTAAGACTCTAACTTAGTCATCTGAAGAAGCCTATAAATAGTTCATTAGAGTTGAGAACTAAAGAATTCAATCAGTGAATCAGTGAGTCATTCGTTGAGAGAAATCACTTAGAAAAGAGAACTTTGAAAGTTGAGAGCTTTTGGGAGAGTTCTCATTGTAAGAGCTTCAAACAAGGAGTTCCATGTAAGGAGTTTGAGTAGGGAATTCTTTGAGTGCTTCGCGGAGGAGGTACTTATATATTTTGTTAATATTTTGTTGAGAGTTAATGAAATAGTAACTTCGGCTATATTTAATTCTCTTGTTGCCTTTTTTATTCTGTTTTATACTTGTGTTATTTTGTGTGTGTGAGGAATACTTTAAACACTTGTGTGCGTATTAGGTGTTTGAAGGCTAACAAAATTGTTCGACAACATTCACATAAGAAGGTTAAATCTTACTTAAGTGAACCTAAACAAAATTGTCGCACGAAATTGAGCGTGATTTACAGTAAGAGTTTGAGTCCAAAGCAGAACTTTGTAAAACCGTCCAGCTTGCTACAATCAATTGGCAACAGCCACAAGTGGCGCCATCAAAGTGGAATTTCTACTGTTAACTTAGTAAGCTATCAACTGTTCCTGCTCTGTTCATCACTATTTCTATGTAATGACAAAGATTTTGCCATCATTAACACCTAATTCACGATTAAATGATTAATAACATCAAATTAAACAATAAATTTGATTATTATCTTTCCAAATTCGATCTTGCCTAATACGTTCAAGCCACGAAGGTACCACGTTAGAACTGATAAAGATGAAAAAACTTGAGCAGAATCCAACGCCAATTATGGTAATACCACGGTGAGCTCGTTAAGATCTTCTGTCCAATTTTATGATGTCTTATTCTATCTCATAAATCTCAACCATTTATTTATGTGAGTTTCGTGTAGATCCTATATAAATAAATGTAGGATCCGTATAAATAAATGACTGAAATTCATAGGACAGAATAAGACACCATAAAACTGGACAGAGAATATTGTCCCGCAAAAATGGCGATCAGGGTTACTGATTATTAGCCGTTGGATCGACACAAGTATCCTATGTTTCGTAGGACCCATTTTCGATCTAATGACTCTGGTTCGTTTGGCAAGGTTCTCCATTCTTGTCGATGGCGTGTTACAGTGAGGTCACCACGTCAGATACAGCTTGAACCCCACATGGGAGCTTCTAGTTTCTGAAACTTGCTGTCTCTCTATGGGTGTATTTTTAGACGTTTTGACCAGTTTCTTAATCATGCATGGCGTGGATATTGTTTACAAATATCTTACCTTTACACTTGTCAAAGTATATGCCAGCTGCATGTATAAATGCCCCTTACACGAAGCACATCTTTGCTCATAGCCATAGGCCACATGCCCTTTTGCTCTCCATAGCTAAAGCTTGCATATTTTCTGCGAGTTGTTGGAGGGGAAGGGAGTTGGGAAGAGATGGCAATTGTGGAGCACAAAGATTTGGAGAAAGGCGAGGTTAATGGGCTGGAAGACCTTGAGAAGCCATTGATCCAGGGGGAGAAAGTTGTTTCCTCTGGAAGTGATGAAAGTGTTGAAGATAATGGTTCTTTGTGGATGGTGCTCCTAAGCACTTTTGTTGCTGTTTGTGGTTCTTTCGAGTTCGGTTCTTGTGTAAGTGTTTCTTATCTTTCTCTTTCTCTTCCTCTTATCTCCAATAGTTAACAATAACGCCATTGGGAATGGAAAAAGGAGTTTCTGCTTCTTGGTGTACTAAGTGGGTATTCTTTTTGTTTTTTTGTTCTTTCTGGTTAGGAGCCAAAAGTATCACAATCAAAAAACACAAAAAAAAAGGTTTGTTTAGCTTAAAGTTAATTCTTTTGGCAGGTGGGCTATTCTGCACCCACTGAATCTGCAATCAAGAAAGATCTCAATCTCTCCACATCCCAGGTTGGCCTCTCGTTGCTGTGTTTCTCTGCATGTTCTTGGTTAAATTATAGGATTAAAATGCTTAAATTGCCATCTAACTTTCTGTTAAATTCCAGTACTCCATGTTTGGCTCTATATTGACAATTGGTGCCATGATTGGAGCCGTTACAAGTGGTAGGATTGCAGACTTTCTTGGCCGAAAAGGGGTATGCTACATTTCTGCATTTTCTTGCAAGTTAAAAGAGTGATGTGTCCCTGTCACAATTCATGGTTTCTTTGCAAAGCAGGGAATGAGAATGTCGGCTGGATTCTGCATGATAGGATGGATAACAGTCTTTTTCGCTAGAGTATGTGTTGTGTGAACTTTAGAAATCTTAGCCAAAATGTCCTCCACCTTTTTCTTTACATAGTTTCCGACATAAGAAACTTGCTTGGTGATGACCTTGATACAGGGAGCTGTATCACTTGACATGGGAAGATTGTTCACTGGATATGGCATTGGAGTATTCTCTTATGTGGTATTTAGAAGATTCCCAAATATATTCTCGAGCAATTTGTGAGAATCTTCGTGCTACTTCCTTCTAATGACGTTTCTTAAAATCAGGTCCCCATATACATCGCAGAAATAGCGCCAAAGAATCTGAGAGGAGGACTCACCACCTTAAATCAGGTAGGAAATCCTGGAGCTGATGTGCATATGAATTTTCCAAAGAAGTGTAATGAGTACTGACCTTACGGTTCTGCCGGTTTTGTTGGTTTGTAGCTTATGATCGTGACCGGCTCGTCTGTCGCTTTTGTAATAGGAACAGTTATCCCATGGAGAGAGCTGGCTCTAACTGGTAAATTTCATTTGTAGAAATTCTAAAGCTTTTTTCCTTCTCAGGAGTTCAGTCATTCTTTAGGAAAATTCTTTTATCAATAAAAGCTCCACCAGGATATTGACTGTTGAGTTTGATCGAAAGGTCTTGTTCCATGCGTTTTCCTCCTTGTTGGGCTGTGCTTTGTTCCCGAGTCTCCCAGATGGCTGGTGAGCATGTACATAGATTTTAGCTATTGGCATCCAATGCTTTTACGAATTTTGGATTGGAGGTATTAAGTTTTAGATGAATTGTGCAGTTAAAAGTTGGACGTCAGAAAGAATTTCAGGTTGCTCTTCAGAAACTTCGCGGTGAAGATGCTGATGTTACTCGAGAAGCTGCTGAAATCCAAGTACTCATCTTCAGCTAGGCCTAATTGAATAAATCCTTCTCTTCTGACCTGTGTGTCTTAGTCTCAAACATTATCTTGTTCTCGGCAGATTACCCTTGAAGTTCTCCAATCCCTTCCGAAAGCTAAATTCTTGGATCTGTTTCAAAGAAGATATATTCGTTTTCTCATTGTAAGTAGCCACCTTACAAGTTGATGCGCTCTATCTCTACGTTTGTATCATTATAGGTGTTGTTCTTAAAATCACTTGTTCATGCAGATTGGAGTAGCAGTAATGGTGTTCCAACAATTTGGAGGAATTAATGGCATTGGCTTTTATGTTAGTGAGACTTTTGAATCAGCTGGTAATTAAACATCTTCTGCTGCATATTTTCATCGTCTTCTTCAGTCCTTTATCAATATCCTTTGCTCCTCTCTGTCAATTACAGGTCTTTCTTCTGGCAAACTTGGAACCATAGCTTATGCTTGTATTCAGGTACTCACATTGATCCCGTGTTCTTAAAGGAAAATAAGAATTGACAAACAGAAACTGATCCATCTAAAATTGATCTGCAGGTTCCAATAACTCTAGTGGGCGCAATCCTGATGGACAAGTCCGGAAGAAGACCGCTAATAATGGTAAATAACCAAAATACATAGATTTTCGTTAACTTTCTTGTTTCCAAAGCTGCAACCGCAAAATTGCGGCCTCTGGGTGGGGGAAGAGAAATGCTTGAATGGTAATTAACGATGCCATTTTTTGCTCAGCTTTCTGCACTTGGGACATTTCTGGGATGCTTCTTGGCAGGAACCTCTTTCCTTCTGAAGGTGAGTCACTGAAACTGGTCAAGTTCAATGAGACAGAAGAAGAAGCCTATCCTTATTGCTTTCTAGCTCTGAACCTTTTATTTTCACAATGTTCATGAGCAGGCTCACGGTTTGTTGCTTGGTTGGGTACCGATGGTAGCTGTTGCTGGAGTATTGGTAAGCACTGCAGATTTATTTTGTCATGCTGGGACTGAGAATTCAACGCGAGGTTGTAACTTCAATTGTTTCAACAGATCTATATATCAGCATTCTCGATTGGAATGGGAGCTGTTCCTTGGGTGATTATGTCTGAGGTAATCATTCTTCAAGTTCTTCTTACTAGCTGCTGATCATGAGCAAACATTGGAGATTTTTGTTTCATCTGAGACTTTGTTTCATTGCAGATCTTCCCAATCAACATAAAGGGTGTTGGGGGGAGCTTGGTGGTGCTGGTGAACTGGTTAGGTGCTTGGGCAGTCTCTTTCACTTACAATTTTCTCATGGACTGGAGTCCTTCAGGTAGATGAAACAAAACCTGGTGACATTTGGTTAACTGCATTCTCTCGTCCAACCGACAGAATCCATGTTTTTAAAACTGCTTTCAGGAACATATTACTTGTACTCGGGCTTCTCATTGGCGACAATCCTCTTCATCGCGAAATTCGTCCCGGAAACCAAAGGAAAAACCCTGGAAGAAATCCAGGACTGCATCAATTCATAGAAACAGACTAGCTTGCCAAAAAGGTTGTGAATGTTAATGTTTCTTGCAGATCGTTGGCAATTTGATGTAATTGGAACCTGAATCCAAAACCCATCCGGCCATGAAAGCTCTGGTATGAACATGGCAAGAAGTTGCACGCCATTACTAAGTTAGCACAACAGAAATCTGGGATCTTGACAGTGTAATAGGTATGGATGAATTTGCCTAGGACAGGAGGATTACTGCTAGTTGTCTTGAGGGTGCTAGAGTAGCAGTAATGGAAACCATATTAGAGTTAATGTATGGAGAATTCCAGATTAGTCCGTGACCTTGTAACCGATAAAATTGACCTTCCTACGTCATAGGAAGGTGTTTAGTTTTTAAGAAATGAGAATCTACATACAATTCTTCTTCAATCCAAACGGTCGGGGGCAATCGATCCAAATTCAATTAAATTCGAAAGTTTAATCGGTGCGCATTTAAAGCATAGTAGCGGTTCTTCCGTTTTAGAAAATAAAAATAAAAACAACATAAAAATAATAAATTTAAAATATTCATATATATATATATATAATATTTTTTCATATAACTATATATGCTTGTTTTATAACAACAAAAATATTAATATGAATTTCACTGATACTTGAAGTCGTGAAGTTTGAGAGAGTCTAGTAATACATAGTTTTACTTCTAACTAATAGAAATATTGTTTCCAAATAACCTACATGATATATATGCTTGATCTAATAATTGAATTTTATTTTTTTTAATATGTTGAAATTTTAAATAATTTTGGTGTAAACTTAACTTATTTAGATATGGTTAAGTTTGAACTTAAATTTCAATTTATCAAATTATTTTAAATTTAAACTAAAAATTTAAAATTTTAAGATTAATTCATTCTACTAATTGTTATTTTAAAATTTAAAATTTATAAAAACATAAAAATATTTCTGATTTTAAAATTATTTATTCATAACATAAAATCTAATTATTCATATCCTAAATTTCTCTTTTCTTTTTTAATCTAAATTGATATAATAATAATTTAAATATAAATCTTTTTTAGATTTATCTTCTTAATTTTTAAAAATATTAAATTGAGTAGATATTATAACAAAATTTCAATCATATAGCAGAATTTATTATAATAAATTAATTTCAAAAATCCAAATAAAGGGGTAATTAAAAAAACATTATTTGGAAGATGAAAAATATAAAAGGAAATAAAATAGTAATATTGTAGATAATTAGTTAGTACAATCGTTTCTACACACACGACCACACACTCAACTGAAAGAAACGGCATGGCGTCGACGACGGGGAGAATCGCGTTCAGGTTGGTGGCAATGGCTCTACTCTTTATGTTACTCTTCTACATCGGCCGACCACTTTACTGGAAAATCTCCGCCACCGTACAGGAGATCCGCGAGAACAAGCGTACCGTCAAGCAAGGTTTGTCTTTTTCTTTCTTTAATGTCTCGAATTTATGTATGGAGATGAATGGGATTTGGTTTCTTTTTTTTTGGTTGTTTCAGGGATTTCACAGATTGTTTACGAAGCCCAGAAGTCGGTTGGATGGTTCCACGACGAGTCCGATTCTGGAGCCCGTGATGATCGAAGAGCGACGAATATGAGAAGGCTACGCTTCTTTTAGCTTTGAACGTTGTTACGGTGATCAAAGTTTGTTACTTTCTGGTTTTTCTTAATTTACTAGATCAGGGAAACTTGGATTTTCTATATATGATTCAGATGGGTGCATAGGACAATGAATTTGACTGTTTTTGGGAAATTTTTTGATGGGTAATTAAAGTTTGTTTCTTTCTGTTTTTTCTTAACGTACTAGTTCTGGGAAACTTGGGTTATCTGTATATGATTGGGATGGGTTCATAGGACACCGATTTTGACTGTTTTTGGGAAATTTTTAGTTCTATTTTGTTCTCTGTATGGTGTTACTTCTCTGAAATTCTGCATTTTAACCATCAGTTTCCGGTGGTTGAACTAGATATTGGGTTCTTGAGCATCTCAGATTTAATTTTGTGCTTGTTTAACACGAGGGCTTGGAATTAAGTTGTCAAATTTTATGTTTATATACTTCTTAAGTGGAATCAGAGAAGGTCAAAAGGCTGGTTGGTATTTGCTAGTGAGCTTTTGCTTTGAAGTGTGCAGTATTTGTGAATTAGTTTTTGATCATTCGGGGAGGCGGTTGATTCTAGTTTGTTAATGGTGCCTTGTAGAATGAAGTGTTGGGGTTGGTCTTTTTCGTATGGAAAAGAAGCCAAGGATTTGTTTGAGTAATGGTTGGGTTCAACGTAGTCTTTGTTGGGTGTCTTCTTCTGTCAAAATTTTGTATTTCATCCGGTTTTGTTCCAGCTTACAGTGCTATTATCGCATGGTGTTTCTGTCAATGAATTCAACACTCATTTGTGATTTTACCGATCTGTGCAGATCAGCTGCTTCAGAAAGTTCAGAGATAGGCTTTATCGGGGCTGAACATGCATAGTCTGCTACTAGACTAATCTCCTTGCTAGAAATATTATAATTACACTTTGGCCCTGTTTGGTTGGGCTTCGTGGAAAGTAAAGTGAAGTTGGAATTTGATTCCTTGGAAAATAAATATATGAAAAGTAAAGATATTCACATGTTTGAATACTTATAAGAATTCTAATAGAAAAGTTGAGTGGATTTTTATTATAATGTTTGATATGTAACAGTATTTTATTAAATCTAATTTAATTTTAACTTTTGTTTCCAATTATATCCCTACGAATATCGTATTGAAAAATACTAAAAAAACCTTAACTGAGTACAAAGATAAATCTTAAAAACTAATTACTCTTTAAATTTGCCTTAGATATTCTTCTTTGTTAGCATCTTGAAGAGTGAAAAAATAATTCATATGATTTGGATTATTTACAAGTTTTATTCCAGCTCTAATACGTTCAGCTTGTGTTAAGAATTTCGGTTTGCTAAGTTCATCTAATTTTTGCCTATTATCAAATTCCTTTTGATTCGGCCTGTAATAGATTATGCAACTTTAGTTATTTGCTTGTTAGATTGCTCCAAACCTTCAGCAAGCTTTTCAGTGATACGTTTCAAACATGAAACTAAACTATCAGCTCTCCTCTTCTTTTTGCAATGTGTTTTGTTTGAACTTCCTTCACCTTACAGTCACTTTAAGCAATTATGAGGTACAAGTTTAGACACTTTAAGCAATTATCCTTGAAGTCTAAGAAATGAATTTAATACTCGATTAAAATGCTTCCTAACTGTTTCTCCCAAGTGTAAGCAATCAGCTTTTCTCGTGATGTCCAAGAATGTACAGAACCATTGCTACTTGTTCATCTACAGTTGTGTTCCTCGTATCTATTAATCAACAAATAGTTCTAAGCTTATTTACTAATCTTCTAAATGTGAATCTATCCATACGCAACTTCGAATGATATGTTGAATCATTAGCATATATCAACCTATGAAAGTATCAGGATTGATCGTATACATCAACAAAGTATGAAGATTTCAAAAAATATTTTTCATGATGCAATACTACGACCGAAAGGATATGTAATATGACTCTTAACATGTCTAATCGTTTCTTTTGCATATCCATTGATAAATAAAATAATTTTTCTTTGCAATCAAATCCATTCTAGTCGTTTTTTATCATCTATCAATTAATCAACAAATTTAAAATAAAAAATTGAACTTTATTGAATAGAATAAGAAGACACTATAAATAAGATACTACAAATACACATAAAGATCAAAATCTGCAAAATAATAAATTAATTATACTCGAGGAAATTGCCGCAATACGAAGATGGAAACAACAAATGCTATATCCTAACATTATCAAGACTAATGTGCATAAGTATATCGTATAACGAGAGAGAGGGAAAACCAATAGATAATATTTTAATTGATTAATAAAAGCTATCAAATTACATAGGTCCTGATTGAACTGAATGTATTTGGTGAGAACTTAGAAATTTAGGATTAGAAATAATCTGACGAAGATAAGACAACAAAAAAATTATGATGGGAAAATTTTGCATCTTTGTTTAACAAGCAATATGATTACTTCCAATCAAGATATTCGGAGTACAAAAACACCATAATTTAGTCTAAAATGCTACTGATTAAAAAAAGCAAGAGTAATAACATAATTGCTTTCATAAATCAAACAAAAACTGCATAAAAGTTAAGAAGGAAAAATATGAACTTGAAGATTGTCAATTGAAACTTTTGAGCAAAAATATCCAAAATCTTACTAACAGAAGAACAATAATAATAGTTGAAGAGGAGGTAGGGTTTTATAAAAGAGTTGTCGTAGAGTTGAGAGAAAAGAAAAGGTTGAATTGGCTAGCATATTTTTTAGATTAAATTCTTGAGAAAAGTAATCTAAATATTAAGGAAGTGTTGGAATTTAAAATTCAAGCAAAGTGTTGTAGGAAAGAATGATTCAAAGTTAGTTAGGATTTTAGAGTTGTTAAAATTTCTTTAGAATATGTCTTAATTTATCTTTAATTTTATCTTATAAGCCAGATTTATTGGCTGAAATATCTATTTTAGTTTTTTTATTTTGTCTATATAAGGCAACCTAGTTTAATAATAAAAGTATAGGAGTTTTATGTATTATTTAATCTTTATCTTATCCCATCTTATTCATATTTTATTTTTTAAAATTCCAATATAGTATCAGAGCCTTAGATTCTTGAGGAACTGTGAAATTAAACGAGAAAATACAAAAATAAAGTTTCCATGACTACTAGCAATTCAACAATTATCTTATCCCCAAGTTTCAATGGTGAAAATTATCTAATATGGGCTGTTAAGATGAAAGCTTATTAAAAAGGTCTTAGCTTGTGGCATGAGTAGAAAATGAAAGGGAATTACCACATTTGGGAAATATTGCAACACCGACAAGGAAGAGAAAAGAGATGCAGACTATTAGGAGAATGGCGCCTAAAAGAAAAGATCAAAGAAGCAAAAGAATTTGAAGGTAGTGAAGAATAGAAATGGGGGGGTTAGCGAAGAGGGATGTGAGGAGGATAAAATAAATAATAGCATTATTGACAATCATCCTAATTATCATCAAGAACAACTTCTCAAGACTTCAGGAGCTGATGTGGAACTGGTGTGAGTGCCTTTGTCCCAAGGGTCCATTGGATAACAAGGTAGTGGGTCATTAAGAATATCAGAAGCCGCAATACTATAACTGTAGAAGATTTAGTCATCCGCAAAAGAATTGCAGATTTAAAAAAAACATGCAAAGTTAGTTAAAGTGGTTGAAGAATAATTTTTTTTTGAATTAGTTGAGAGAAATGCTTAACAATGGAAAGATGATGAGATGTGCATCATACAGTGAAGAGATGTGTTTCATAAATAAGAAAATCTGGAAAAATGTACTCCATAAAGTTTGAATTTTCTGCAACTTTGAATCAAGGAAAAATGTTGGAAAGAATGATTCAAAGTTAGTTAGGATTTTAGAGTTGTTAAAATTCCTTCAAAATAGGTCTTAGTTTATCTTTAATCTTATCTTATAAGCTAGATTTGTTGACTAAATATTTATTTTAGTGTTTAGTATTTTGTCCATATAAGACAACCAAGTTTAGTAATAACAGCATGAAAGTGTTACCTATTCTTTAAATTTTATCTTATCTCATCCTATTCATCTCCTATTTTTTTTTAAATTTCAATACTATTTTTCTTAGATTAGGAAAGTTTTTACTTT
>JANVCL010000214.1:45994405-46022433 GCA_026546855.1 Erythroxylum incrassatum | reverse complement strand
TGGTTGTCAGTAGTGGTCTTTTATCGTAGGGTATGTACCAGAATGACCTACGGGCGTTCTGGTGGGTACTCTATGGTAAGGGGGCGCTACACCTTGCTAGTGCACCAGTCCTTCAATTGTCCAATTTTGATGCAAAATTTGTGATAGAATGCAACGCATCCAGAAGCGGGATAGGTGTTGTGCTTCAACAACACGGACATCTTATTGCTTTTTTCAGTTGCAAATTGGCAGAAGGGTACTCCAAATTATCAGCATATGAGAGGGAATTGATCGGGTTAGCCAAAGCCGTGCAACATTGGCATGCTTATTTTTGGGGCAAGAGGTTCCTCATTCGCACGGATCATTATAGTTTAAAATATTTATTGGAACGACAAATCTCTACTACCCCTCAACAACATTGGGTTAGCAAGCTTCTGGGGTTTGATTTTAAAGTAGAATATAAGGCAGGAAACTTGAACAAAGCTATCGATGCTCTCTATCGACATGATGAAGAAGGAGTCCTTTGAGCCGTCTCACAACCCAGAGTTTTATTGTTTGGTGCAATTCGTGATGAAATTGCTGGGTCTGAAGATCTTCAAAGCTTATACGCTAAAATTCAAAATGGTGAAGTCAACAATTCCTGGTCCTATGAAGATGGATTAATCCTATATAAGGGTCGAGTCTATCTTTTACCTACATCTCCTTTGATTTCAGCCATCCTCTCAGGTATCCACGATAACAATCACGAGGGGTTACACAAAACATTGCAAAGAGTCTGCAATGATTTTTATTGGAAAGGAGTGAGGGTTGCAGTTCAAGAATATGTTGCTTCTTGTCTGACTTGTCAACATAATAAAACGGAACATTTGAGTCTAGCTGGGTTACTTCAGCTGCTTTCTATTCCATCACAAGTTTGGGCTGATATTTCCATGGATTTCATTGATGGATTGCCCAAATCTTGTGGCAAGTCTGCTTTGTTTGTTGTGGTGAACCGATTTTCGAAATATGCTCATTTTATTCCTATGACACACCCATACACGACACTTATAGTAGCTACTATTTTTTTAGCAGATTGTTTGTTTACATAGCCTTCCAGAATCGATGGTATGTGATAGAGATATGGTTTTTACAAGCACTTTTTGGAAAGAGCTTTTTCTCTTAAGTAGCACTAAGATCACCTTTTCCTCAGTCGATTACCCTCAATCGGATGGATAAACTGAGGTTGTGAATCGAATCATTAAAATGTACCTACATTGTATGGTAGGCGATACACCAAAAAAGTGGGTTCAATGGCTTCCATGGGCAGAATACTGTTACAACACATCCTTTCATACATCTCTTCTTACTTCTCCATTTAAAGTTGTTTATGGTCAAAACCCACCTCGATTGCTCTCTTACGAAGTTGGCACAAACTCGAGTAAATACTGTAGATCAAGCCTTGATTGATAGAGATCAAATGCTAAGCGACATTCGACCTCGTCTCCAATAAACTCAACAACGGATGAAAGCAGTTTACGATCAAGGCCACCATAATCTAGAATTTGAACTTGGTGCAATGGTATGGCTGAAGTTACATCCTCATCGCCAACATTCCCTTGCAGGCAAGCTCAAACATAAATTAGGTCCTTTCAAGGTAATTCGTAAGATTGGTCCAGTTGCTTATCAATTAGAATTACCCCCGAGTTGTAAGATCCACAACGTGTTCCACATCTCACTGTTAAAAGAGTTTAAAGGTCTACTTCCTGCAACTATTCCATCTCTACCAACAACAGAGAATGGTCATATAATTCCTACTCCCCATAGCATCCTTCGTTCTCATCTCAGTCGTGGCGTATGAGAAGTTTTAGTTCAATCGAGTGGCATGCCTCAATCTGATGCGACTTGGGAAACAGTTCCTAATTTCCAAGCTTCTTATCCAGATTTTGAGCTTAAGGACAAGCTCTTTCTCCAGGAAGGGATTAATGTTAGAGACACATT
This sequence comes from Erythroxylum incrassatum, assembly GCA_026546855.1. Lineage (NCBI taxonomy): Eukaryota > Viridiplantae > Streptophyta > Magnoliopsida > Malpighiales > Erythroxylaceae > Erythroxylum > Erythroxylum incrassatum. The sequence goes on along the minus strand of JANVCL010000214.1, from coordinate 46,020,477 downwards.
CATTGGCAGAAGTTATGCAAGGCGTGGACAACAGAACACAGATGGCAACAACATCACAAATGGCAGCAATAATTTTATAGCTGTTATTAATTAAGATATTTTTCTGATTGTAATGTTCTGAATTAAGGCTTTAAGTAAAGGCTCCAATTAAGGAGTTATTCCCACTACGTAACCTCTTTATAAGGAGAACATGTTTATGAATAAAACAAGCAGAATTTCATTACAAATCACAAGAGGTCACAGCTCCCTCTAACGAGCTTTCTTTAATACAATCCTATTATTCTTCAATTCATCATAAGTCGTTCAAGGAAAGGCCGCAACACCAATTTTAGGAACTTAGACAGCATTGAAGAAGATTACCCCGTCCATCGACCCATGACATGATCCTACAGCAGAACCCATAACAGAAAGCTTTGATGAACAGAGAAGAATTTGGAGCATACCACCAAACTGAACTGCAAGTATACTTAAAACTTGTCGAGTTCAGAATGGGATTAATGATTTTGTACTCATAACATGCGGTAGTCTCACTGTATGCCATTAGTCTAACCAGTAGAGCTTTAGAAAGTGTTGCCTTGTCTCATGAAGTACTTTATGTTAAAATTTTCCTAATTTCGGACTTTGAATGTTATTTATAGGAAAATATTTGGTTTATTATAGAGATGAAGTTTAATAAATAAGATCTAATTATGATGAGCTTAATAATCTAATTTCTAATAGAAATTATGCCATAGCATCCATGTGCATGTGATGATAAGTTCATAGGAGTATAGGACTACTGTATGAAGTGATTGTGCTTTCCGGTGAATAAAAAGAAAGAAGTTGAGTTTAATCATGTTATATCCATGTCCCAAATACAGTTGCACAAATAAGAAGAAAAAGGAAAACCTGTGCTTTAAATCTTATCTGATTTGCTCATAATCACAGTGAGCACCAATTGGATCCCCTATACATAGTAATCACCCTTTTTGAATTCATTGATTTTTCTATCTTGTCATCTAGTATTTGTCAAGCTTATGAAACCAAATTATTAACCCTTTAGTGCACAGTAATCGCTGTTGTTGATCTTAATTACTACTTTAACTCTTATCATCCAATTGGTGGTTTTGAAAAGATTTATTCTGTTCTAGTCAACTAAATAACTCACCACCACCAAACTAAAGCTTTAAGTTGGGCACCCACCATTAATACACTGAGGTTCTTCAGTCAAAGATGCTCTTATAATGTACTTTAGAATAATTTAATGGTGGTTAAACAGTTCAAAGCATGTCTTAGTAACCAATCTTCTATTGGCTTTTCATGGTTTTCACATGATTCATACCGGTTGGCTGAACTGTCACGAAAAGCTTTTCCTTCTCTCTTTCAACAAACATTAACATAACATATTTCAAAAACCCAAATCTAATCTTTGGTGATGGGTTATTGGTCCTGTTCCAGGAGATCTTGAACAAACAATAAACAAAGAACTACCACAACCTGTCTCTGGCAGGACAGGTCATAGCTGACAGTGAATTCATATCTTACCAACTGATTCATATTCCTATATTGGCTGTTCAACCAAATTGTATAAAACTATAAACTTGTCTATATGTTCCTTTCTAAATTGATAAACCTTTGATGCCAACTATGCAATAACACCCCATGTCCCCACTATAGTAGATAACCATGCCACAGCTCAAACTTCGGCTCTCAACCTTTCCCAGGCAGAATTCAAGAGTAGGGTAATCAGCTAAACAAGAACAATGTTTACACAATCAGAAACCATCAGTTCTAGTAGCTCAATAAACTGAAATCATCTGAGGGTTTAAGGAATTTATGCTTGCCTTCCCCGTCGTCTCAACTTGCAGCCTAAGGAATCAGAGGAAAAAGAAGCCTCCCAGCAAGTGAAAAACCTGAGACTCACATTGCTCCTCAAAAGCATTTGGAAACTAAGCAGCTTTTATATTGTAATTGATCAGCATCGCAACAACTGATGCACACACCAGTCTATCAAATAGCTGACATATTTTGCAGAACAAATAAAGGAACAGACGGTGAATAATAAAAGATCAAACATTAACACTAAGGTTCTCTTGATTTTTTGATGCCATGATAAGAACTGGTAGAAGGTGAGTCTTTTAACAAATTTCATACAAACACATTGTCTAATCAAATAGAATCTTACAGGGAGAGAAATGCAACAAAAATTACAAAATTTGCTCTTGACAGCAATTCCCTCTCTCAAGTTTTCCCAAGTCTAGTCGGATTAAAAAGTCAACTCTTCGATTGGAATTGACCCACCAGCTGCAACGATCTGTTGCTCCAGCTGCAACCAATAACAGCACAGCATCATACTAAACTTGGATATGAATATGAACTTGGTAAACACAAATCTAACCAGAACAAGAATGAAATTAAGCAAGTGCAAAGTGCAGTCACCCTGATCAAAGCTTCAAGCCTGTTCTTCACCGTATAGTACTCATCTTTCAATTGCTGCAGGCATTTCAGGCACCTGCAACAGGGATAAAATATCGTACTTGTGATATTATACAACTCATAGTTTAAAGTTTCAAATGAATGCTTAGTTTAAAATAACAAAAATTGTTATGGCAGAGAAAAATAGATAAACTAGAAAAGAAAAAATAAATCTAGTAGTAAAGAACAAGGTAAAACTCACCCATCAATGTTCCGTTCCTCGCAGAACATGCGGAACCTAATGCAGGAATTCTTAACTCTCTGAGCGCCTATGCTGTATAAAACCGACAAAAAAAGATTTTCTTTTATCTTCTCCTGTAATAAAGATGAACTAAACAGGAAAAAACACTAACATTTCACCATTAAATGTCTCAGTTCCTATTTCAAGTCTCTAATTTGCACTCTTCTTTGTGGTTCAGTACCTATGCCATGGTCTTAAATGAGGCACAGTATACTAAAGATGAATGAACACAAGGGGTACTAAAGAAGTAGGGATTAATTACTCAAGAAGACCATGACAAGTGTAACTTTCAGGCTGAGAAAAGGAGTTACCTGGAGCTGCTACCTTTCAACTGGTGAACATGTGCATCAACCTTTTTGAAATCAACATTTGGGAACTCTCTAGGGAAGATAAATGGAAAAGTAGAATCAGCAAGGATTTGGCTAACACTTGGAAGGAAAAAACCAGCAAGAAGTGACCATCACATGGTGAAAAAACCCAAGAACTTGATCCTACAATAAACTTCTATGGAACAGAGAGGATGTAAAAAGAGAGTTGGGAGAGACAGGAGTTCTCAGTTCTTACAAAACCCTGGTAAGATCATTGAGAAGCCTCTCAGAATCTTGAAAGAAAAGAGTCACCACTTCAACGACAAAATCTGGGTTGCTTTCATCTTGCAGTAACTGAAGCTGTGAGAACTGACTATCCAGGAAACCCTTCACCATCACAAACAAAAAGTAGAAAAAAAGATATCACACCACAAGTGAGAATCCAACAAGGTAACGACGAAACACAAACAAAACAAATTAGGCACAAATGTACACTTTCTGGTAATATTACCTCCCTAAACAAAGACTTGGTATATTCAACCCATGTTCTCTGCATCTGACTCACGTCCATGATTTCCCTCAGTTGCTCTCTAGAAGCTCTGACCTTTGGATTAATTTGCAGTCCTTGTGGAATTATTGGCAAAACCCAGGTGGGTATAACTGCGTGACAAAAACTTTGAAAGGGATTTGATGAATTTAATGCGAATAGAGCACAAAGATCCAAACTTTCGCTTGCTTTTCAGGTCTGCCCAAGTACACTGCACACAAACAGAGTCTCACCCACCCTTTTTTTTAATCATCTTCTCTGGATTTGAGCTGTTTTAACTTTTCTGAGAATTTTTTTTTCGTGGATTCTCTCTTAACATCGTGCATGAACATTTAAGTCCCCAAAAGCAGCAAACTTTTCATCTCATTTGCGCACCCATTGATTCCTTTTTTATTTTCTTACCATTTTCATTTGATTTCCCCTTCCTTCGATTGTAACTAGCACGTGGGTTTGACGAATATCTGATCTTGGTACGTGTAAATCTGCCAAAAAAAAAATTGACAAATCATTTTTACAAAGGTGACAAATGTCCTGTTTCCAAAATGCAACTAACTTGTTAGATTTTTTGTATGTCGTAATAAACAGGTTTTAATTCAATTGTTGATGTTGAGGATTACAGTGTTGTTGTTGAAGTGCAGGGATGACAGAAAAAGTTTAGCTGGATCCGTCTCAAATTAATCGAATTTTAGAGTAAGTTTGGTTTGAAATTTAAAATTTTTATGTAAAAATAAAATAATTTTATTTAAAATTTAAAATTTTTAAAATAAATTTAATTAAGTTCAATTAAATTAAAGCCGAATTGAATCTAAAAAATTAATTTTGAATCGAAGTTAGGCGTAACCCTAACTTAATAAAATAATATTACTAAAAAAGAATTTTAACTAATTCAAATTAAAATAGTATTATTTAATAAAATAATATTACTAAATATATTTTTAATCAATTTAAAAATTAATAAAGAAATCCGAAAGAAGAAAAGAGTTCATATTAAAATAAGATCATAAGTTTACGTGAATTAAACTTACAATTTTATGGTTATAAAAGAGCAATTTTACCGGTTCTAAATTTGGGAAAGAGCACGTAAGTTATATACGTATATATAATTATATTATAGGGTACAGTACAGCTGTGATTAGTGTTCTTAAAATGGATGCAACTTCCATGGAAGAAGGAAGGACAGCTGGAGAAGAATGATATGATCTATTATGGCTTTTAAAATTAAAAATTAAAAAATTGCATGTTAATAAAGTGAAGTAGACTTCAATTGGAAATTTAAAATGCTTTACTTTTTTTGCTTTGGTGAGAGATCAATTCCAAGAACGTGGAGGCAGAATCAGAATCCTTACCTTTTCTGTTTCTTATTGCTATTCTTATCATTTCTGTTCTTTACATGAATCTCATAAAATATAAGAGATGACTTGGAGAACATGCACTATCTGACTAAAAGATAGGCTGTCAAGAGACTCAAAAGATGAATCATTCTATTTCAAGAGATGGATCAGAGAATCATCATATGTTTGATTCTTATTCCGCAAGTTGAAGATAAAAAAGAATATATCCCATGGATTTTTAGTAAATAAACACAACATCAATTACCAAAAGTGATGAACACTCCATAACAAGTGTCATACAATAACAAGAGTCATACAAACTTTAGACTTCTGTTTTGATATGATGGGAATCTAATCTATTGTCCTTCAAAGAGCATAATTCATCCCACCACTTTCTCTTTTACTCATCATATGGAATATCATATCATCAAGGACCTTAAAACCTGGCTAGTTGAAGAGCTCAGAGTCCTGCTTCAACTTTTCAATTATTACAAAGTATTTGATTTTACTAGTAACATGCTGTTTGATTGTTTATGGGGAAAATTCTATTAAAACCAAGATGTGATTTGAAAGGAGGAAACAAATCAATTACAGGACCAGAAAAAGAAATAAGAAGAAGAAAAGCTGACCGTGAGGAGCTTCTTAGACATCAATCTCTCCAGGATTTGTGGCCTAGAATTTTAACATATTTTACAACTCCTCCTACAATATCCTGGAAGTTCTGGAGATCCCACCATGTACTCAGTGTTTCTGTTGCACTCCCCAAGAGCAGCCCATCTCTCGCAACTATCGTTTAGATCCGTACAGTTTCCACCAACATTCAAAGTCTTGTCGAATGAGTCCACGTGAATCCACTTTGTTGCTGACCATTTCTCACCTTCAATCACAGGGCATCCTGCATGTAGACTGTTTGGATCTGGAATGGCAGTTGGATGGAGACTGAAGAAGAGAAGGGCATCACCTCTTCGCGGTTTCACTTAAATTTCATCGCAGGGGAACATGTCAAATCAGTTGAAACACAACGTATGAATAAAAAAGGAACTGACACTTAATGATCTATTCAACAACTGACCTGCAATTCCTTGTTTTCCACACTCGGACAGATTTTCATCTTTGACAGAAGCTTTGTGATGCCGAGATTCCTGCTGCCAAGTTGCCATTACATGAGTTTTTAGTTACAGAAAATTACGAGTCATTAAGTAGTTCAGTTTTCCTCCAAAACACCTAAAAAATCCTGCTTCTCTCATTGGAACATTGGTCCGAAAGCGATTGTGCAACGACATTAAAATGAATCTAAAGTCAGCTTATTTTTTAGATGATTTTATCCATCATTAACATATATCCAATGAAATCTGACTACTGTAGAAGGCTTTTGATAAAAGAATTAATCTTTAATTATTCATGTTCACGACCTTGTATATATAAATCAAAGGTGTTTGAACTAACCTCTGCCGAAGGGAACACCGTTTCTCCACCTTTCACCACATCAGTAAGGTACATGAGTACAGTTGCCAGGCGATGTCCACCACGGGCAATATTGACCTGGTCAGCGAAGTAATCGTAGTGGGGATCATATTTCTGCCCATGCTCATACCTTAAAACTTGTATATCTTCTCCATTTTCTACGGTCATAAAAGATTAAACAGCAAAGATCAGTACTGTGCTTACAGCAATATCCAGTCATTTCCTAGCTAGAAGCCAAAACCTAAACTGTCTTGCATATTTGCATTGAAAATACATGCTTCCATGACCATCTAACATCCAGAAGGCAATGGGTGGCATGATTCTAGAAGGCACGAAAAATAAATCCACTTCAATTCATTAAAAAATGACAGGCACACAACTGAAACATGATAGCTATTAAGAAGTTGCTTTTCACAGACTCAGGTAGATAAGGTTAGTTTTGATAAATTCATTGCACAGTAAATCTTGTTGTTAGCAGGATGAGGTTTCCCAAAAAGAGGCAAATACAATAAATACAAAATCATTAACTCAAAACTAGCCAAAGTATTATGCAACAAAAAGATTGGATATGCTTCCATGGTAGTAGTAGCTCAAACAGGCGATGCAAAATAGAGAAACAGTTTTTGACAGCCTCTCATGCTTTGAGCAGGCCCAAGCATGGTTTTGATGATTCAAGATTCACAAAAGAATTCTAAATACTTTGTAAAATGGAGCAGCTAACTAGAGAAATCACTGAGCTGTTTAAGCTGGAAATAACAGAACGTATTGTGCAGTTTAAGCATGGCCACAGAACAAACCAGATGAGCTTCATACAGCCATAATAGGTAAGGCTTGTAACATGACCTTAGCAAGGCCTAGCCTTCCTTGCATGGATCGAATAAGACTTAATAGCCAAATCAGAGATTCTAATACTATCTATCTGAATTAATTAAAAAAATTAGCATGTAAACTTCCCTGTTTAATCATTACTTAGCATGACTAAAATATCACAACCGAAGAAACAAAGCTATTACATTTGGAAGAAAAGAGACCAACATATCAACTTTCAGGTGAAAGATTCTAAAATCTAAGCACACTTTAGTAACAACACCACCTTTTGGAAGAAAGGTCCATGATGCAATTTTCTCCTCTATACCTGCAACAATCGGATCCTGAAAAAAGGAAGCGAAGTGCATAAAGGGTTACACTTGCACCCATTGAAGAAAAGAAGCAATCAATGTTTTCCTAAGGTCTTCATGCTGCCATCACAAGGCTGAACTCCAACCATTTCTAACAGTTCGGCAATAGATGATTGGTGTGGTTCAAACAGCATATGAGTAGATGATTGGTGTGGTGCAAACAGCATATGCTAAACATACATGAGGTGAAGATTAAAAGAAACAAGCGTCATTAATCCACGAGTTTACATTTTAAAATTTGCTAAATAAAGCTACCCCATCAAAAAGTCCACCCACAGCATTGAAATATTGTACCCAACTACATTAGAATTACAGTTTCTAATATAATTTGAGATGCAGTGTAGATATTAATAATTATTTAGTAATCTCTCAAATGATGATAAACAGTACCGCGTTAAGACAAAATCAAGAAGTTGGTTACCTTTGCTTTATGAATAAACATGCCGGAGCTAGTTCTAACTTCACTGAGCTTACTCTTTCCACTAACATTATCCGCCACCGCGGATCTCTTCAGCTCAGATTTGGCCTAAATTTCACAAATCAAGCAAAGAAAAGCACAATTCACGTTAGCTTTAGCAAATCACAAGTTAAGATCTTGAATTTGTCTGGACTTACCAGGGAGATCAGGTGGTCGCATTCCAAGTCTGTAAGAAAACCTTCGTACACAAACGCCCTGCGAAATCGCAAAAAAAAATCCAAACTTTAACCGAAAACTTATATACAAACCCTCGATGTTATACATTTATTTACCCTAATCCAGTTTTTCTTATTTGGAATCCCACTTTTAACTGGAAAAGTGAAAGCACGAGTAACTAAAGGATCAAAAGTTTATTTTCTGGGTAACCGAAACACGAAGAACAATAAAGAGACCTTGGTTTCCAAGAGACTTGTTTGACTTTGGAGGGGTTGATGAGGGAACTAGAAGAAGCTGGATAAGAGCTACACTTATGAAGGATCAAAGAGAACAAAAACAAAAATTGAAGAGAATAAACCACACTAGTCATTGGATGTACAGAAAGTCAGAGATTTTCAGGGAAAGTGATGATATTTCGCCAGATAAATAAGCAGATATGATGGGTAAGTTCTTAGCTCCAAAACCATTGATGGTCAATGTAGCAGGTAAGTTCGGTGCCGATAAAACTACGTCGTTTTAGATCTAAGTATTTGATTACCCATCACTCTTTTGTTTTTTTTTGTTTACAACGAGATATTCTAAAAAAATCTCAATTACGATAATGCATCTTTAAGTTATCCATATTTAGATTAATTTTTATTCGAACCGGTAAGTCCCTTGGGCAAAACTCTAGCTAAGTTTTTAGTATTAGGTTTTGATTAAGCACTTTTCTTTGATAATGTTGCTTAATTTAAGGATTGTAGAAGTTTTTTTTTTAATCAGAAAAAGAGAGGTACAGATCTTACGTAACGATGCGGGGAAATGAAACACCCGATATATCCTCTAAGAAAATAGATAAATAACTCACAGGCAGGTTGTGAAAAATGTAAATGCCAAGTGTAAGCGAACTGGTATAGTTGGCTAACTAATCCGTAGCCCTGTAGAAGTTTAGTTGATGGGTAACTAATCCCAAGTAACCCTTTTAATGTCTAACTAAAATTTAAAAAATAATAATAATAAAGAAATATTTAAATATAAACATTTTTCAAAAATTTTAATAAAGAAATATTTAAACATTTCCAATAGTGTTCCTATTCCAGATTTTTGTTGTTATCCCCAAGACAGGAAGACCTGAACTCAGTCTTCAATGCTCTTTTAAAATGCTTGCCTAGCTAGTGAATCTCCTTCGTCCTCCAAACTGTTCTAAATCTTCATCTTGCCAGTTTTACTCTACTGGTGAGCTTGATTCTGTACTGTTTTGCAACATGACCTCAAGTCTGCCAGAATTCTGCAGAGTCATGGAGGAGGAAGAAGCAATGTTTGTTTCTGATGTGTCCATGAAATTTTCTGTCTTAGACTTTAGACAAGCCTTCAACGTTCAGTCTGGCCCAAAGCAAGCTCCATGTGTTGATCATTCAAGTCCATGGACGAGCCGTAGTCCTCGGAGCTTCCGTTACGGCGGCCTAAAACAACTTCCATATGTCGATTCAGGTCGCTTAGATACTTGGTTGAGTTATACTCTTCTGCATCTAAAAGCTCCTCAGAGTATGTTCGCTGGAGCTTCTTAGACTTTTGGCGCATTTTCACCTCCTCGGAACTGTTCTCCTCTCCCTTAAGCATCTTTACAACCTGCATCAAAATGTAAACAGAAGCTGTCTTAGAAACAACGATGTTTCTGAAATTTAAACAGAAACATGTAATTTTACGACTAAGGAGGTACCTGGTTCATTTGAGGTCTTTCTGCGGAACACTGATCTATACAGATAGAAGCTGTGCAGATGACACTGTCCATCTGTTCTGGGTCATAAGCATCTCCCAGGACAGGATCAATAAGCTCCTTAATATCATTCTTCATGAGCAAAGGTTTTGCCTGCATCAAAATTTTTCATTACAGCTTAAATATTGGGTTGCTAATAGCAAGAACTGTCTATAGCTTAAATATCTGAGGAGCAGATAGAAGAATCATACGTACCCACATCACAAGACTTCTCTGAGAACTGTCTATAGCTTGCTTCCCAGTGATCAGTTCTAATAGCAGTACCCCAAATGCAAAAACATCTGTCTTCTCATCTACTATGCCATGCATGAAGAACTCAGGTGGGAGATATCTGTCAGGTGACAATAAAAAGATCAGATTTTTACTTGGAAGTGTGGTTGTCGATGGTGCAGAAACAATAAGAAAGTTTTGGATTACAAACCCGAATGTGCCTTCGACTTTTGATACCGTGTGATGAGTCCATTGCTCTGGTAACCACTTTGCAAGCCCAAAATCAGAAATCTGCAGAAAGTTAAAAGTTTAAAAATGAGCCATATGAGGAAAGAAACAATCCTAACTTGCACATTCATCATCAGAAAACTCACCTGAGGTTCAAAATCCTCCGTTAGCAATATATTGGAAGCCTTTATATCTTTGTGGATGATTCTCCTTTGGCATCCCTCATGAAGATAGAGAAGGCCCTGAGCAGTTCCTGCGGCCACTTTGTATCTGATTTCCCAACTCAGTTTCTCCCTCGGGCCTATACAAAACAAGAGAATTGACACGTTAAGATCGAAATTTGTACAGAAAATGAAGGTGAAGATCTTCTAGAAATAGCAGAAAACTAACCATAGAGTATTGATGACAAGCTTCCATTGACAGACAACTGAAGAACAAGGTGCATCCCACCTTCAACCCCATATCCAACTAACTTAGCAATATTCGGATGGTCAACATGCACTATTATTCCAAGCTCTGATAAAAAGTCCATAGTCATTTCTTCCGGTGATCCTCTGGTTAGCCGTTTGATTGCAACCCACTTCCCATCTTCCAACTGACCCCTATAAACTTCTGCATAGCCACCTTCTCCGATCAAGTTTTCTTCAAACAGAGAAACAATATAGCTTTGTCAGTCTACTGCAACAATGAACTACAGATCAAAAGGAAAAAGAGAAATAATGGTGAACTACAATTACTCAGGGTCTAGATGCAAGAACGAACCACGGCTGAAATTATCAGTTGCAGCTTGGATTTCTGAAAGTGCATAGTTCTTCCAGGAAGGTTTCAAATAGCAGAGATCAGCATCAAAAGCAGTGAGAGCACTGGCAGTATTATTCACAGGAATAGCTGGCACCATTGCATCTCTTATCCTTTTGCTCTTTCTTCTAGTGAGTTTGGGAACACCTTTTCTCAAATTATTTATTCTCTTGGGGCTGAAAACACGAAACAAGTCCTTCCAATTCGGGATTATCGGATTCTGATGGCCCTCTGAATCCGAAGTGCTTGTCCTGGAAGATCCCGTATCGGATTCAGTGCTGTTGGAGTTGTTTGCATGAGGAGTTGTTTCAGTGTCTAAGCTAACTGAACACTCTTCCTGATCATGATCACGAACATCTCTTGCGGGGCGTTCTTGATCTAATCTCTCCTTGGAGCCACCCTCATGATCTTCCCCTTCCAGGAAAGATCTCATGTCTTTGAGAAAAGAAATCAAAGGATGAGCAGAGAAATAACTCATTGTGTCTATGTTTTTTCTTAAAGGGATTTTAATGCCGAGTATCATACCCTCTGAAGAGAAAGAAGCAGAGAACCCTGCTCGCTGAATCCTGCGTCCCTCAGGATTAAGAGGCTCCTCTTTATGGTTTTTCGTGGCGGAGTCCCGGAAACTATGGCTGCCAATATGATCACCAATTGCTCGACTTATATCAATAATGTAGAGAATGTGACCAAAAATCCTTAAGGAACTAGAAACTGGGATTCATCAAATCATCAAACATCATTCGGTCTCCCAAAAACGTTGGAAACTACTATCAGAAATGGAAGACAGACAGACTCGGAAAAGCATCCGTTTCTTTTATTACGCAAGCATTTTACACAAGAAAACCAATAACAAAGATTATAAAAAACAGCAATAATTGTCCGTTAACAGAAACCATACCAGAATTGTGAGTTGTAGTAAGTTGGACAGATAAGCAGTTGGAAGTTAAACCCAAAAAAAAAAAAGCAGAACATCATCTGAACGTTGTTATAACATCAAAAAGATCATCCTTTTCAAGTTCTCAAAACCAGAGCCCAAAAGGGTTCGTTCATATCAAAAGAGAGACCAAGAAAGTACCGAATAATAGCTGAACGTTTTCGGACGTCTTCCATAATACCTCTAAGAGGTGTCGGAAACATACAGAGAGGTAGAGAGAGAGAGAGAGAGAGAAGAAAACAATGTGTCTGTCTGTGTGTATGTCGTACAGAGAGAGAGAGAGGGAGAGAAAGGTTTGTGGGAGATGAAAGATAGCGACTGGTCCTGGAACGTGAGTTCTCCAAACATGTTGGAGTTTTTACCAGACATTGATGCTTAAGATTCGGCTCTCTCTCTCATTGAATTCTTGTCGAAGACAACTTATTTTTGGAAAAAACGATACTAGTACATGTTAAATTAAATCAGTCCAAATTTAATTTCCAGTGCATTGAGGCATGCAAGCTGAAATCTTCTATGCCCTTTATTCTGGTATTAATTTGTTCTCTTTTTGATCCAAGTCATTCATTTATGTAGGGGTATAAAAGATCTATCCCCGAGGTATGCACGTAGAAATATTTCCCTCCAAATCGGGCCAAAAATTTGGATAACTAACTTGTCTCTCGAAATGGCAATGGGCGGGCCTGCTCAGGCCCAAACCTGACCCAATATTTTTAATTTTAGCTTGGGACATACAATTTTTAATTTAAATTTTGAAAAACATTTTATTAAAGACAATGTTGAAATGAAACAATGATAAAAATATATATAATTAATAAAATAGATATATGCTTCTTTCATTCTGTTTTAATTTTATTTAGACTCATAAAAAATGTTATTTTAATACAATTAATTAAAATAATATTATTTTAATAAAAATATTCCAACTAATATTTAGATTAAATCTAATCAAATTCAATTCCATGTAAACTGTCTAACCATATTATTTTAATATAATTCATCATGAGTGAAATTAGAATTAAAATTTCATCCCTCTAATGCTATCTCAATGGTTTAAGGCTTTGATATACAGCAGAACTCTCAAAAATGGCAGCCTTTGTTTTCAGATTTTGTTAGTCTTTAAATTGCTTCAGTGATACGAAAATTTCATGAAAACCGTGTCATCCCAAGGATTGTATACATGGAGAAATTAGCCTTTTCTCAGTTTGATTCTGAACCAAGGAATTTGTGGTAAAACAAAAAAGATGAATGGTATGAGAGAGTTTACTTACAATTGGTTTACAGCAAAAGATACTAAAGATACAGTGTAAAGTGATCATATCAATGCAAGTACTCACTAAACTGTCAGTAGAATATTGCTTCAGTGAAGACTACGAGTGATCAAACCCTCAAATATTGCATAAAGATCCCTGTTCTCAGGACCGAATATCTCATCCGCCTTTTTCAGGGTCTCCTGAGATAGTACAGACCAATGAGAATGGTGTAAATAAGAAATACGTGCACTCATATATACATACACATATATAATACAGGAAGAGCAAGAAAGCGAACAAACAAGAGGGTGAGAAGGTTGCACCTCTTTAGTTTGTTTGTGGGCATTCAATTCCTTGACATTCGCCAGAAATGCACCAAACTGCTCATAAGACAAACGGCTCCTGATGAAACAAAAGAAAGAGCCAGAAGAGAACCTTTGATAAGTCAGGAATTGAGAGATAAACATTAAAAGGTGGTGATAAACTCAGCAACTTAGTGCCAAGTGCTAACACATCAATACAATGTCTTGGCAAGTATGAAGTATATGTGGCACAAGTATAAATGCACTAGAATTTCACTCATGGAACTTTGCACGAGGTTGAAAATATTCAACCATTGTGGTTCTTTACCTGACTTGCCGAAAGAATTCTTTACCGTCAACTCGAGTTCGTCCTGAAAGAAAGAAAAGGCAATGTTATTGTAACAGCTAAAAAGCAAACTAAACTTCAACATGGTTTATCCCTCGTCATAAATCAAGGCACTAGGGTGATAGGTGAAATGATAATCATTTCAGCATCAGGGTTATCCTTCTTAATCCATCTGCTTCATTCTGGTACAAGTAAAGTAACCAAGAGACCTTCATTATCAATTTTCATTCAACCACTTTAACCAAGAAACTACTGGCTATGTAGACCTATAAGTGGTCAAAGACTGATCATCAGCCATAGGTATTAAAACCCCTAATAAAATTTCACAATCATCAGACTTCCTTCCATCAAACACCACCAACTCAATATGGCCAAAGAAAACACAAGTAGTTAATGCATTTAATAAATTTAGCCAAAGCTAATAACACTTAAGCACCTAAAGGAATTAAATGAATATTATCAAACTAACCACTTTGCGATCCCACATCAGAGCTTGAAATTGAACTGTGATGGGTTGGAGGCAGAGAAGAAAACGTAGAAGATCTTTCGTCAAGCAAGCCTCTAGAGGTAGAAAATGACATTGAATGTCGTCTTGGGGACACTGGTTTAGATGTTTTTGTTGGCGACACTGAAGCTGATAAACTTGGAGGGGTTCCAGGAGGAGTAAATTTAGGTGTGCTGGTCTGGGATGCTAGAAGGAAATTGTGTGATATGTTGAATCGTGAATCTGCAATGACAGTAAATGTGAGTTAGGTGTTTAAATTTTCTCTTTCTACCCTACTTTTCACTTTATTCTCTTTCTCCCTCTTTGACGTTAACTCCACACAAGAACTTTATAATGTCCTTTCTTTTGACATTTTTCCAGGGAACATCAGCAGTAAAAACCAAACTCTCCCTAAGCTCTCTAACAGATAACAAAGAAGTGAAGAAACATGCAAAAACAAAAAGGCCACATACTATCAGTCTCACGATCCTCAGCAAATGAGTTTCCAACTTCAGAGAATTGGCTCCGAATTGAAGATGTTCTTGAAGGTGGCAATGGATCTTCTTCTGAAAGAAATTAAAAAGAAAAAATGGCAAAGAACTAGTCATTTGGCAGACGAAACACAAAACTTATGCAAACAATTCACTTCCTCCTGGCATATACATGATATGTAGCTGAGTACCTTCAAAGGTCAATCGCACATAATGACCATATATTGTGCATTCCTTTAAATGTTTGATTAGGCATACTTCTATTTCCAATAAAACATCAAAACACAAATCACCCAATTCATCACTTCGAACGGTAATGACTGGCAGAAAATTGAAATGCAACAGCTGGCAAAATTTCAATCATTATGGAAATACTCGCAAGCTCTCTATACCATGAGACCCAAACAAGCCCCACTTACACAGAACAAGGAAAAGGAAGCATTAACTGGTTAAGAAACCATCCATAGTTGAGGAAAGAATATGAGCATACCACTGGGTGTTGGCTTGGCAATGATATGTGGAGCTCCTACCTGCCACAAAACCCAATTATCTTTTAGTTCAGAATTATTCAGCCAATACCTTAGGATAAAGAATAGAAATGTGAGATAAAACTTACAGAATTTTCATCATCCTCTTGAAGTGACTGCATGAGTGTCTTCCTGAACCCCTCCAACTGCACAGTTTTGATGAAGTAAGTGCTCAGTCTCAACAAATGCAACGTGGGCATTACTAGAATTCAAAGAAAAACCTCCAATTGAACCCTAAATCCTCTACTTTCTATTTTCATATCAATAAATCAAATTTAGGAACAAAACACGAATCATCAAATAAACTTAGGTATAACAAAATCCAGCTAAAGCCCAATAAGCAAAATTCAAACCATACCTTGGATACATCTCTTTGGAGCTTCTTCACAGTGTTAACTAGTGACGTGTTCTCTTTCACCAAATTCTCCTGAAAAATAAAAAACAATAAACAAACGAATTGAGCCGTAAACGACCTCGTTCGTTTTACGTTTGGATGGGTGGGAATTCGGGGTTCGAACCTTTTCGAGGTCGGCCTTGGCGAGCTTGTCGGCGATGTCGGAGAAGGAGGCGTCGAGGGATTGGACCTGAGAGCGAAGGTCGGCGATGAGGTCGTCTTTCTCGGCGAGTTTGAGGCGGAGGTCGGACGATTCAGATTCGAGGGAGGAGACACGTGTCGAGAGGGCAATGGAAGTGATCTTGCGGGCCACGTCAAGCTGCTGGAACGGATCGGACGGTAGCACTTGCAGTACCTCCTCGGGAAGATCGAAGGTGGAACCACCCGATTCTCTCCCCAGCATCTCCTCAGTCATCTCAGTTTCTCTCTCTTGCTTTTTTTTTCTCAATTATTTTTATCGTATTTCATAAAGTAATGGTAATTACAAGTAGAGTGCGAGATGGATAGGATTGGACAGTCACAGAGATATGTGGTGTTTGGTGAGGCTTTGATTGTAAAATGGATAGGACATCACTACATCAGACAAAACAGCTTTTCTTAAGTGGTAAGTAAAAATACTTTTAGTGGATAAGTAGATCTTTTTAGATTATACTGGTATGTTATTATTTAAGGATGGTAATTAGGAATGCTAAAGTTGGCTCGGTCTAGTAGGACCACGGGCCAAAACTGCTCAGCTTCCGGTCAGGGCTATCCTAATCTATGGATAAGTGAGAAGATAAAAAATGACGTCATTTTATTAAAAAATGATATTTTTTAAAATTGATATCATTTTTTATTTTTTAATATAAGGTCAGGTCGTGCCGGTCCAATTTTATCCCTGTAATAGACTTGGTCGAGTTTGAGATATCTCTAGTCTGGACTTAACCTAAGGCCCAACTTAGTTTAAAGTTGTCTAGTTGGACTAAGTCTAGAAGAGCCCCAAACCTGAGTCCGAGCTCAATGAGCCCAAGGCTAGCAAAATCGAGTCGGGTCAAAACTGCTTGGCCAGACTAAATCACAAGTTAAGACTATCCCAGCCTGTAATTAGACGAAAAGATACAAAACGATATCATTTTGTCAAAAAATGATGTTTTTATTTTTTAAATATAAGGTCAGGTTAAGCTGGTCCAATTTCATCCCTATAATAATAAGCTTGGTCAAGTTTGAGATATCTCTAGTCTGGGCTCAACCTAGGGCCCAACTTAGTCTAAAGTTGTCCGGCTCGACTGACCTTAGGAGAGGCCTGGACTCGAGTCCGAGTTCAATGAGCCCAAGACTAGCATAATTGGCTTGACCCAATTTATTATTATTTTTTAAAAGTTTAAAATGACATCATTTTGTTATTATCAATCAAGCCCTAAACCTAAGTCAGACCTCGATAGCCCAGGCTCAAGCTCAACCTGAGGCTCAATCTAGTCAAGAAATTCAAGCCCAAACCCAATTGTCATGCATATTTGTTTTTGTTTGTTTGGTTATTGTGAGTGTGAGATGTAATTTTTTCTACTATAATCTTTTTTTTCCTTCAGTAAAAGCAAAGCAAAAAGTGAATAAGGTTCAAGTCCAATTTAGCCTAATTTGAAATTAATGACCTAAATTTTATTTAATTCAATTTGCATTCGAATGTTAGAATTCAATCAAATTTAGATTTCGATTAGAGTTTAACAGTTATTTTAAATTTGATCAATAATGAAAGATTAGATTGAAGTTACACTCGTCCTAACATATTTGACTTTAATTAAACTTAAAACTTGACTTTAATTAAACTTAAAATTGAATTTAAGTTTGATCAATAATAAGAAATTGGGTCTATCTAAATTAAATTTAACATTGTTTTACTTCATTATTTTGAGTTATTATTTTGAGTTTAAGGTTGGTTTCAAAATCAAGTTTACTAGATCAACTCCAATATACTCATTAATTCTAAATTAGATGGCATATTCCTCCTAAAAATAACATCAATTCATATCCATTTATACGTAACACAATGTCGTTTTGTAATGAAAATAAAGTTGGAACATAATATTTAAGATAGAAGATCTTATGCGGAACTAATGTTAGTAAATTTAATGTACAGCCACTCCCTCAACTGAGTGGAACTCTCACCCTATTTTATGAGATTTTATCCATACATTTATGTAAATCTTATATAAATCTGTTAATGGGATTTAATAGAATAAGAGAGAAACTAATTTTCTTGAACAGTATTCCCGATTAACCAAACTTAAAAATTCTCTTACTCAAATCCTTAAGCCTTTGAGAGCTACCATCATGAATTGGTCCATCACCGAAACAAACTTGGGTTTAGTTAGGCCATCTTTTGTTTAGTTGAACTAAAAGCTACTATGGCCCAGAAGCTAAGTAGATATGGACCTAATGGCATCTTTGCTTTCACAGGGAAAAAAAAAGATTCAATACAAATTTAATTTGGGAAAATACAAGATATGGGTCCCATCAAATTAGAGATGGCAATAGGTCGCTTTATCCAAATTTTTTAAAAATAAGAATATAGAAAAACTTTTTTTTAATTAGATTCGAGTTTGATCTATTCAGACTCAAGTTTATTTGAGGTCCAATTTTTTAAAATAAAACAATGCTATTTTGTTTAGAATAATTAGGTCTTAAGTTAACGTAAACGTAAGCTTATAATTTTTAATATTTTTTAGAAAAGTCATTTTTCACTCTAATTTTATTTTTAATTTTTTTTGAGAAATTTTAATTTCGACACTGATTTGATTTTTATAAATATTCATTAATTTTGAAAATTATAATACATAACACGACGTTAGAGTAGCATATTAACATGTATTAGATTTTTTGTAAATCACATTATGTTAAATTTCTTGCTTGATGTATCCTTTTATTTCTTATGACATGTTAAACTCTATAATAGCAATGTTATGAATACCATATTAAATTTGGTATCGGATAGAGTTTTAGTATGATATTATATCGGTACTGGTTAATATCGGATACCGTTTCGGACAATTTTTTAAATTTATAAAATAGTTTATGAATTTTTTTTAAATTACAAAATAGTTCATTGTTATATTGTACAGTTATAGTTTATTTAATTTAGCCATGCGTAATACAAAATTACATACTAACCCTTTTTTCCAATTCCAATTCTAATTTTCATATCAAAAATTCAGAACAAAATAACAAAACCCAAATCAATAGCTTACTGCTCACGGTATTTAATCCATCAATTTCAACTTCAACAATTCCATTCCAAAATCAAATTCAAACAAATTCACTTCACATACACACTAATCCAATATCTAATACCGTAAGCAATTTCATTCTAAAACAAAACCAATTCATAAATCATTAATCCAAAATTGTGACATGAGCAACAAATTCAACATCCACCCACCGATAACCATCTCCCAAATTCATAAACACAAATCCAAATCCAATCCAATCCAACACAAAAAGATTTGTAATTTACGTTTATCGATAAATTTTCAAAACAACAAAGAACAGAGTCAACAGACCCAAAAAAATATTTGAAACCGTCGGGCCTTCAGGTTGTGGATTCGGCTTTTCGAGTTGTCCACCTTCACAAATGCGTTGGGGGTCGGTGGTGCCGTAATCCGGTGTGCTTTAGCTATGCTGGTGACGACGTGTTGCGGTGGATCTTCGGGAGACACCGAACACAAACCTGGATCACGACTCCAACGAGGATGAGAGAAGAAGGAGAGTGATACAGACATTGGGGAGGGCTGGAGGGGACAATCAGAGAAGATAGGAAGCGGCGGCGGTGGTGAGAAAAGCACGACAGTGAGAAGCAGCAAGACAGCGGGGAGAGCGAGGGAGACTGCGAGAGAGTGAGAGTGAGAGGGTGAGGGCATTCGGGATCGGGGGCTTTAGGGTAAAGTTTTTTAAATTTGTAAAAAGGTCCTCCAAGTTTCAAAAGTTTCCAGAACTGGCCGGTATTTTTTGGTATTTTGGGTACCAGTCGGTACCTAACGAAAAACACTATTATTGACAGTTATTTTTGGCTGGTACCAAAATAAGTTTTACCGTACCGATCCGACCAGTACGGTACGAAACTCCAAACACTGCATAATAGACATTAGTGTGGGTCCCCAAAATAGTTTTGTAATTTAACTTTTTTATATTAAATAAGAAATTTTTAATATACTTCATATTAAAATAAGAATTATCTCGTTAAATTTATGAGTGTTTTAATAATGAATCCTTTAATTGAGATAAACTATTAAGAATTGATAAATTTATTAAAATTTTATGCTATTTAATATTTAAATTTATTCAACAGTTTATAATTAATATTCAATTTAAATAATTATTAGATATTTTAATTATATTTCAATTTGACATGATTCAGAATCAATGTACAACATTTAGTTTGGTTAGAGTTTAAACTAGAATTAGGTTTAGAGTGTTTAATCCGACTCTAAAGGTGGTCGAGTTGATAGAGTGGAGAAGTATGGGGTCAAAAGATTCTGTGTTCGATTCTCCCTACTTACGCTCTTTCGATCGAGTATGTCATATAAAACTTGCCTAGTGCGAAATACTCGGTTGATGTGATTTGCAGGCTATTGTGTTAATCCAAAGGTTTACTCATTACGCATCAAAAGAGTAGTAACTACGAGTTCCTCCGTTTAAAAAGTAAAGTGTTTAATCCAACTCAAATTGAAAAAAAATATTGTTATTTTAATTAATACACGGAGAGCTAATTTGTTAAAACGATATTATTTTATTAAAAATTACGAGAAAATAAATAATAACCCAAGCTCAAATGAGACTATTACCAACTCTATTAATAATAATAAGTTTAGGTTTTGTTAAAATTTTAGAAGGAAAAAAAAGAAACAAAGAAAACTTAGTGGTTGGTTGGCTTTGCTTTTCTAATTGGAACATCATGTTGAGTGGTGTCGTTGTTGTGTAAGTAATGACTAGGATTGTAGAAGCTGTCAATTTTTCACCTAAACCAAAGTCTTTCTGAATCACTAATGAAATAGACAGCTTGCCTTGTTAGACCGGCATTAACGACGTCGTATCATGATTTTACATAAGTAATTTAATAAATAGTATTATTATCATTTTTGTAAAAAGATTTTAATAAAAATACATTAATAAAAATGGAAATTTTCTATCACATTAAAGTCCACCTTAGACTAGTCCCTTTTTTTTCCCTCAGATCCTCTATCCCATTTTTTGTGTACCAATCCTGTTTCATTTGATTTCAATCATTCATTTATATAGGAGCCACAAAAATAAATGGTTAAAATTAAATGAGATAGAGTTGGTACACAAGAAATGAGACGAAATCTGGTCCCCTTTTTTTGACTCGAGAGTAGCTCAAAGTCTGATTAAAATTGAAAAGACTTAAAATTTTGAAATATTATTTTATTTTAATATTTAAACATAATAATGTTATTTTAATTTCAATTAATCAAATTAATTTGTAAAATTTAGATTTGGATTCAACCTAAAATTTAAAAATACATTTCTTAATTTATTTTGCTAATCCTACTTAATTTTGTCCAAAATCTAATAAATGCCTTTATTATATTCTTATAAAAATTAATATTTTAAAAATAGGACTCAAGTTAAAATAATAAGATAAGAAATTTAAGGTTTAGCTAGAATTAGACAATTATAAAATTGACTAAAAATTAAATAAAATTTTAAAATATGATTGAAAGTGATTTTTTCCTACCTATAAAAAATTTAAAGTTTAATTAGAAAATAAAATTATTAAATAAAAATTTATTAATTAATTTAATTTATAATAACCTATTAATTTACAAAAATTAACTAATTGATTGATATTTAAAAAAAGTTATGAAAATAAATCAAACTAAAGTTTTTGCGGATGAATCGGCCAACTCGGTTAAATTTTTTATAATCGTAATTGATATTTTCTGTAAAATATTAAAAGAATATAATAGTCCAAAGACAACCAAAGTTGACCAATTCAATTTGAAGGGAAGCAACTTCAAATGTACAAGCGGTCAAATTGGTATTAAGTCACACTAAATTAACTAGCACGGAAGCTTCCCTAGTCCCTACACGCGGCCAAATTATTTTCAAAGCCATAAATAAGTAGATAAGACTATTGGGTATTTGACTATTACCTTGCTTATTTCTAGGAAGGATGCTTTTATAAGAGAGGGACAAGGGAAGATCACTATCATCTCTTCCTTTCACTTTACTTCATCTACTCTTTGAATAGACCAATTCTTTGTTGGTTATTTTAGTTTTTTTAAAATTATTAAGATTAATATTAGTTTAAATATTTTTGTATACTAATAAATAATTTATAATGTATAAGAATGATAATTTAGATCATATTAATTACAATAATTACAAGAGTCATCACATTAATGAATTTAATTGATTTACATATAATGTTCATAATTTATTCGCCACCATGTTATTTTTTAACAGATATTTAAGATAAGGAGATTTAAAAAAAACTGAATTTCACATCAAATTTTTTTAAAAATTTAAAATATAGAATATTTTTAAAATTACTTAAATTAAAATGAAACCCTGTATTTTCTCATCGCCAACACCTAGTTGAAATCTCACTGAATTGTAGGATCTGGAGAGATTCAATAATACGCAACCTAACTCCTACGTAATAGAGATATTGTATTTTCTATTTTATTTAAAGTACACATAAATAATTTAAAT
Organism: Erythroxylum incrassatum; assembly: GCA_026546855.1. Taxonomy (NCBI): domain Eukaryota; kingdom Viridiplantae; phylum Streptophyta; class Magnoliopsida; order Malpighiales; family Erythroxylaceae; genus Erythroxylum; species Erythroxylum incrassatum. The sequence goes on along the minus strand of JANVCL010000214.1, from coordinate 45,997,895 downwards.
TATAAAAATTACAATAAACTACTAAAATAATAGTTCCAAAACTCTTGGCCCTACCAATATAAAAAAGCTTCTTCATTTGTTTCATCTTTTCCTGGTTTCATACTCAGCTTCCTTTTCCTCAGTGGAGAATTATTGAAGAACCGGGGGGTCCCATTTAATCAATTCCAAATTCCTTTATCTTTTTTTTAATATATAAGTAACATTCCACATCCATTTTATTCTTTATCTTTTTGTATAAGTAGGTGCAAGCTGTTTACAACTTATCACCATCCTGTTCCTGTTAGAGAGTGACTCGAGGACAATGAAGAATATTACCCATTTCATAAAAAGTAATGTACTATTTAAAAATACATATTAAAGTGTTTAGTATGTTTAGTAATAGAAATACTTTTTTATTTTTGAATTTTTAGTCAAACTTTACTAATCTAAAATTTAAATCGAGCTTAGTTGAAATCGAGCCAAAAGAAAAATTAAGTTTGACATTACTTTAAACTAGGCTCGAGAAATTTAGGCTAGCCTAAAAACTAATCAATTATAAGTACAACGCCTTAGCTTGATTAATTTTTTCAATTTAAAATTTGAAAATGACATATTTTTATTTAAAACAATATCGTTTTACTTAATATATTTAAGTTTCAGGTTAAAGCAAGCTAGTTAGCCTGAATTGAACTCAGTTTATGTGTTCAAATTGAATGATAAAAAATTAGGAGGTGATTACTTATATCTATATAACTTAAGCTGCATTTGGTAATTTATTATTTTAAAATTCAAAAAAATAAATTTATTTTTTAACATCTTTTAACCTGTATTAGTTATTGTAGTTCTACAAATTTAATCAATTTAAAGTTTAATAATTTATCATTATAATTAGATTAAAACAAATTTTGACTTCAAATTTCATATCAATTAAATTATAATTGAGATAATAAATTTGAATATAAGGTGGTATCAAAAGTTTCCAATCCTAAAAGCTTTTATGTTGGCAAGCACTTAAACTAAAAGAAGAACTATCATATCTAGAACAAAGATTTTCCTAATTATCTTTAAGTTGGTATGCAATTATTCAAATAAAACAAAACATTAATAATACACTTGGTCTCATTTTAAGGAGCATGATGTCTATGGTACAATTATGGACTTAATAAATAAAAAAACATACATGCCACTAAAACAAAAGCAAAAAGATGAGATGTTATCATAGAATACCCTCTTTTTTAAAGCAATGGAATAGAGAATTTTCAATGATTCATTGCTTTATAAACCTTAGCAGGTATAGGCTTTTTCATGGGGTGGGTTTAAAGAGAATTTCCAAGTTGCCTCCCTTCAATAATGACATGTGAGGCACATTTGTGTGTGTGTGGCATTGTTAAGGATTAAATTATGAATAGGATAATATTTAATTTTGATAAAAATTGAGTTAGCATCGTCCTAAAAATCACGAATCATGTAAAGAAGATTACCATTGCCAACTAATTAAGTCGAATTTGGATTGTGTAATATTTGATTTTTTTGTTTAGAATTTTGAGTTTTGGGTCAAACTTTACTAATCTAAAATTTGAATTGAGATAAAAGCTAAGTCAAATTATTTATCAAATTGAGCTAAGTTGAAATCAGCTAAAAGGAAAATTAGGTTTGACATCTGATTGAACTAGGCTCGGGTCATTTAGGCTTGAGCCTAGCCTAAAAACCAATCAATTCTAAGCTCGTCACCTTAGCTTGAGTATGATTGCTACCGAGTCAAGCTTGATTAATTTTTTCAATTTAAAATTTGAAATGACATACTTATATTCAAAACATCATCATTTTACTTAATATATTTAAGTTTCAAGGTGAGGCAAGCTAGTTAGCCTAAATTCAACTAAGTTTAAATGCATGAAAATTAAAAAATAATTTTGACTTAAAATTTGATCAACTCAGACTGAACTTATTAAATTTGAATCAGATTAAGAAAAATATTATATTTAACGATAATTATAAATTTTGATTTAACTCGAAATCACGTAAACTCTTCTAAAATTATTAATTTCTCGAACCTTAGGAATTTGAATATTAAGTAATAAATTTCTTTAATCTTAAAATTTTGAACATTTTAACATCGCCTCAAAATAAACTTGTCACTCATTATATCAAGTATGTATTGAGAGCTCTTTATGGGTGGTTGAGTTGTTAGAGTGGAAGAGCATAAGGTCAAAAGGTATTGTGTTCGATTTATCTTAACAACGTTCTCTCGATCGAATCTCCCGTACAGAACTTGCCTAGTACAAAGTATTCCGTTGGTGTGATTTATAAACTATTGTATCAATCTAGATGTTTATCTAATGCGTATCCAAAAGATAGCGATTGTAGGTAATTTCGTTTAAAAAAATACAAAATATTATATTTAAAATAGAAACGCTGTCAATCCCTCCTTTTAAAAAAATCCTAAATTACAAGGAATCTTATAAATATTTGTTTGTGTTGAATGATGAAAGTGTAAGAGTTTAGGTTGGAATTCTTTATATAGAACGTGTTTGGTTTGGTACATTAAATAAGTTAAAAATTATACCATAAGCTCTATTATTATTATTTTGCCAATGGGAGTTTGCTTCAATCATAGCTGTTTCATAATAATCATTCGTTGAGTCCAACCTTGGAAATTTCGTCTCTCTTTCCATCTTCAAGACTCTCTTTGAGCCAAGTGCATGTCTTCACATGAATCACGAGCAACCGAGGAAAGAAAGTAGTAAGACATGAGTGGGTGGGTAAAAACAAGTTGTTAAGACTACTACATAACAAGACTGGACCTACCATTTTCAACAACTATGAAGTATGAACTTCTTCTCGCTGCATCTACTTAGCGTTTGGTGAGACATTATGATCTGACCACATCGCTGCCTATGCAGTATGCACCTTATCCTATAAATACATCCACTGCACACATTTAATTATAAGATCACAATTAGGATATTTTATGCATTTTCAATTGTATAATAAGTAGCTAAAGGTGAAGTTTGGTTTGACCCGAATCAAACTTCAGACTGATCATTGACCCGAATCATTATTATAAAATAATATCATTTTAATTTAGTACTTTTGATTAAAATATGGGTAATTTAGAAACAATTTCTTTATTAGTTAGAAATAATATTACATACTACTGGACTTTTTCAGACTCTGTGTATTAGCGAGATTTATAATAGTTATTCTTATTATTGTTATTGAAATTCTAAAAAAAATAAACCAATCACATATAACAAAATTTGATAAAATTTACTAAAAGTGTTAATTAAAATAATTGACACATTACTAAGAGACCGTTTGGTTCTACTTCTGTTTTTCTGTTGTAGTTTTCGGTTTCCGTTTTCAGTTTTTTTGTTTCAGTTTTTCTTTCAAATACAAACAAAAACCTGTTTGGTTGTTAATATTAATATAGTTGTATTTTTATCACTGATAATAATTACATTTTAGATAAAACTTAAAGATATATTACTTTTAGTTAAATAAATTTATT
>JANVCL010000214.1:45971139-45989002 GCA_026546855.1 Erythroxylum incrassatum | reverse complement strand
TGTAAAACATAATATATTAATTATTATATAATTTTAAACAATATGAAACATAAATGAAAATATATCTAACCAAACCTTTTATATGGATTATAACAAAAGTAAAACTAATATCAAAAATAAATATCAAAATATATAAAAAAAGTCAAATAATATTATATAAAAAACAAATAATATTACATAATCATGAAGATGAGTTTGTAGGTATTATGAAAATTATGTGTAAAACATAAGGGCAAAATTGAATTAAAAAATAAGTTCATTAATTAATCTGAAAAACCTACTCGAAAAAGTCATTTGAGAGGCATTTTTAAGAAGCTCCAACTTTGAGCTTCTTAAAATGTTGTATTTTGACTACCAAAAAAGTCATATTTATTAAAAAAATATTTTTTATTTTACAGCCAAACACTCAATTTTGTAAAAAAAGACTTTTGTAGTAAAAAAAGTACTTATTAACATTCCAAAAATTCATCCAAATAGATACTTAATACGCAAGACTAGGACCAAAAGATTATAAGTGGTTTTTTAGAAAACTACCTAACAGGGTGTGGTAGTTAAGAGGTCGAAGGGTGTGCTCTTAAGAGGTAGTTTTCTAAAAAACCACTCACCTAATGTGCAAGAATAGGACCACTTATAATATGCAAGAATAGGACCAAATGATTATAAGTGGTTTTTTAGAAAACTACTCCCTCTGATTCAAAATAAAAGTCGTTTTAGATACATTTTAATTATTCAAAATAAGTGTCATTCTTGACTTTGTATGTATATTTATAATTTTACTTCCAAAATTAACCTTTAATTTCTCTCTCATTTTAATTACACAGATCACAATTTTAAGACAATTTAATATGCAATTTCTCTCACATGCTAATTATTCATGGGAGTATTAATAAGGGTATATCTATACCTCCTTAAAAAAGGGTATATCTATAATTTCATTAACTTTCTTAATAAACGTGCGTTTTTCTAAAACGACAATTATTATGAATCGGAGGGAGTATTAATTTCGTCAGAATTTCTAATAAAAACCAATATAAGGAATATATGTCTGATTTCATAAGATATAATATATTTTTTAAATATTGAATCATGTGATTTTTTTAAATCAAGTATTAATATAAAATAACATTTTTTAAAAAGATTAAATAATAAGAGGTTCTTTAAAATTCAAGCAAACCCTAAAATATATATCCAATTTAAGGAATTAATTAGTTATATAAAATTATAAAATAATTAATATTTTTTTTCATTTATGTCTCAATGGACTTCTTACAAGACCTTGCATTTATCAATCAAACCTCATTTAGATTTTGGATCGATAGACACTACGATTGACTTTCTTTTCTTAAAAAAGTTGAAAAGAAATTATCGTAGACATTTCATATGTTGACATTTGACTCATTTAATAAAGTTTTAGAGAACTTAATTAAATTAAAATATGAATAACTAAATAGTATTAAGAAACACCTCTTTACTAATTAAGAGTAAAACTGCATATTACTGAACCTCTCTAGATCTCGTGTTTCAACAAAATTTTTACTTAATATTGTTGTTGTTGTTGATGTTAAAAATATTTTAATTAAAAGATACAATTGCTATTACATAAACTTATAAATTTTATATTATAATATCTAAAATTAGTCTCTTTGTTAGTTAAGGATAAGACAGTATACACTAGATTTTTCCAAAGCCGGCTGATTTTTTTTATTGATTTGTTGTCGCCGTGCTTGTTGTAATATCTAAAATTAATTATGATAATTCAACTCTTTCTTTTTTCACATTTTTATTGTTTGATTTAATTAAGTTATTGATGATTTAGACTTAATTAATTAAATAATTGAACCTTATCACTAGAGTTTTATTATATTCTATATAATAGTCATTCTCATAACATGCGTAGCACAAGCCTAAACAATTTTATTTCACCCAATTTTAAAAGAAAAAAACTAATTAATTATAATATGTAGAAAAATTCAAACAAAATTAATTCTTATAGTGACTAGTTTAGGCACACAATAAATAATTTAACTAATAATAATATCAAATTTGGTTGACCATATTGATGCTCTAATTCATCATTATCAACATTTAGTTAACGTCTCATTGAGACATAAATTTTAGGAAGGTCTAATAGTACATAACCTTATATCTATTTAATAGAGAGGTTGTTTACAATAGACCAATATGAAGCTTGTCATGAAGATACTATAAAATTAAAAATATATGATGCCATAATTATTTACTATAATTACTAACAAGAAATGAAAAAGAGAAAAGAAATATTTATTTTTAGTTTAGCAAAAATTATTCATGTAACTAGTTAGAGGTAAGATTGTGTACTATCGAACTTCTCTAAATTTTGCATTTTAGTGAGATTTTTTTTAGATTGTTGTTGTTGTCGTTTTTGTGTTGAGTGAGACCTAATATTTTATAAATTACTATTTGAATTTAAAATGAAACGAGAAAGAAGATTCAATGGCTGTGTTTAAGAAGAGTAAAAGCAATATTATTTTCTGTTTCGTGCCTTATCATTTTACGTAGAAGCAAACTTTTATTTCCTCGTGTGCTTCTCTACCAAGCTCTATTTATATATACATGAATCTGAAAGCCAGATTCCGCCTCCATGCAAGCACAGGAAGTAAAGCTTGAAAGGGTTTCTTAGCTCTTGCACTTCCTCTTCCTCACACGTCTCTGACCAGCTGTTTCCTAACATCCACTAGCTCCACCATCATGGCATCTGTAACTGGGAAGACCTTCAAAGGACTTGGCAATCTCATCAAGTTCCTCCCAACAGGAACTGTGTTCTTGTTCCAGTTCCTTAACCCTGTCCTCACCAACAACGGAAGTTGTACCGCGGTCAACAAGTGGCTGAGTGGTGCTCTCATCGCTCTCTGCGGTTCTTTCTGCTGCTTCTCCTGCTTTACCGATAGCTATATTGGTAGTGATGATAAGACTCATTATGGGATTGTCACCATCAAAGGGCTTTGGCCGTCTACGGCGTCGGGATCTGTGAACCTGTCCAAGTATAAGCTTCGGTTTGGTGACTTCGTTCACGCTATCTTCTCGGTCATAATTTTCTCTATCTTGGCTCTAATGGATGCCAATACTGTTCGATGCTTTTACCCTTCTTTTGAGTCCACTGAAAAGATCTTGCTCCAAGTGTTGCCTCCGGTCATCGGTACTCTTTCAGGTGGTGTGTTCGTTCTGTTCCCTAACCACCGTCACGGTATTGGATACCCTTCAACTGAATCTCTTCAGAAAAAATAAAAAACAAGTGAAACTAAGGTTGATTTGTTTATCTTCTTGGATACTGTTGTTCTTGTAGATCATAAGAAGCATTGTCATACCTAGTCATTGATATTTATTTCCTCTTTTTTCAGAAAATTTGGTTTCATGGATATACAATTTGTTTGTTTTTGAGTTCGGCCTATTTTTATGTTTGAATAGTATGATTCGAAAACATGCAATTTCAAACCCTACTACAAGTCAACCTCTTCTTTCCTACGGTGTCATTTGCGATAGTCAATACAGAACAATCGACGGCACACAATTGAGCTATTAAGGGACTCTTTAAGTTTAAGTGAGGTCGTGAATTTAAACCGCTCATATATATATAGTTGTTTAAAACTTGAAACTAGAACTTTGTCTTTCATAGGGGACATATCCGATTCAAGAGGAGATTAGACTGAGAGTGAATGGCTTAAAGATGTCTTCTCATAGTTAAAACTTAAAACCCTCTTAAAACACCTAGTAAAAAAAAAAGAACAACCTATGACATAGTGGCCTACTTATCCAATTAAGAGAAATGATTTTTTTTAAATCAAAATGACGTCATTTTTAATTATTATCAGCTTAGGGTCGGTTGAGCTTGGGGAACCCCAGCCAGAGTTTAGCTTGAGGCTCGATTTTTGAAAAAAAAGTCCAAGGCCCGATCAACTTGAGACGGGTTGTGGGATGGGCTAGACCAAGCTTAGAAGCATATGTCTTTGCTAAAAGAAAATATAAATAGCCATACACACTTTTTTTTTTTTGGTAGTTTACGATTTTTTAAAAAAATATATTAGTTTTTAAAAATTTTTGTAAAATTTTCTTTTAGTTTTTATATTTTTAGAAAGATCTTTTCTCTTAAATTTCAATTAAAAATAAAGATGAAACATATGCAATATAAATATTAAGCATTTACTAATCAAATATTATTTACATAATAATTCAACCGAACTCTTAAACTTAAATTGAACTAATTATATGCGACTCAAGTTAATAATTTATTATAATTTTCTTAAATTATTAATTTAGGTCAAATTTTATTAATTCGGATCAGGTTTAATATCTAAGTTGAATTACCATATTAGTGACATTTGATTAGTTTATATTTGATTTCGTTTTTTCATTATCTTTTAAACAAAGTTTAAGAGAAACATTTTTTTTCTAAAAACCTAAAAATTAGAAGGAATTCTTTTCAAGAATTTTAAAAATCAAGACATATTTTTAAGATTTTCTTAAATTATACTAGAAGTCTATATCTTTTCTCCTTTTAATAATTTCAACATTTTGTTGCAGTGAATGGCTAAACTCAACTTAATCTCTTAAGGTACTTCCAAAAAAAAAAACTTAATCTCTTAAGGTGCCGATTGAGTTTGGTCCAAATATTGAATTTAAGTTAGTGATATTCGAATCTAAACTTTAATCATTTTTTCAAAATAATATAATTTTTAACTTAAATTTCTCAAATCTCAAAACAATAATGATGTTTTTTAGATATTTTTCTTAAAACGATATCATTTTATAGTAAGAGATGTGGACTGTTCTAATCGTTAAGATAGGTCTCAGGTTGATTCCTAAACTCGAGCATTAATCCGAATTTGATTCTTTAATTTCGAGTTGAGTCAAGTAAGTCCGTATAAAATTTGTTGGGACTGGCTGTAAATACTAATTTTTGAGTGAAAATGGGAGAAATAAAGTGAGAAGTGTGACCGATTTGGGAAGTAAAAATGACGTTTTATCTTAAAAATGCATGTTTCTGTCATTGTTGCTACTCTCCAAGCCCACTACAACAAACATATTGAGGCATTTATAAGCTTGAAATAGTGATGTTAACAGTAAGTAAATCCAGGACCACAGGTTTCAGGTTTGAATCCCGATCCGAGTCTGCTTCTCATTTTACTGATCTGAAAAATAACAGATTAAGAGAAGAGACACACATTACGCCTACAAATATCGGTTAGATTGAACCCGTCACTTGATTCTAAGTTATTAACTCGTCAAATGACTCAATCGGAACAAATAACCTATAGGGACTTTTCAGTGTTTCAGCTTCCATATACCTGAAGCAGAGCAGGGACTTGACAATCTGATAACTTCCTGCTTTGTTTTCGTGGATCTTCTGGCTGAACTTTCCTGACAACTTCCACGGGAGTTTGTAATTTCAACTTTAACAATGTGATGATCTGATGTTCCCTTGGATGAAATCACAGAGTATGATCCTGGAACAAACTTGTACACCGAATCTGGAGATGCCAACAGGTAGTCTACCCTCGTGCCATACTTGCAAGTCCCTTGCACATCTAGTTCAAAAACAAAGTTGTAAAACAAAATTTAGCAATTGCGATTGCGATCCGGGCCGTTACTGCAAGTAATCATGAATTTAAAACCTTGTGTTTAGACAATTGAAAGGAAAAAAGAAAAAGAATGGTTTGGTTACTTTGGCCTTTGGCAATCATGACTACCGGTTCACATTCACCGGAAAACTCCTTGGCATCAGAGTAACCTTTTCCTTTCAGGAACCTGGTGACTTCAATCCTCGGTGTTGGTTTTCCAATATCCTCGTAATACTGCAGAATCAATGTCAGGTATGAAGAACAATGGAGGTAGATTAAGGTTATGTATTGTGTAGTGTGTGTTTCAGAGCTTACCTTCACAATGTCCATCCACCTCTCTGATGAGTAATCTGATGCATCCAGAGAGTTGAGTCCTCCTGCAAGAAGATGAGGGGAGTTGTTTGATTGAATCATAGCATTGATCTGCTTCATCCTCCAGTTTTCATTCAGATGATCAAGTTGAGTGCAGTAGAATTCCAGTTCTCCAGCCCATGGAATACAAATTGTTGCCTTTAGCACGTTCCTGCACAGCACAAAGAACTTATCTTCTGTCATCTTTGAACTGAGAATAGATGTTTAAAAGTAGGGATGATAATGAGTCAGGTTTGATCAAAGTTTAATTCATTAACTTAGTAGTATTAATTGACTTCTAATTAGAGATGACAATAGACTGAATTTGGTCAAATTTAATATGAGTATAATCTGATATGACCCGACCTTTTAAGGATTAGCGTAATATTGTGATATTATTAATTTTTAAAATACATTATTTTATAATAAAAATGTAGGTCATTCAGATTGACCATCCTCGGATTTGATCTAAAATTTAACTAAATCAAATTTGACTTGTTAATTTTAGGTCAGACTTAACCCGAACCTTTTCATTCTCTCTATTTCTATCAATTTTTAATATATTGAAATCAAATATTGAAGAAATATTATATAATATGAATTAGAAGGAGGGGAAATATTTAATTAATTAAATTTTAACATATAATCATCTTAAGCTCTGAGTTAAACTTGAATTATTGTTAGACATATACTTAAAAAGTTCCGAAAGGTAAGGAAGAAGGTCAGCAGTTTGAGGAAAAGCACAGTACAAAAAAAGGGTTTGAAAAACATGCACCTGAAGTCATCTTCATTCGCAATCTTCTGAACTGTCCATCTCTTGATGGGCCATTTCGATAAAATGGCGTTTCCATATTCTGGTGCCCAACTCTCTGCAAACACATACTTCATCCCCAAAGAGGCAGCCAAATCAGATAAAGGTCTCATGCTCCTCTCTTCCTCAGCCTTCACATCTTGCAATGCCAATACATCAGCATCCACTTCTCTGAGCACTTCCAGGATGCTCCTGCTCTTCTTGAACCTCTCTTCTTCTTCTTCACTTCTACCATAGTACTGTATCATATTTGCAGGTAAACACACAGGTGATCTCATCACTACACTGCTCCTGTAGTTTCTGCTCGCGATGATATGAGACGACCCTTCTCTTTCATCTTCCACAAATCGCAGAAACTTTCCGTGTGTTAATGAGATCTCATTGTCAGGAAGATTTATGGAAACCTTCGGTTTCGATCTCGAAACACTGTCATGCAATGGAGATTGCTTGAGTATACTCTTGGGGTAATAGTTCGGAGACCGAGCTTGAGTTTCGTGTTCTTGAACCAGTGTAGGTGGTTCCTCAGTTCGTGGAACTGCAGGAGCAAGAGAGAACATTGCAACGTTAAACGTCGCGATCCGGATTGGTTTTCCAGGTCTTGAGGACGAAGATTTCCTGCGACCAGGTTTCCATCTGCATCGATCTTTGGCTCCGAATCTTCTGATGATAACTTTTGGCCTCGCACGCTTCCATACCAGCCGCCGTATCCTGGAAAATAGCTGCCAAACTTTCTTGCTCACTAGACTGAGCATTTCGTGTGACAAGCTTTGGCCTAGTCAGGATCTTCAGAAACTTTCCTGAAACCTGACAGGAAGTTTCAAGCTTTGGGATTGAGACTAAATACGAAGCGAGAAATTGGGTTTTAGAGATCACAGAAAGCAAAGACACCTCCGACTACCTCCAAAAATGTGGGGTCGAGGTTTGACAAAAAGCAGCAATTATGGTTGAACTCCTGCAACACACCAAAAGCAATCCAACTGCTACCTAGGAAGCTGAAACTGAAAACTGATCATAAACAATACGATTAGATTATAACCCACCAAATGGTATGAAATAGAAAACAACTTTTTCGAAGTCTCCGACGAAATGATGACGAAGTTCATAGCTTTGCGTACCACTCACTGCAGCTTCAGTCATCTTTTTCCGGAGTAGGTAGCAATGGAAGACTTCAAACTACACAATCCTTTCTTTATTGACCTTGGATCAATGATGATGCAATGATATACGGAGATCCATCCAAACCTGTTAGGCCAAATTCTTCCCACAGATTCTTTTGTCCGGAATGGGAAACAAAGTACCATAGCCAACTAACTTGGAACAATTAAAGGTTGAAGTTTCAGTTCTGGAACAATTGAAGTTTCAGTTCTGAAACAATTGTCAAACTCCTTAATTTTTAAAAGTAATGGGAAAATTCCTTAAGATTTTTAATTTTTGGTCCTAAATATAAATAGCATGAATATAATACGGCTTAGGTAACAATTGAATCCAATTCTTGAATTTGAACTAAATTATTTAAAGTTGAGTTGAGTTTTCTTATAAGTAATATTTGATTAGTTCGAGTCTAATATTTGTTTTTTGTTATTATTTTTAATAGAATTGAAATATGAAAAAAGCATTGATTTTTAAATTAAAATTAGAAAGATTTTAATCCCGTAAAAAGAATGATTGCAAATTGGACGGTTATAAAAAATGTTTTAATAATATATTATTCCAATGTAAACAGGTTTTGCTGCCCAAAAGTAGGTCAAAAGCATCCATTTTTTTGGTAGTTCAGCAGCTTTTTTTTAATTCTGACTTTTGCCTCTTTTCATTCCAATCTTGACTTTTTTGCTTCTCTAAATTCTTAAAACTATTCATAATAGTATAATATGATAGAAATGAAGAAGAGGGTTTGTTTGAAAGAGAAATTGAATGTTTAGAGTCTAACCTTGAATTCATTTTCTGATTTAATTTCTGGAATCCAATCACCAGTCATTTGAATAGAAGAGTCAAAAATATGTATAAAACTACTAGCTTCAAGCATCACAATGAACAGAACATTACACGGATTCACCATTTTGTTCTATAATTCACAAGTACTGATCCTACTTCCCCACCCTCAATCCCAGGGAGTCAATCATTATTTAGATGTCTAAGGAGTTCATGTCAACTTTGTATAAAGCTCTCTTTATGAAGCAAATATTGTGGTTATTTCATGTACATTTTTATACAGATTATTTACAGTTCTCCTGAAATGTTGGAAGTGATGTGAAGGAGCTGGTTCTGTGGAGTTTTCCTTCAGACAGCAACCTGTGCTGCAGCTAGCCTTGCAATGGGAACCCTGTCAGGAGATAGATCACGAACCTGATATACTGAGTAATGAACATTATACTTCAGGCATTTCAGGAATGCAGAGACTACAAACCTGAACGGAGAACATGAAACATAATCGAGTCCGGCCTCGGCAAAGAAAGCAACAGAGGAAGGCTCCCCTCCATGCTCTCCACAAATTCCAACCTGTAATCAGGGAAAGGGAAAAGGATGTTAAAATTTCTGGAACACAACATAGCCCTGATCCATGGGATTCTAAGGAAAATTAAGATGTTTTACCTTCAGGCTAGGCCTAGCTGCTCGTCCCATCTCTGTTGCTATCTTGATCAGCCGGCCTACACCTTTCTGATCAAGTACCTACAAGCAAGAACATCTGATGAAGTACTGCAGTTTCTGCAACTAAAATCATTTCTTCAAGAGACTACGAAACTTGTAACGATGAGGCAGCTAACCTCGAACGGATCGCTTTGCACAATTCCTTTCGACAGGTATGTCGGAAGAAACTTGCCAACATCGTCCCTACTATACCCAAATGTCATTTGTGTGAGATCATTAGTCCCAAAGGAAAAGAACTCTGCTTCTTTTGCAATCTGTTATCATAAAATAAAAGAGATAAGGATGCTTATGTTAAAACATCAGAGTTCTGTTCCTGACCATGAGCTAGAAGCAAAGATCAATATGCTTTTCTTCAACAATTATGTTAGTACATTATCATACCTCATCCGCAACTAAAGCAGCTCTTGGAATCTCAATCATAGTCCCCACCGTATAGCTTAGAGTGACACCCATGTCGGAGAACACTTTCTTAGCTACACTTCGTATTAAGCTCACTTGATGCCCTAGTTCCTGCAAATGAAGCAAGTCTCAGGTTGTGAAGGTCTGAAAGAAAGCCATATAAGCCGGAAGGCTGTTAATAGCTTGGGGTTCCAATAAAGAAAAGGATCCTGAGCTACCATTCTTGATCCTAAGTTGTTAAGCTATATGGAACACAAAGTTAAAATGGAGCTCTGACATATATTAAACTTAGGAACTCAGTCAAAAATGGCTGCAGGAGTAGAAACAAAATCATGCCTGAGGTGTTCCAACAAGGGGAACCATTATCTCAGGAAGAACATTAACACCCTGATTGTTCATTGAAACTGCAGCCTGGAAGATTGCACGAGCTTGCATTTCAGTGAGTTCTGGGTATGATATTCCTAACCTGTTACAATACCAGCAGACAGTTTAACTAGTGGAAGACATTCTAGAAATTACTAGAAAAAAAAGGTTGATTAAGAGAGCCTTAAAACCTGCAGCCTCGAAACCCAAGCATAGGATTTACTTCAGATAACTTCTCAATTCTTGCGAAAACTTCATCTTCTGTCATTCCAGTTTCAGCAGTTAGTTCACTGACAATCTCTTCCAGGTCACCTTCAGGCAGAAATTCATGAAGTGGAGGATCCAACAGCCGGATTGTCACTGGAAGGCCTGAAATGGCGAAATGAATCTTATGTATGAACAAACTATAATGACATGAATATGACATTTTCAGTTTTTTCTGGTAAGAATTGGCAACCTGAGCTAAGTTCTCAATATGATACAAGCAATAGCCACAGATAATCATCTTAACAAGCTGACATAAAAAGAAGAATAAATGATATTCACCATCCATAACGCGGAAAATTCCCTCAAAATCTGATCTTTGATAAGGTAGTAATAGGTCCAATGCAGCCTTCCTCTGCTCTGGTGTGACTGCCATTATCATCTTTCTCACTGCTTTTATCCTTTCATCAGAAGCAAAGAACTGAAGAAAACAGAATGCAGATGAATAAGGAAACCAAAAATAAGTCGAAGAGAGAAGTTATTGCGGCCTGAAAGCATAGAACATCAAATCATTTCTTTGCTTCCTGAATGCCAGGAAACTGCACAAAAAATATCAATACTATCTTAAATCATATAGAGATTCCGCCTACAGAATCAAGGCATGCTATCAATATCGATCCGTGCCAACTATGCTTCCTCTTCTGGAACAGTGACAACCTAGTTTGATTCACCCTAGCCTATACATCTTCTCTAGTAAAACTACCGGCTTTTTACAATTCCGTTATTCTACATTCTATTCAGTTTCTGGATAAAGAATCATTTGTCTAATGAAACTTCCAATCAACCCTGGAATAGGGCAGAACAGCACCTGCTTCATTTCATTGCAGTTAAAATTGCTATTACAAGGCACTATCTCATTGTTTCAAAGTTTTCCTGTTCAATAAGCCAAAAGAGTTACCATGTGCTCTGTCCTACAAAGACCAATCCCTTCTGCGCCATTATTTCTTGCTGCAAAAGCGTCTTCAGGAGTATCAGCATTGGCCATAACCTGAGATAGCATTATATTATGAAATCAGAACAGATTTTCCACTGTCAATTCAATGCAATTAGTATCTTTTATGGTTGAGTGTAATTTAGTACCTTTATGCGCCTCACTTGATCAGCCCAAGACATAAATGTCTCCAGATCTCCACTTAAAGCTGGGGGAGATAATGGTTGTTTTCCAAGAATTACTTCACCTGTAGTCCCATTCAGTGAGATCCATTCTCCTTCTTCAAGCACCATGTCTCCGATTGCAACAACCTGAAACCAAAGTTGAGTATTGTAAGGTACTTAACTTCCAATAACTCGTACACGGATGAAGATGAGATAAGAACTTTCACCTTCTCCAAATCATTAACTCGAATATCCGAGCATCCAGAAACACAACATTTTCCCCAACCTCGAGCTACAACAGCAGCATGAGATGTCATTCCACCTCTAGCTGTCAGGATTCCAGCAGCTGCGTGCATACCTCCAACATCTTCAGGACTGGTTTCTGTCCTTACCTATAATCATGAAAATGATCAATGGTTTTAAGTTTTGAGAAAGTACAATCAGCATTCCAATTAACAGGCTGAGGTTCTGCAATTATAACTGGTAACATACCAAAATGACACTTTTCCCTTGAGCATGCCATGCTTCGGCATCAGCTGCGTTGAACACAATCTGTCCCACTGCTGCACCTGGGGAAGCAGGCAATCCTGTCGCGACCACTTTCTCTTTGTAAGCAGATGGAGCTTCAAACTGCCCAAGTGAAGTTTTTATCATATTAGTAATGTGATACACAAGAAAGACAAAAGACTTTCTATTCCATAGATGCATACATACCTGTGGGTGAAGGAGTTGGTCCAGATGCTGTGGCTCTACCATCCTGATTCCAGAGCGAACATCAACAAGCTCGTCATTAACCATGTCAACAGCGATCTTTACGGCACCTTTACCAGTACGCTTGCCAGACCGGCATTGTAACATCCACAATCTATTTTCTTGAACTGTGAACTCAATGTCCTGCACATAACAGAGAAGACCTGCCTTATTTTTTATTTTCAAAGTTTAAATCAGTTTCTTAATTGCATAACAGTACAGCTTCAGACTATATGCTTCTCGAATACAAGGGCACTGAAAGTAAGAAGAAGATGAAATCTACCATCATATCCTTATAGTGACGCTCTAAGATTTCACAGTTTTCCACAAGCTCCTTGTAAGCTTCAGGCATGCAATTTTTCATTGTATCCAAATCTTCAGGAGTTCTAATTCCAGCAACCACATCTTCTCCCTATCAAAAGCAATCTATCAGCTGGCTCACTTGGAAAACTTGAAAGCAGAGTTTAGAGAAACCATATAACTTATGCACAACCTGAGCATTGATTAGGAACTCTCCATACAGTTTCTTTTCACCAGTGCTTGGATTCCTAGTAAACAGAACACCTGTTCCTGAAGTAGGTCCCATGTTCCCGAACACCATGCACTGAATGTTCACTGCAGTTCCTTTTAAGCCAGTGATTTGGTTGATGCTTCTATACTTAATGGCCCTTGGGCTGTCCCAGGAATCAAAAACTGCCTTAACAGCCAACTGCAATTGCTTTTTTGGATCTGCAGTCAGAAGAAGTATAATGGTATAGGACTGAAACTTGTTGCCCTTAGCTTTTACACAATACAATAATTTACTGGTGTTAAGATTGAAACCTGAAGGAAACTCTTCCCCTGACGCTTCCAGATAAACATTCTTGTACTGTGCCACAAGCTCTTTGAGATCAGAGGCTGTTAGATCTGTATCAAGTTTGATTCCTTTTTCTTGCTTCATATTTTCTAGCTTCTCCTCGAATAACGAATGCGGGATTCCCATTACCTTCAATTCGCCGAGACAGACTCAACAATTCAGGGAAGTAGTGATACAGGAAGAGGCACGACATGCTATTTATAAATCAATAAAACTCTCAATAGCTCAAGTAAAGAAACATCTGGGAACATGTATGAACTCAATCAGTAACCAACACTTACAACATCTCCAAACATGTCTAGAAATCGTCTGAAGGAATCATAAGCGAAACGCTCGCCACTTTTTGCACTTAATCCAGCAGCCACTTCATCATTCAGTCCAAGGTTAAGTACTGTATCCATCATTCCAGGCATAGAAATCTAGATATGCAGAGCACAGTTCACATACAAAATTATAATTGTTAGTTGTATATATAGACCATCAGTCACCAGAAACCAACAATAGTTGCATGAGTTAATAGTATTCACGAATTCTTCAAAATTCTTACAGCAGCGCCGGATCGAACAGAGAGGAGGAGAGGTTTAGAAGGATTGCCAAGGAAAGCTCCCATTTCCTTCTCCACACTGTGCAAGCCTTCCAATATCTCTTCCCAGAGACCTTCCGGCAACTTTTTCCCAATCTGCTGATATTCTTGACATGCCTCTGTTGATATGGTGAGTCCAGGAGGCACTGAAAGCCCAATACTTGCCATCTCTGCTAAATTTGCTCCCTTCCCACCTAACTATAACAACCGCATGCACACTTTCAAAAACCATGAACACTTGGTTGCATCAATGTCACTCTGGTTGTTCATACCAACAAAAGTTTTCCTCCCTCAAAGAAAATGTTTATCCAGATTACAGATTTTGTTGAAGACGCTTACCAATGACTTCATGCTCTTGTTGCCTTCGCTATTTCCCTTTCCAAAGGTAAAGACTCTCTGCGTGCATAAACAAAAACCTTCAGTACTACAGCCATATAAGTTCGATAAAATTGATTATCCTCCATTTCCCTTTAAACCAAGATCGAAAGATTCCGGGAAGGTAGGAGAAACCTTCTTGGTGGTTGATGTCGGGTCTGAAACTGGGGTGAGAACTTGTGCTCTGGTTCTGCACACCTCGTACCTGTTGTTCCTATTGGAGTTGGTGAATACTCCATGAAATACATGACCACCTCTGCCCAAACCTAGGATTGAACGGTTGAGACTAGCAAGAAGATCACTATGATCCATCAAGTTTTCCTTCACCACATGACATGGTGGACTCCTGATAAGTATACTTTTAACACTCAACGACATTTCCAAACTTGTTGGATAGGTATCACTGCGCTCTGAAAGGTGTAGTCCGCAGAGAAAACTGATCAAAGATCAAAACTTTCTGCAACTTTGGCAAGTAACAAGCACCTAAAAAGCTTCATAATCATAAATGGTGATATATCAACATGGTTACTACTAATTAGCATCAAATAAGAAGTTAATAAATTACCTGAAATGGAAGAGAAAATGGATATGAGGAGAGCCAGAGGAAGGAGAAGGAGCAGAACCGTTGGACTCTTCAGCAAAAAGCAAAATGGCGGTTGGTGTAATTTAGTTATTTGTTAATATTTGTGTGCTTCAAAATTTTTTATGGAAAATAAAAAAAATGAAGCTTTTTTTTGTTGATGCCTGACATGTGTGGACAAGAAATTCAGTTATAGCTGCTAAGTTATGAGAACTAGCGACGACCAACTAACTTTTCACGTCGTTTAGGGATAAACATGTTAACTATTGATAAGAGATAAACTATTGCATAGTACAGAATTTAATACCTCCTTATATTTATAATAAGTGTCGTTTTAAATACGTTTTAATTATTTAAAATAAGTATTATTCTTAACTTTGTATTCATGTTTATAATTTTACTTTCAAAATTAATCTTTAATTTATCTCTCATCTTAATTACATAGATCATAATTTTAAGACAATTTAATATACAATTTCTCTCACATGCTAACAATTTCAAGGTAACTTCATGGGAGTATTAATAAGGGTATATCTATAATTTCATTAGCTTTCTTAATAAACGTGCATTTTTTTAAAACGACACTTATTATGAATCGAAATGAATAATATTTTTTAGAAATTTGGTGTGAAGAATAAAAAAAATAAATATATGACTTTTTATATCATATGCAATATTTGATTAGAGTAAACACGGAATATCATAAACTCAAGTTTATTAGTGCTGGTACGCCATATAAATTAAAAAATTGCTATTTTTTGTAGGACGTAAAGTTTTTAATAAAATGAAATGAAATATAATGACTTATAATAAAATGGAATGTAAATGGATGTGGTGTTATAAAATTATTATTCGGAAAGGTTGCAATGGTTCATAATGTAATATTGTGAAATATTGTTTGGATGAAGGGTTTATAATATAATATGGTGTAAAGTTATTTATCGTTTTACAATCCATCCTAAACTTACAAAATCAGAGATTTTTTATTTTTACTGTTTAGGATAGAATGAGATTTAATATGAAACATTCATATTCCATCACATTCCATTCCATTTCATTATAAATCTTCCTCCCAAACGATGGAATAATATTACATTTCATTACATTCCATTAATAAACCCCCAGCCAAGTCTTAGGTTATGTTTGGTTAGACGTAAAGTTTTTAATGGAATAGAATGATTTATAATGTAATGGAATACAAATAGATGCAATATTAGAAAATTGTTGATTGAGAGAGATGGAAGAGTTCATAATGAAATGTTGTGAAATATTGTTTGGATGAAGGGTTTATAATATAATATAGTGTAAAGTTGTTTATCATTTTACATTCATCATAAAGCCCCAAAATTGGAGGTTTTTTATTTTTACTGTTTAAAATAGAATGAGGTGTAATATGAAACCCTCATTTTTCATCTCATTCCCTTCCATTATAAAATCTCCTCATCAACAATGGAATAATATTTCATTCCATTTCATTCCATTAATAAACTCTCAGCCAAGTCCAGTAACGGAGCCAGGAATTTAAGATAGGAGGGCCTAAGTATTTAATTTTTAAAATTTTGGGAAGCCCAGTGCACCACTAACTTCTAAATAACTCTGTCCTAGTATATATATATATTAAAAATAAAAAATATTTAATAATCTTGGGGGCCCAGTGCACCGCTGGGCCCCATGTGCCTCCGTCATTGGCCAAGTCTTAGGCTATGTTTGGTTGACGTAAAGTTTTTAATGGAATTGAATGGTTTATAATAGAATGGAATGTAAATGAATGTAATATTAGAAAATTGTTGTTTGGAATGGATAGAAAGGTTCATAATGTATTGTAGTAAAATATTGTTTAGATGAAGAATTTATAATGTAATATAGTGTAAAGTTGTTTATCATTTTACATTTCATCATAAAACCCTTAATTCAGAAGATTTTCGTTTTTATTATTTAAGATGGAATGAGATGTAATATGAAACCCTCCTCTTTCATTCCATTTTATTATAAAACCTCCTCCTAAACAATAGAATAATATGACATTATAAAACCTCCTCTCAAATGATAGAATAATATTACATTTTATTTCATTCCATTAATAAACCTCCGGCCAAGTCTTAGGCTGTGTTTGGTTGAACGTAAAGTTTTTAATTGAACGGAATGGTTTATAATAAAATGTAACGTAAATAGATATAATATTAGAAAATTGTTATTTGAGAGGGATAGAAGGGTTTATAATATAATGTAGTAAAATATTATTTGGATGAAGGGTTTATAATGTAATGTAGTGTAAAGTTGTTTATCGTTTTACATTTTATCCTAAAGCCCCCAAATCATAGGTTTTTCATTTTTACTATTTAGAATGGAATGAGGTGTAATATAAAATCGTATTTTCCCATCTCATTCCATTCAATTCCATTATAAAACCTTATCCCAAACGATAGAATAATATTTCATTTTATTTCATTCTATTATAAAACCTCAACTAAACATAACCTTAGGCTAGTGAAATATTTCATCGAGATAAGTATTAAGATAACTGCATCATAAAGTTCGGTCCGGCCTATTGACATCTCTACTTAAGATGCAGTGCCTAACCCGCAGAGTCTTTTTTGATATCTCTAATCATAAGTTTTCAACATATATTACAACGTAGTGGTTTATAGAATAGCTTTTTATAAGAGAGTAAAGATAAACAAATATTGATTATAACTTAGATTTTAGATATACTAGTCGAGACATAAGTCTTTCTTCTCTTTTAGAGCGACAATTCTCAAAGTTTTTTTAAAAATTTAAACTGACACCTCTTTCCTTGTTTATTAATCAAGATCTATAGCGAATATATATTTTAAAAATTAGATAAATAGTTTTCATTATTGTATTTGATTTTAAAGCTTTTGTGATAATTATAATAATACTTTAATACCTTTATAATGTGAAGAAAAGTATCAAAGATATATTTATATTTAAATACTTTTACTTAAAAAAGAAGAAAATTATTTATTTAATATTTTCATTAAAAATATAACAACTAATTTTTTTATTAAGCAAATCTTCCTACTTACACTCTCTCGATCAATTATGTCATACAAGGCTTGCCTAATGCGAAGTACTTAATTGACGTGATTTGCAGGCTATTGCGTCAATTCAAAGATTTACCCAATGCGCATATAAATGATAACAACTTCGGGTTCTTCTGTTTAAAAAAAATAAA
>JANVCL010000214.1:45960399-45971039 GCA_026546855.1 Erythroxylum incrassatum | reverse complement strand
GCTTGCCTAATGCGCAGTACTTGATTGACGTGATTTGCAGGCTATTGCGTCAATTCAAAGATTTACCCAATGCGCATCTAAATGATAACAACTTCGGGTTCTTCGGTTTAAAAAAAATAAAACTTTTGAATTTTTACGATAATATAAATCTAATTTACATTTTAAAAATTATTTTCTCTTGCATAATATTAATAAATCAAATAATAACATTATTAGAAATTATTTCGTAACTGTGATTATATAGATTTGCTAATAAATGAAAATTAGTTTTCTTAATATTTATTGAAGATAAATAAAAACTATTAATTAATATTATGAAAAATAAAATTGTTGGGTAATGAACATGCTTTGAAGCCATACCTATGATGCCACGTGGATAATTATTAGACACAAAAAGGAAATTGATTCCTGTTCTCTCTCATCTTATCTCTATAAATGTCACCTCACATGTCCTGTTTTCTGGCTAATACTAATTTGCAGATCCAATAAATCTCTCTCTCTTTTTTATTTTCTACCTAGTTATTAATTTTCTTATTTTAAAAATAAATATTGATTAAATTCAAACTAACCCTTAATCACTATTTTATATTGGCATAATAAATTACAAAGTTTCAACCTTTTTTTTTAATAAGTGTTTATATTTTAAAATTTTTGAATAATTTAATTAAAAATGTTTAATTTAAGATTAAATTTAGTTAAACTTAATTTACCCTATTAATTTTAAATAGATTAATTTCAAACCAACTAATTTAATAAACCCGAAAAAATTTTGTTGAACCTAAACCTAATCAAATTGGATTTGACTTAGACTAAAATTTGTCATTCTTTATCTTTACTTCTTTAGAAAAAGTAAAAGAGAGAGAAACATATCAAGGATTCCTAAACTTAGATGAACCTTCCCATGCTAATTCCTTGGTATAAAGACTTGTCTTTCCATGTGAAGCTTTCACACCATGTGAGGAAACCACAAAGGATGAGATAAGCACAAATGAAGCATTACATGTATTGTTAAGACAATGTGGATTGCCTTAGAAACTCTTCAAAGGTGTAACTGAGATGCATTATTCAACTCATAGGAGTCTCATACTTATTATTTCAAACATTCAACTCCTTTCCAGAATTGAATTAAGAGCAAACATAGCGCACCGGAATGCGTCGCTGGATAGGACTCCGGCAAGAAGGACATTCCTTCATCCCTTGTTTCTCATGCAGCTCATTGCATGTTGTGCAAACCACCTGATGGGCGCATGGGAGGAAAACCACAGACATCTCCTCAGAAAGGCACATCACACACTCCCTTTCTCGTTTGACACCGCCCGTCTGGGAGTGGTCAATCGAACCTGTGACCATCTCTGGTGCAGAAGGGGTGCAGAGCTCCTTCTGCACAGGACTGCTTTTCGTGTCTGCAACTCGGCTAGCATAGCTTCCATTAATTCCCCTCTTAAGTGCTGCAATTTTTGAAGAATCAGTCTTTAGTCTCAATTGAGATATTTCTTTTTCAAGCTTCAGGACGTCGTCTTTGTATTTCTGCAAATTTGTTTCTGCTTTCGACTTGATCATATCCTCCTTGGATTTAGCTGAAGCCTCAATTTGCTCTCTTTCTTTCCTTATTGAACTGGCCTGCATAAGTAGTTCATCTTTTACCTTTTCTTCCTGTCTCCATCGAGCCTGAAAAATTTTCAGCTCCAGTGAGAAAGGAATTGGTAATAAAAGTCTTAATTACAGTAAGCCTAACATTAGGATGCTGTTTCCGAACCACTGTCCTATGTATCTCAAAGGATTCGACAGGAGTAGATTCAAAAACTCAACAATTGATGAACTCATATTGCACGATTACTTGATGAACATGATATGCTCTCAAGGAAAATGCTGCCCTAAATGTTCACGAAAATGCTCTCAAGGAAAACACCGCCCCAAATGTTAACGATAATGCTCTCAAGTGCAGGGCCCCAAATTTGAACTCACAGTTAATGTGGTCAGGCAACAAATTTTGCTTAAAAGTCACTGCACATATTTTCAAGGAATAAGGATAATACAATTGCAACAAAACATAAAGAGATGCTTTGGTGCACAAGAATATGTCCAGAATATCGGAATAATAAAGGACATCCAGCAACCTAGTCTTGCGTTTACATCCATATCGAAAAGGTATTCACATCCTACCAAACTAACCATGCTCCTCTTTAACCATAGTAAGGGCTCAATGCAGGGGTACCTTTATTCTTGCTGCATCAGTTTGTTTTCAAACATAAGTTGCCCAATTGCACATCCTACACAAGTTAATCGCAAACTAACTGCATGCACATGAGTGTGTACCTTCCATAAAGAGTCTGTGGTTGGCACTCAAAAACTCCACTTACCAAGCAACTGCATAGAACTCGCTATTACATTCATGACTTCGAAGATAAAGCAGTGCCCCAAACTTCTATCATACAGTTCAGCTATTAGAAACCTAAGTTTTCACTCAAAAAGTAAAAGTTCCAGCATGTATAAACTTGTAACTGCAGAACCCATGGAGTAATTTGCTTTTATCCACCATAGTTATGTGCAAACCATGTTAGAATTTCACTTACACATATTGAACATTTCATATATGTAAGATAACCTCAGAATAAGGATCAAAGGATGGTTATGGATATGATGTTTTGATCCATACCTCATGCTGTTCCTGCAGCTGCTTAGCTTGTTCCAAGTCCTTTCGAACCTGTGCAACCTTACGTTTTTCAGTCATAAGCTCTTCCTGGAGCAGGGTTTTCTGCTTTTCCCAAGACTGAAACTTCATAAGCGTCTTCTTCTCCCTCTTGGACACTTCCTGACAGCTTGTTGCTGACTCCACAGCATGTAATTTAGCAGCCTCCATCTCTTGCCTCAGTGCAGCATTCTCCACCTCAAGCCTCTGGACGGCAGTATTTGCCCTCTCTACCTGTCCACTAGCCTTGCACAAAGCATTTTCCATCTCACTAAGTTTCTTCATTGTGTTCTCCTCTAATGTCTGTTTTTCTTTCTTCAGTCGTTCAACTTCTTTCTTTTCTTGTCTCAGAGACTTAAGTTCCGCCTTGTCCTTACCCAGCCTTCGAGCAGCCTGCATAACTTTCTGATTTGCCCATTCTGTCCATTCTTGCAGTTGATTTTGCAGTTCCCGCACTCTTGAGAGCATCTTCATAATCATCTCCTCCTTTCTGTCATGTGCAACCCACTGCGACAGACATTTATCATATGATATCGCAGAATGAGCAAAATCATGAGCTTCAGTATGGCAGTTCGCAGGGAATGCGGAGAAGCTGCTTTTTGTAGACAGTGAAAGAGAAAGCTCTGTGTCAGCAGGTGATAAAACATGTGCATTATTGACTGCAGGTAATGAAGGTAAGCCATTAACCAGAGCCAATGAGGATGGAGCATTGCCCTCGGACAAAGAGGAAACTGCATTTGACATTTCTAAATTGACCACTTCGGAAGAAGAGGACCCAGGATTGCTTGAAAGATTGATATTCCCCTGTGGCGCATCTACTCCCATTGCCTTGCTCAATCTTAAAGCAGCATTCTTTAAGTTAACAGCAGAGTCTGAAACAGACTTTAGCTTCTTGTCCAAGATTAAACCACCCAGACCACTCAGCTTTCCCGTTCTTGAACCTTTAGACCCATATGTTCGATAGCTTTGAAGGGACTTTTGTCGAAGTATGTATTCTCTCTTGGTGCTGCCAGAATGGACCTTTTTACTGAATATGAACTTTTCTTCAGATACAGGAGAGTGAGAAGTCCCGGCGGTGTTAAAGGATTTATCTACTGGTTCAGATGTAGAAATTGATCCCTCCTTTTCAGAGACCAATCCACTGAAAACAGCAGAGTTCTTTGGCTTTGTTATGTTGGCAACTCCAGTCATTGTTAGTGCTTCTGAGTGTGAACTATTAGAACAAGATTGAGTAGTTGTTGGTTTACAAGGATCTGGAAGATTCAACTCAAAACATTTGGTTTCTGGTTTCAGCTGGGGTTGAGTGGAAGTAAAGGAAGTCCCATTTGGAGCTCCATCAGGAGGAAAACCGCCCAATGCATCCCCATCCATTGCACAAGCATGAGAAACATTCATGTCACAAATCAGCAAGCACCACATAGCGTCCCCTGTGCTGAAGAAAGGTCTAACTTCTCGAAGTACACATACCAACTCTGCCAATATATACTTCTCCAGTTGCTGCAAATCCTCAAAGCAGTGCTCCGTAGAAGGGTCGATTTCTTCACCATTTCTAAGAAATGCTAAAGTATTATCCACAATATTTGAAACAGTATCCTTACTACCATAACAAAGGCCAGACCTCAAAACAGCCTTCATAGCAACTTCTTCAGTGTAACCACAGGCAACTATCTTTTTTATTGCAGTCTTGAATATTGCATCCAAATTACTTAAAACAAGTTCTTCTAGCTGGGATTCTGTAAGATCACTCCAATCAGCATCATGTGATTCCTCGTACTCTAGTTCCTCACTTGGTTGGCTTGGTCCAACCTCAGATGAAGCTATTGAATTAGATAATCCTAGGTCAAGTTTCAATCCATCAGAATGCTCTTGACTAATCCCAGTTACCCCACACAAGTCGCATGCAGTCGATGATCCATGACTCAAGTTGGCTTCAAATTTCTCAGCAGTGAACTCATAACCTGGGCACTCAGCCTGAATTGAAGGTATAATTTTATTAAGCTCACCCATAGGTGAATCGGCACGAAATTTTCTCTTGTTCCTACTCCCTTTTTCTTGGACCGATACCAACGGAGAAAATTGACTGCTACAACAGCTACTACTAGCTTTAGCAACCACTGATGCCATATTAATCTGCAAAACAGTCTATATCATCCAACAGAATCATCAAAACTCATCAATCATCAATCAGTGAGTTGTCAATGCAAACATTAATACCACACCAAAATCAACCAAAATTCACAATCCAATGCCAGCTTATTGTCTCACCCACTGTTAGAAAAAAACACAAATAAAACAATCCAAAGAACGTATAAACTCACTCCCACTTCAAACTGAAGAAAGGAAAAAAGACTTACCTTTCACCTCAAAAATCAATCTCTACCAAAATATAAGAACCAAGCTTCCGGCATCAAAAACGACAAATCAATTTCCACATAGAAAACACTCGATAAGCAATCCATTCAATACATACCCAGTTGAAAAAATCGTGATTCATTCACATCCAACCAAATGAATTCAACGAATAATCCAGAATCAATAATCAATTTATGGATCAAATCAGCTTTAAACAGTCAAATTCAACAACAGAGACACGCAACGATGGAATCCCAAAAGATCCGTAAGACAAGCACGAGAATCTGATATTCATCGTGGGAAATGAACGATCGGAGCCTACCGGGTTTCTGAACTAATTGTCCAAGCAAAATCGGAGGTATCTATGACCAATCTCAAAACATCAGACAAATAGCAGAGAATATATATATATATAGATATAGCTCCATTATGTGACTTTTTATTTTATTTTTTAATAATATATTCCTTGTCTGTGTCTTTTATTTTCTAAATTATATAAGAGTAATTAATATCTATAATTTCATTTTCTTATTTTTTAATTTTGGTAGTTCTCTTCTTCTTTTTAAAATTATTAGAACAAAACATAATAAACTGATTTTTTATTTTTATGTTTAGGTTTTATTAAACATGATTAATGAAAATAAGACATATAATCGTATAAAATTTTAAAGATAAAATGCAGTAAAATTGAAAAAAAAAGATCTGCACACTTTTTTTAAATTTTTTAGTAGTCAAGAAGATCGAACAAAAACAAAGTTTTGAAATTATTTTTCGAATGTCGTAAAAATCAAAATGATTTAGCTGGTATAACAGTAAAAAATTTTGGACTCGCTAATTTTTTGGTTTAGTTTTTAACTTTTTAGTTTAATTTAATTTAATAATTTTTGTTGTTAAAAACCAATCAAATTATTAATTAATCGATCAGTTTTAATAAATTAATTAGTTTTTATAAATCAAAATAAGCTGATCAATTTTTATTTAATATTTTTAATTACACTTTAAATTTTTTATAAGTAAAGATAATCTTCTTTAATTATTTTTCAAATTTTTTAATTTACTCAATCTTTAATTGATTTTATAACGGTCTAATACCAGTTGAACATTTTAAACTTTAAATTTCTTGTCTTATCGATTTAACTTCTTATTCGATTTTGAAACACTAGTTTTTTTGGGTTCTAAATTTGGGGCAAATAAAGTCCTAAAATTTCTACAATAAGATATTTTTATTTTTCTACTTATGAGAAATTTGAGAAGCAATTTTTAGCTTTTAAAAATTGTTTTGAATTGATAATATGAGGACTTAGAAGACCTAGCATATTAAAGCAAAAAGATGCTACAAATAAAGTGAATCATTGGATTAATAAGGTAAAATCTTATTGTATTCACAATCCCAGATTAAAAAATGAATCATTAAATTATGTCAATTGTATTATTTTTCCACACAATAATGCTATAAAGGGTGGAAAGAGTATGCTAGTAGCTTGCTTGCTTGTGATTGGTCTTATTCTCTTATATTTTTCGCGAAGGCAATCAATGTGCCGATTTCTTAGCTAAAATTGAATCGTTGAGTAGTCAGAGTTTAGTCTTATGGGCCAATCGGTTTCCAGCATTGCGATCGTTGCTTCAGAACAATGAGAGATGTATTGCCTTTTTAAGGCGATAGTTTATTCTTATCTACTGCGTTAAAAAAAATTGATGTACAATGCACATAAAAAGGTCAAAAGACCCCAAAAAAAATAAAAGAAAGGCAAAAATTACCTTAATTATTTATTTATTTATTTTTGTTTTACAGAATATGATTTGATCCCAATCTAAGGCATTGTTTCCTTATTTTACTATGGAGGTTAGACTCTACAAGATTTTAGTAATCCACTTATTGTACAGATTAAAATTTATAGGTCAAAGTCATAAATTATTATTATTATTATTAGAGATACTTCAAGTTCAATCTTGATTTGGTACACAGAATGTCATCCCTAGTTAATGATTGCTTAGTTGTGGCTTGGCAATGTATCATGGACCCAACCTGAACAACTCGAACAGGTTGAAACCCAAATATCATCATTTTTTATTAAGGCCTGGCCCAGACCCGGTCCGACCCATTACTAATGTCACCACATTAGACACAAAGGGTTACTGTCCACTTTATCAAGCACAAAGCAGAGGAAAGTTGAGTGTAGCAATATTAGCGTAAGAATAAAACCACTACTACAAGTTCTTGAGAGTGAATTCAGGTTGTTAAGTTGAAAACCTGCACACTATATACAAGTCCAGTGATTTCTGGTTCAAGCCATGGGGCTATGCATTCTTGTTCTTTACAAAAGATAGCAAAGACTTAAAGAGCATGATCTAGGCGAGTAAATATTGTTCTTGCACAGTGGAAACACCTTTCCAAGATCAAAGATGAGATCCATTCGCAGGCACGAACTTAACTGAAATGCTATTCACACAATGGCGTTCGTCGGTTGGAGTGTTGTGCCCCTCTCCTTTGAAGACGTGTCCCAGATGACCCCCACAAGCTGCACATGTAATCTCAGTTCTCCTCCCATCTGGATCCGGCTGAAAAACAATCTTGTTTAATTCGATTCGACCGACATACCAAAAAACTTATAAATGCAGTATACAAAATGATAAGAAGATCAAGGAGAAGTAAAACTCACAGAGCGATTTATGGCTCCGGGTAGACCTTCAAAGAAAGCAGGCCAACCACAGCCAGAATCAAACTTGGTCGAGGATTTGTAAAGTGGAGTATTACATCCCAAGCAATTGTAAACGCCATCGGCGAAGAATTTGTCATATTCCCCTGAGAATTTTGGTCTGAACATCAAAGTGAACATGAACTCTGTAGTTTAAACCACATAAAAGAAAAGCAACAAATTGTCCATAAACAACTCTCCTAGATGCATGATGAACGCCGCTTAAGGTACAAATTCAAACAGAAAAGTAAAGCTTTGGAGAATCAGACTATTAGTGCATAAATTACACAGTACATTATTTCTCCCCTTCAAGTGTCAAAGAAAAGAGCTTCACTCTCACTTAGCTCCATTTCCGAACAATAAACTGGGATGCAATCTTTCCAAAATAGATGGTAAAAAATTTAACAAGAGCCACCAATGATAGTAGCATAAAATGTTGAAATAGATGTAGGCTGCTTTGTCTCAAGCATAGAGCAGAGAAGTCTCATACAAATGAAATCTTGTAATTTGACTGTATTTGGCACTGCAAAGAGGACAAATAGAGTGTCATAACTTGTTACACATTACTGTTCCAGATCTTTTACAACTGAGGGACATTATCTTCATCAAACCTTAAAGACTTGTAATTTTAGACTTCTAGTAGTTCAAGCTGAATGTTCCAGTCTAAGAAGATTGCAATAAGGAATTTCCATGCGCAAATTTCAAACAATCACGCTCAATGATGAAGTAAAAAACAGATACGACAATTTAATAAGCATCATGACTGTAAAAATCACGAGCAGCTTTTGGAGGACAGAATTTCTGGGCCATTATATTAAGTGATCAAGCTCATAAGCATCTACATGTGAAATTCTACTTCGACGATTTCGAATCAAAGACACAGGAGTTTCATCCACTATATAGTACAGAAAAGACCTTGTCCTTATTCCTGTTGATTCATGGAAAAAGCCATGAATCAAGAATTCAGTTCACAAACCTGATTTCTGCAGAAAGCACAACTCAGGTACCATTACAATGCAAAAAGATCAAAGTTTTTTGAAAAAATAATAACAGGAATTGAACCAACATCATATAAGACAAAAATAAACCTTCAAGTTCCCAAGAAGCAAAACGTTTGTACAACTTTACAGTTGTCTATACCAGAACAGCTGTTAATGGACCATAAGCCTACTGAAATCTGAGGTAAACGCTAAAATTTGGCCCAAATCCGTTCCAGTTCAAAGATTCACGTTAAGCAAACAAGTCCGGCACAGAAGACTCTGATTTGAAAAATCTGGAAACATAAAAGAAGAGAGCATCGAAGAGAATAGTACATACATGGGTATGGAGTAGAACCCCCAAATACCCAAAACCACAAACAGTCCATGCAAGGGCAAGAGAGACGTAACAAACAAAATCATTAGAAGATGAGCGTAAAGAGATCAGAATTGGAATTACTCAGTTCCTTTCTCGCGGAGGATGTGAAACTGCTCGGGAGACAGAATAGCCCGCCATTCCTCCTCCGATTTCTGAACTGAAACAGGTGTAGCCATTGTCGTCCTTCGAGCAAATGGAAGTGAACTCAGCTTCTAGTGGAAGTGAAACTGTCAAGCTTTTGCCTTCAATATAGAGGGGATTGGACAGTGTAAGTGGACTGAATCCTAGACGAGATACATAGTAGACATGAACGAATGATCGTTTCAGTTTCATTAAATCTTGTTGCAATTTATCAATCAACATTATGCACAATTTATCAAATCAGTCGTCTCCTTAACTTGAACGATTGTTGACGATGTTGTGGAGTGTTTGGTATCATCGTAACCTTCGAGTGTGGCAAAGCAAGTCCAGTCAGCCACGGATGGTAGCTTCTTTTGCTGATAGTTTCCTAAAAGATTGGCAAGAGGCACGGGAGATGTTTGAGAAAGCCAGCATCAGAATCAAAAATCCTAGAGCAATTTATTCTACTTGGGTTAGACCTCAGGAAGGCTTTCTGAAGTGTAATGTGGATGCGGCGGTTTTCAATGACAAGAATGCCACGGGGTTTGCCTGCTCTGTCGGGCTACTACCCCTTTCTATTGGATCCAGTTCTTGCTGAAATCATGTCTGTCAGGGAAGCTTTATCTTGGTTAAAATATCAACAATGTGACAAAGTTATAGTGGAGTCTAGCTGTTTGACAGCTGTTCAAACACTTTTAGTTCCCTCTTCATATCGGTCTGAGATTGGAATTATGGCCCTAAATTGTCTATCAATCAAGCGATATTTCTTTTACTTGTCCTTTTAATGGACGCGTAGGATTGCCAATTAAGCGGCTCACTCATTAGCCAGGGTAGCCTTATTACATGCAAACCCACATTACTGGAGTGTTCTTCCGCCTTGCTTAGATTCCATTTTACGTTCAGATTGTTCGGCCTCTTTTGTCGTTGAGGGTGAATGGCTAGTAGGTTCCGGGTGTACGGGGTAAGCCTGTTGGCTTGGGTTAGTTTTCAAGGCCTTCCCTCTCAATGTTTTGTTTTGCGTTAGTAAAGATTACCTTCAAAAAAAAAAAGAATGACGTCTAGCTGCCATTAAACTAGATGCAATATTATTACGAATAGTTGTCATCTCCCGAGTTCCTTGTTCTTCAATGTCTTCTTTCGTAGAGTTAACTTCAACATCTTGAAATACATATGGAGGTATAAATTCAGGATCTTGATCGATTATGGTAAAAGTCGGGTCGCCAATTGTACTTCTTCTAATATAGTTATGCAATGCAAAAGCTGCACAAATTATTCTATTTTGATCCATCAATGAATACCTAGGCATTTTCTCCAATATCTTCCATCGAGCCTTGAGAACACCAAAAGCTCTCTCAATACAACTTTTTAATGATGAATGAACTCGGTTAAAAACTTCTCGAGATCCTCTTGGATTTGCACCACGAAAC
>JANVCL010000214.1:45939249-45955701 GCA_026546855.1 Erythroxylum incrassatum | reverse complement strand
CCAGCCCAAAAAAGCTGTTCACTGGGATCCTGAGACCTTTCTGCATCCTTGATTCTATGAACTGCCACAGCATATCGTGTAGACATGCAGTTAGGTTCCAATTTCACAGCCTGAAAAATGATAGAACCAAAATAGGACCATTATAACCTCAAAAGACGACCAGACAAGTGCTTGCATTCAACAATTGGAAAGAATTTCCCGAGAATAAAAAAATTATTGATAATCATTGGAATCACCAAATAGCTCCTTCTATCCTTTTTTTTAATACATTTTTTCTTCTAATAAAGGTGAAGCAGGGGACTAAAACAAGCACCGAAACATTTACCAGTTGTTGAATACGCTCAAACACACCAGTACCAAGATTGATTAGGAACTATCCAACTTGTAAGAGACGTCTGATCTAAAGCTTTCTTCAGTCTTGACCAATATCGCCAACTCCATTGTAAAAGGCCAATGGACCCCAGGTGATCATATTAAAAAAAATTCCTAACATAATTAACCTCTCTGTTTAATATGATCCAATCCACGAGACAAGTTCTTGATTAAGTACCATATTTACGTATTAACTTACTAAATCAAACACCTTTGCTTGTTGTGCAAGAGGCTTCATTAATCATCGCATAGATCAGTAGGGGACAGGACCCTTATTGTTATGAGCACTTGAAATGAAACGGTGATAGTCATTGTAAAGTGAGAAGAAAGAAATAAGGGAGGAAGTTATGATAACCTCGGCAACTCAATTACTTTCTCGAGAGACGTGTCGGAACCTGAAATGTTTCATAAATAAACATGTTTAAGAAATTGAGTTATCTTGCATTAACCAATGCAGTCTTATCCTAATTTTTGTTTTTCTTTGTGAAGTATCATGACCCATGTTTACTTTTAAAATGCTCTTTTTATTCCTTGGCTTTCTAGCTTCGACAAGCATCGCAGACGAAAATGTCAACCATATGACGAACAGCACATCACCGTTTGTCATAACTTGATAATTGGACAACGAAAGGGAAAAAAAAGAAACCGACCATGTCCGAAGAGACAACAAATGGACGGTATGAATTGTTTAACGTCTTCCTGATTCAATCATCTTCAAGAACAAAATACCATTTTTTTACCCTGATCTTGGCTTTTGCTAATGCTAGCAGTTCGAACGTGGATATTAACCCTGATTTTTATGAGATCAAATTGGTGTTACTTATAACGTGGTTTGAATAACAAGAAATTTTATTTATTTAGATGGATATTATAAATAAAATAAAAAGAAATTAGAAAATCTCTTTTAGATCAATCTAATTTGAATTAAATTAATCAAATTTTAACTATGACTTAGGAATCCCATAATCTTAAACAAAACAAAAAATTTCGATTTCCTTAAGGGCACTTTGGTTTTGTTTTTTTCTTTAATTTTTCGTTGTCGATTTCATAAAAAAAACGAAACAATCCGTTAAAACTTGTTTTCGGTTGAGGATATTGTCATTTTTTATTTTCAAAAACAAGAAAACTGCAATGACTTT
The DNA here is from genome assembly GCA_026546855.1 of Erythroxylum incrassatum. Classification (NCBI taxonomy): domain Eukaryota; kingdom Viridiplantae; phylum Streptophyta; class Magnoliopsida; order Malpighiales; family Erythroxylaceae; genus Erythroxylum; species Erythroxylum incrassatum. The sequence goes on along the minus strand of JANVCL010000214.1, from coordinate 45,954,190 downwards.
GCGAAAACCAAAACATAACGCTTTTGTATGTTTTTAAAACAAGTTTTCATGTATTTTTAAAACAGGTTTTCATATTTCACATAACTAGTTTTCCTGTGTCGCCGACTGTATAACCTTCTGCGTCTTCATCCTCTTCCACTGTTATAAGGTCTTACATACAGAAATCAACGAAACTATCATCTTCATCATCTTCTCAATCGCTGCGTCTTCTGCTATCTTTTTCAGCACATCACATCACGCAATTTTCAGGTTTGTTTTCGTATGTGATTATTTGTGTTTTCTAACTCGTTGCTTGACAAATAATATTACTATTATTTGCGTTGTTTTTGTATGTGGTTATTTGTGGAGGAAACAGCTCAAACTAGTGAGACAGCAACACCCTTGCCTTTATGCCTTAAATTCTGACCCAAAGTCTCTATTGCCAAATCCATATTTACTTCCTCTCCCTCATTCTCCTTTGTGAACTCTTTATCTTATTAGCGAACTTCATCGTCCCTCACCTCTGCCTTAAGATCAATACCCTTTTCATGTCGAAACCCTCCATCTGTACAAATATTCCCAGACTTATCAACAGTTATGTCCTTAGTTTTCTCCTTTTTAGACTCTATTTTTTCTCTGGGAGTACCTCCCACTCCAATAACACCATCATCATTTAGAATTTCCAACTTCACCGCCATTAATACTAGCCTTATCACTAAAATTCTCCCCACAAACAAGCCCCTTATTGCCCTCCTCAACCACATCAATCTTTTCAGAAACACTTTCCTTCTCAAACCCCTTATGTTTTTGATGCAGGAGCAGTTAGTTTAGATTCCTAGTTGATATTGGATTTCTTACTATTTAGTACTTCTTAAGTTATTTAGATTCCTAGTTATCATAGGATTAGCATATTACTTCTTAACTTTTCCTATTAGGACTTCTTAATTAGTATTTCCTTTTCCTATTAGGAGTTGTCCTATATTAGTATAAATAGGCTGCCTATGCTTGATTTTTAGTATGTCTTTTATCAATCAAATAATATTATGCTTTTAGAGGTTTTTCTATAAACCCTAAGCTCTATTTCAAGTTCCAGATACAATCTACTTCAATTATAGCCTATTCTATTCTACTTATCTTTGTTTTTCCTTCCCACACTACGTCATATCTGTATGTGAAGTGGAAAATGCACGTAATTTAATGATATTTCTGTAGAAGTTATGCAATTGGTTTTGACTTCTAGGGGATCTGCAGCTACCCAGATGGTGAGGTCGCCATTTTTACCTCATCAAACTTCTGGTCTTCCTACTGTTCCCAAGCAAGCTTATCAAACTCCAAGGTAAGAAGATACCTCAAGTTTTTAAAGCTGTAGTCTTTTTTTTGGGTATAATACTCATGATGCAATTCGAAGCTCTGTTAAAATGTTTTCGAAGCAATGCTGGTTACCTTCCCCTCCCATTCTAAAAGAACTAGTGTTCCTCTTTGGATGAAAGGAACCTTGAAGCTCAAGAAAAAGTGGAGCCAGCTCCTTTGAGTTTTGAAAGAAGCTTTCCTGCTGCAACAAGTTATTACCAATCTGTTGGATCCCATAGGTTTAGCTCCTTTACTCTTCCTATTATTAAATTTTTTATTTTCAGCCTACAACGAAAGCATGCCTTACATTTTACCACATTTCACTATCGTAGGTCTGGCTAGCTTAATTTTTGAATGAAAACTGTCTTATTGTATCATGGTCAACCATTTTTATAGCTTATTCCTTATGTGCAGATCTGTTGGATCTCCTTCAAACTGGGATGATGCAAAGAGACCCTTTAAAGATGATGTGCAAGCAAATCCAAGACCTTCTATCAAAGCTCCATTTGTTGCTTCTCGCAATTCTGGAACTAGTGTAACAGCTAAAATTGGTAGAGTCCAGGACCAGAAAAGAGTGAGATCACCTCCTTTGATTTCTTTAAATGGACAGACGTCAAGTAATTCAGGCCAAACTTATGTTCAAAGGTAAAATACTGTTTATTTATTGGTCCTTTTAGATACCAGGAATCACTCCTAACTGTATGGATGTCCTTGACATTCCAATCTTTAAGACATGTTCTGGCACTAAGGGTGCGGTAAAAAGGGATGCAGTTTTCTGTTTTCTTCTTATACATCCGGTATTTAAATGGTCGTTATACCTTTGAGCCATGTCTTTATATTTGTCACATTCATACTAAGTTACCGTTAGCACTTTAGGATGGCTGAGTATGGATTGAGACGAAGATTTATTGTTTGAATAGGTACCTATTGATTTGATCTTTATTACTTGTGGTTTCTGTTTGTTGCTTAATATTGCAGCCCATTGCCATTTCTTGTCGAATATGGAAAGCACTCCGTTTTTTCAAAACCGAGACCACCTTCTTTTATTTCTGAGGACCGTAATATGGTTGAGCATGGGCATACTTTTCTTGATGAAGAGGAATGGTGGGTTTGAAGTTCAACTCTTTCATTCAGTCCCTATTGTCGTACTTAAGAATGCATACGGGTTTGTGAGAGGGTAAATGTACTTTTTGTCTTTATTAACTGCTAAGTTGTTTGATCTGTGTGATTAATTGATCACCAATATCCAAAATTTTTATATATTCTGTAGTTCATTTTGCATCTAATTTTGAGAAAGCTGCCGTTGTATCATCATTTTCATTCCTGCAATCTCTTCTCCAGTGATCTTCTTGTAGTAATCTTCTTGTTTTCACACAGGCCTGCTCTTTCAAGTGCCCTGGAAAATCGACCAAAGGTGCTGGGAACTTCCCCCAATTTGCCAAGTCGTGAACCTGGAGAGTCTTTTCATTCTGGAAAAGGTTATAGGAATGAATTTGGAGATGGTCATGCCCAAAAATGGACTAGGTCACCACCTATTCCACTTGTCAATGAAACTTTTTTGGAGGATGCTCAATCTTCCCAAAAATCTATAAGGTAATTGGAAGACATATTAGCATATTCTTTTAATAAAAAAACTCATCTTCACTCTAACTATCTTTGTCATGTTCAAACACAAAGTAGCTGTAGCAGTAACTTATCATGAGTTATATTTTCACTTCTTTATGAATAAATGAACTGTCTCTGCTTTATTTTCCAGGCCCTCAACATCTTCTACTAGGTCTTACATTGCCTCCAATGCTCCTAGCAGTGCCTATCATTCTCAAATTCCTCAGAGGCGTGCAACCTCTGCAAAAGACAATACTTCTGAAGCTGTTTCTACTAGGACCACTGGCCTAACTATTCCAAAAAGAGCAAGATCTCCACCATCTATCACTGATAAAGGTTTTCAGAGGGCTTCTAACTCCATTCAAGATGGCAGTGATCGGTAAACCATTTTGGTGCACGTTGTTGATTTCTAGAACTAACATGTATTGTGTATTTGTGATAGGAAGCTCTAGCTTAATCAGCTAGAGAGTAGTATATTATTTAGTATAATCAGTGCCTAGCACTGCTATTACAAAGATAATTCCCAGACCTCTTTCTAAACCAGAGCAAGAAATACTCCTCAGGGAGAATGTCGATTCTCTCTACCCAAATTGTCACCTTACTTCCGCCTACCCTTCTCTGCTCTCCTCCCGCACAAAAACCCGACCTCTCATCGCCTCTCACCGCTCTGTTATGCCAGCTCACTAATACTAACTAACTTCCCTCTCTACCCTCTTTCTTTCACCTCGAGTACACTCTCCACACTAGGTTTATTCCCCTTTTTATCCCTTCCCCTATCAGTCCTAACAATTTGTCACTAATTTGATTAAACCATTGCAGAGATACAGAAGCCAAGGCAAAGAGGTTGGCACGCTTCAAGAAAGAGCTTAGTGAAGATTTTGAAATTGGTGCAGATATAGAAGACCCCGTAGCTTCTACAAGCAGGCTAGAGCAGTCTATGGTGAAAATTCAAAATTACAATGAGAATTGCCCCGCAGAACCAGCGGGGGTTTCCATGAGTGACTTTAATTTGTCTGATGCTGATGTCCAGGAAACACCTAATATTATCATTGGGTTGTGTCCGGACATGTGTCCTGGTATTTCTCTATACTGCTTAATATAAGAGTCATTTTGTTGTAACTTGACTTCAACTGAGTGTAGATAGATGTTAGGCGTCATTTCTTGGTGATTATTTCCCTGACTATGAAAGAATTGGAGACATACCTTATCCTTCAGATTTGTCCAGTCTGTTATAATTTCTATTGAAATGATGTCACTGCTTTGCCAAGAAATGTAGAAAAGATTGAAATTCTTTATTTGATGAAGAATTTTCCTTCATCTTTCAGAGTCAGAGAGGCTGGAAAGAGAAAGAAAAGGTGATCTTGATCATTTTGAACGTGTTGATGGAGATAGAAATCAAACTGATAAGTCTCTTGCTGTTAAGAAGGTACTGTTTTAGGTGGCCTAATCATTCCAAGTTATGAGATGATTGTTGTCTGTTTTATTGGAATTCATTAAAAGGCATAACAAAATTCTCTCTTTCCTATGCATCTCAGTATAATAGGACAGCAGAGAGAGAAGCAAACCTTATACGTCCAATGCCAATCCTACAGAAGACTATTGATTATCTGCTCAATTTGCTAGATCGACCTTATGATGACAAGTTTCTTTCCCTGTACAACTTCTTATGGGATAGGATGAGAGCAATCAGAATGGACTTGAGGATGCAGCACATTTTCAACCTGGAGGCAATAACTATGTTGGAGCAAATGGTTTGTATTTATTGCTTTGTTTCTTTCGAGCATTAATCATATATGTTGCTTTGGTCGTATAATGTCATTTAGTTATTGAAGTATTGTACTTGGTTGGAGATCAGTAGGAGGCTTCTTCATATTTCTACTTGCATATGCGTTGTGTCCCATTAATGAAATTTTACCAAAGTGAGATATCATCTCCTTTACAGTGGTGATGACTCCTTGCCCAAGGATTGTTGTTCTGTTGTGCTTGACAGTCAACATTAGCATGTCCAGTCTAGTAAACCTTCCTCAGTGCTTATCAGATCTGTTTGAGTGTTGTCTTTTTGAGAGTATACATTTGGATCTCTTGTGCATTGCTTTTTGCAACCAGCAATAGCTCCACTGAGTTTCCTGACAACTTGGAACTCATAGTTGTTACTTTAAACTATTGATAGCCTTTTTAGGTCCATCATTATATGTTCTTAAGTTAGATGTGTGTGTTGGATGCTATGAATTAGCTTGATATGTTGTCTAAAGTTTAGCGTGTTGCATTTAAGACTAAATGGTGGTATTGGTTCCTGTGGATGCCAGATTAGGCTTCATATCATGGCCATGCACGAGCTCTGTGAATACACAAAAGGAGAGGGGTTTTCAGAAGGATTTGATGCTCACCTGAACATTGAACAAATGAATAAAACTTCAGTTGAACTGTTTCAGATGTATGATGACCACAGGAAGAAAGGCATTAATGTGCAAACAGAAAAAGAATTTCGAGGATACTATGCACTTCTCAAACTAGACAAGCATCCTGGATATAAAGTGAGCAATCTGCATGTAGCTTATTTTATATTTTTTCCACTCCATTCCGTCAATGTAAATTAGCAATTTCTGCTAGGTTGAACCTGCAGAGCTCTCACTTGATCTTGCTAAGATGACACCGGAGATAAGACAAACACAAGAGATTCTGTTTGCCCGTGATGTAGCAAGGTAGACACTTCAATGTAATGTATTATCACTTGACGTTTTAAACTTGGCCTGACAAGTGAAATGGCTGGCTCTACCAGGGCTTGCAGAACAGGTAATTTTATAGCCTTCTTCCGGCTTGCAAGGAAGGCAAGTTATCTACAAGCATGCTTAATGCATGCCCACTTTGCAAAGGTATGTCCAACTTTCGTTGGTGGTTTGATTTATAATGCTACTTGAACAAGATTCAACAGTGATGTTGCCTATTCTGTGATGTTCTTTTCATTAGTTACGCACACAGGCTCTTTCTTCTTTGCACGCTGGTCTGCAAAATAATCAAGGTCTCCCTGTTGCCCATCTTTCAAAATGGATTGCAATGGAGGTAGTTTTTAAGGAAAATGTTTAGTTACTTGGGACAAGAATTTTCCAACTCTTTCTTACATTTGTTTGCAATCACAAATCAGGAAGAAGACATAGAAAGCCTCTTAGACTACCATGGCTTTTTAATCAAGGAATTTGAAGAGCCATATATGGTTAAGGAGGGCCAGATTGTCAACACTGAGAAGGATTACCCTACAAATTGTTCAAAACTTGTTCAGTTGAAAAGATCTAAAAGGATAGTTGAGGATGTCTTCCCAACACCTCAGGTCGTGCCTTTACCGGCCAGATCAACCAAAGAGATTCAGCTGCCTAAAATCCGCAGGCCTGAGGGAAAAATTGTCCCTTCTTCTGCCGTGAATGGAAAGAGCCCTGTACATGAAATTGATCAAGAAATGCCTGACTTTGAAGCTGTTTCAACTCCAAATGCAAGCGTGCAACCAATATTTCAAAGATCCATACATGACCAACAGAGACAAGATGAACACCAAAATATGAACAGTTCTCCTTGGCCCTTCTCTTCAGTTCACAGTTCCTCCAAATCCCAGCCAGTTGCACATAGAGATTTGGATCAACAAACCCATGACATTGCATCAAAAATCCCTACCAGGAGAAAGATGCTCTGTGCTACAGAAAGTGAGACACAAGTATTTACACCAGGTTTGCAAGAGAGACCAACTATGCCACAAGTGTCTACATCAAGTTTGCAAGAGAAACCAAGTATGCCACTAGTTTCTAGATCAGCTTTGCTGGGGAGAATCCCAAGTGGGCACCTTATGGAGAACTTGAACTCTCAGATTACTATCAACTTGAACGATGATAGATCAGCTTTGCTAGGGAGAATCCCTAGTGGGCACCTTATGGAGAACTTGAAATCACATATTACTATTAAATCGAAAAATGATAGCACTTCTAATATTCGTCAAGAAAATTTAAGAGAGGAGATGGAATATCTTCAAAATGAAGAAGTTGCTCGGGCAAAACTCAAGTTGATCATAAGGTTTGTTGACTGTTCTGGTTATTTAGCCGCAGGTTGTTATCTATTCTTTACTCACAACTTTTCTATTAGGTTATGGAGGCGGCATTCTTCAAAAAGAAGGCAATTACGGGAGCAAAGGCAGATAGCTGCCAGTGCTGCACGGAGTACATTATCCCTAGGACCACCAATCCAACAGACCACAGATGTAAGCTTTTCAATTGAACAAATCAGTTTGCATTCCAAGTCGCCTTTTGTATGACTGTTTTCATTTAGTCATTACTTGGTAAAGATTATCTGCCAATTATTTCTACTAATTCATTTTAGCCCCTAGCAAAGAATAACTTTTGATCCCTTTTCTGTTTCACTTCAGCATTTAAGGACCCCCAGCAAGTTTGATATTGATTCTGCAATGAGGGAAAGATATGAGAAGCATGAAAGGTCATGGTCAAGGCTAAATGTCTCAGATGCGGTTGTGGATATACTTGGCAGAAGAAACCCTGATGCTAGATGTCTATGCTGGAAACTTATTCTTTTTACTCAAATCAATTCCCTAAAAGGAGAGGAAGTGGGGCAGACGAATGGGGCTTTGCATGGGGCTGCAGGCACATGGTTGTCTTCAAAGCTGATACCAACCAGAGAAGATGATTGTGATGACAACAATGATCTACTAATATCCTCTCCTGGCCTATCAATATGGAGGAAAAAGGTTCTTCGCCAATCTGATGATCACCTTAACTGCTGCTTGTCAGTGGTTAAGGATGTCAAATATGATAATCTCAATGAATCAGCGTCTGGAGCAAGTGCAATTGTGTTCCTGGTGGCTGAAACCAGTCCATGGGATCTTCAGAGAAATCAGCTTTATAACCTCATCATGTCCATTCCTTCTGGTTCTGCTTTACCCCTTTTGGTCTTGAGTGGTTCATATTATAAAGAGATTTCTGATTCTTCCTCCATTATAGTGAGAGAATTGGGCCTCCATTACATTGACCAATCACGGGTAAGTAGCTTTTCTATTGTTTTTCTTCTTGAAGACAGTCAAATCGAATCCTCAGATAGATTCTTCAGTGACAAGAAATTAAGGGAAGGGCTACAGTGGTTGGCGAGTGAGTCACCCCTTCAACCTGATCTGCACTGCATAAGGATCCGTGAACTGATTCTTAGTCACTTGAACCCTTCCCTGGATGTCCTTGAAAAGACGACTGTCTATGAAGTTGGGCCAGACCATTGTGTTACAGCCTTCAATGAAGCCCTAAATTGGTCCATGGACGAAATCTCTGCTGCTAGCAATTCATATTCAACTGGTTGGCCTTGTCCTGAGATCGCTTTGTTAGATAACCTTTATCAAGACCATATGGAGTTGAACTGGTGCTTGCCACACATAGGATGGAGCTCATCTGCAAGCATTGAACCACTTTTATGTGCATTAAACAACTGCAAACTCCCTACTTTTGCTGATACTACGACATGGCTACATAAAAGGGCCATTCTGGACAATGAAATTGAAGCACAAGTATTAGACCTAGAGGACTGCTTGGTCACTTATCTGACTCAGTCAAGCGGCATAATGGGACTTCCACTTGCAAAAACTGAGGCACATCTAATGCTTCAAAGAAGTGTTCGACTTGAGCTCCATGACACTACCTACTATATAGTGCCAAAGTGGGTTTTGATTTTTAGGCGGATTTTCAATTGGCGTTTGTCAAACCTATCCAATGGACCCTTTTCTACAGCCTATGTTTTAAAGACGTATAATGCCGAACCAAATTCGCCAATTCTTGACAGTTCAGTGCTTGAAGGATGTTCATCTACATCATATTTAGTTCAACCTTCTTTGGATGAGGTAATCCGTGCAAGTATTGCCATCCCTCGTGTAAGGGAAAAGATTCAATTTGATTTAGAAGCTTTTCAACCTGTACCGGGCACTGTCTCAAATGGCGATGTTGAGGTTTATGCTAATGCAAATGGCATGGAGGAGGATAAATGGACTTCTGCACCAACTTCGTATGCTGTGGCAGGTAAATTTGATTGCTTGACTGAGGCATTGAACACACCTTGTACTGAAATAACTGTTTCTGGGAAGGCAACCACAGAAGCTGACAACTTAAGCAAGCTTTTGGAGCAGTGTAATATATTGCAAAACTCGATACAGCAAAAGCTTTCTATTTATTTCTAACAAGCAGGAATAGTTTTGTACCCTCTATGTTTATGTTAGGCCTTCAAGGGTTATGTACCAGTTTTATTAGTAAGCAATGTATAAATTACTGATGTCCTGATACTGCTTGCCAATCTTTGTACACTAGACCATGTATAAAATTGATACATGTCGATGAATCAAAGCTTTGGAGTAAAGAAAACATTTAGTTCGGTCTGATGTTTATTTTATAGTCGATTCTACTGAAAATGTATTATTTGAGTTCTCCAGTATATGCATAAATACTATTTTGAATGAGTGTCAATTTCCATTATTATACATGTTGTTAAGAAAAGTTGAAGTTTTTATCTTTAAAACTTACTAATACCTAGAATTCAAGGAAGATTGTGATGATTCAAAATGAAATATAGCACGAAGGACCAATTATAATTTTAAGATATGAGATCTTCCAATCATATTTATCCTTTTTTTTTAATCTTTCATTTAACTCTTCATCTATATGATGATTCAGCTATAAGATGTAGCTGAATCAAGCCAAGTTACCAAATAAAGTTGCCTAAGATCCAGGAAAATGGATGTATCAATGGCAAACACAATTCCTGTCAGCTTCTCCAATCCTAACTTGGAAACACTAACACAGTAACACTGTTCAACATTTCCCAGAAACACTTCCAAGCAGGAACTACCTCCTTCATGAGATAATATCCATTATACAAAGAGGAAATGTAATGAACAAAGATAATACCATCTATTACTCAGGCTCCAAAAGGCCAGGACATGAGGATCGTTAGCAATGTGGGCATTCTTCTTTTTTTTTTTTTGAGAAAAGAACATGAGCATGAGAAAGTCATATCCTATGCTTAAACATTAAGGATTAGAAAACCAGACTACCAGACTCATGAGATATGTAGATCAAAGAAAACCAATTACTAAATCTGTAAACACTTAGTCTAATCTTTATTACTAAATCTGTAAACACTTAGTCTAATCTTCTCAGATCTAATATTTGAGATTGTAAAATCGAGAGCAAAGCTGCATACCTCACAAAGTTTCTGCTTTCACAATAGCCTAAAAAATGAAGAGAAGATGTTTTCACAAAAACCAGGACCATTCTTTGCAACATCCACAAATCATTCTAATTTCAATTCAAAGTCCTTTACATTCAGATTAGCTGGGCCAAGGTTTACAGCAGAAAAGGGCATTACGTTCTCTTGAAGCCATCGTGTAGTTAGTGTTTACAAGTTAGAAATCGAGAATAGACATCCTTGCGCAAATAAATCTTGTAATTGTTGCCTCCAGATAAAGTAGAAGGGCATTAACCCCCATCCTGACACAAGGAAGATGGTTGAGTCATTATAATCAAGACTTGCAAAAGAATAAAAAAGCTTAAATGCAAACAGCAGAAGCAGAAGAGGAATTGACGCAGCTTCCAGTTAACCCATTTGAATGGACTAAAGAAGTAAATGAAAAGGAAAAAGCAAAGCTAAGTCAATTAAGTGAATGCAGGCTAACCAATTCCAAGGGCGTCTGATGAGGAGATGGAACCACAATGGCCGGGCTTCGAATCACTGAAACTGGTGTTTCTGATAACTCACTTCTAATTGATCTAAACATTTCTGATCCAGATGCAGAGGACATGTCAGAAGTTCCTTTTTCTGTTCTGGAAGTTGCTGGATTACTATTGCCAGCAGTAACCCTGTCAGCAGCACCGGGACCTGACTGCATTAATCAAAATCAAAATCATACAATTATGAGAAATCTAGCTTCTCAACTAAACTCAAATTCTCACAGGCAACAACACTACCAATGAACAAGCTAATGAAGAATAAGACAACAAAGCATTAGAAAGCCAGAGTAATACAACAACAGTAGCCATTGGAAGATCTAAATCCTACTTACATCACATAAGTCTTTAATGTGGACAATAATCATCGTAATATCATCAGTCCGATTTTCATGTTCTAGCCACTGTTTGTACGATTCTCCAGCAATAGCAGCACATGCATCACGAGGATCTTTATATCTTGCCACCTGTGTTGCGAAAAATTCAGAAAATTTGTTACTAGGAAAAAGAAAAATCAGAGTTGACAAAGATGCAAAAGAGGAGATATGCTTACTCTGCAAGAATTTCAATAAAATCAAGAAAATTTTCATTCTCAAAATCTGACAGATCCATTGACTCTTAATCTCATTTCTCAATGGAACTTACATCCACTCTTAAATTATTCTCCTTTACCTATCAATTTTTAAAGTCAAATAAGTATATTCCAAAGCTTAATTACCAATTCACAGAACATTGGTACAATTGGCGGAAAGTGGCAAGGAATATGTACAAAGTGCAATACCACGTCCATGACCTGTTTGCTCTGGAAGCTCATCAATGATGACTCTCACATCTCTATGTGATGAATTCCTATGTTATAAAATAATCGTTGCATTAAAAAGGAGATGTACCATCTTTTGGAAACCAGATAGATTTAACAAGATAAATTAGGTTAGTTTATCAAGATTGTCACCAGCATTTCACTTCCAAAGATCATTTGATAATATGAAAGCATATCTACCAAATAGAAAATCACAGGATAAGAGAGAATCTATCTGAAACTATTTAATAAGGCACGGTATCCTTACAAGATTATCTTCGTAAATTAACCCGTTGAAACATAAATTGTAAGAGCCCAGTAAAATATGCAGAAATGAAGTCAATAATTCATAACTTTTAGAACCATATACAAGCACATTCTGATTTCCATATATACTCTCTGTTAATATCAGGAAGGATAGATGATATTGTTCTATCAACATATATTTTAGAATGAACAAGTAATGATAAAGCAACATGCCAACATACGTGAAACATGTGAAGGTCACAATGGCATACCATATCAACAACAACTTGACTTGAGAGGAACTCAAAAACTCCATCACTTGCAACAAAGAACAAGTGATTAGGCGTGAGTTGAACCATGGACACCTCTGGAGCAGCAGCAACAACAATTCTTTCGGCTGTACTATCCCCGACACTCCTAGTAAATGCAGTCCCTGGATAAATTGCATTTTGCACCCACAACCTCGGAGGGTCCCCACCCTGACTCTCCTCATCTCCCCACATCTGTATATCCGGGTCCTTAAGTCCTTCCATTTGATCAACACTCAGAACTCTAGCCCCACAAGGCTTCACTCTCTCATACTCATCTTTCCTAAACAGGGTTTGATCCTGTGACAGATCCTCAGCTACAATTTTATTACCTTGCTTAACAGCAATCACTGCTCTCGAGTCTCCCACGTTAGCAACATAAATTGCATCTCCAATAACAAGAACAGTTATTGCCGTAGTACCACTCATTGAATCATCAATTTCACTATTGTGCAACTCATAGTTTGTCATCAGAAATGCAGAATTGTATGCTTTAACAGGGTCATCCAACAGCGTGGGATCATTCCCCAATATTTCAACTAGTCTATCCTTGACAAAATTCGAGCATTGGGTACCAAATTGACCGTGCCCATCAAACACACCAAAAAAATGCACATTTGGGTTACCTTGAAGTTGCGTTTTAATACAGAAACTATCTTGATTTTCCTTATCTGGCGAGTCCGGGTAGTAACCTCTCTGAGATAGAACAGAGTATTGCAACATGAAGTTATGTGAAGGCACAGGAACAGTTTCCAATGATCTCTGTGAGATTATATGCTTGCTATTTCTGTATGGAGCTTCCCCGTTGTCCTTAGAGTCACCATCTGAGGATGTTGGATAGCGACCGCAACACTTGCCATGAACACAACCCATGTTCTTGATACATGCAACTAGGGCTAAAAAAACCGAGCCTTCCTGAGTGCAGACCAGAAAATCCCAAAAGAATCGGACCAAAACACTGGGAGACAACAATTTCGGTCGAATTAGCCAAGTGGGTTGCTTTCGAATTCAACAAAGAAATTCCATAACGTAAAAATTCCGAGGAAAACCCATGATACGGAAACAGAAATGAGAAAGCAAATAAAACCCTAGAAGCCAAATGTATCAAAGTTCAGTCTTTTATAGGAGAATTTCATTCTGTATCGTGATTTACATCAGCCATACACACAAAAAATGCCTTTTCCGCCAAAAGCATTCAAAATTAAGAAACCCAGCAGAGAAAGATTGAATCTTTTCTCACTAGTGTCATATGACCCCTATAACGTACTCCAAGAACAAGAAGCAAAAGTCGGAATCATGGCGTAGTGATATAACCCCAAATCGTACTATTAATTTCAATTTGGAAAAATCTAACATGAGCATGTGAGGAAATTGAAAACTTTTCTCACGAAAGGTTCAAAACCTCTTTTCAGGGTAAAAACACCTACAATTTATTTAATTCTTCAAAAAGATTATGATTTAACATTTTTAAAATATATTTCATCAATAAACTTTTTCTTAGTTTTGTTAAAATTAACTAAATTAAATTTGTACACAATATAAAATCTATTATAATTTAGATTAATTTTCATAAATATTAAAATAGTAAAAATGCATATATATATATATATTAGTTTTAACCCTAGTGGGCACCTTTGTCCTTTCTTTTTTATAAGTAAAGAAGAGGACAAGAAAGTAGTTGAGGATGCATGATAAAATTATCAATAATTATAGGGCTTGCACATTTTTTACAACTATAATTTTATAATTATTTTTAGTATATATTAAATACAATTTTTAAATATAAACAAAGCATATAAATTACATGTTTTAAATAAATTATTTAACAATTTAAATTTTTTTACAATTGTTTTTAAATTTTTCCTTTAAAAAAATTATGAACCTGATAATTAAAAAGATATTACAATGAATATTTTTGGAATAATATATTACACTTCTCTTGTAGGCCAATGTCTATGAAGCATTAGGTAGGATGGCTTTGTATGATGTAATATGTCTTGGAAGCTTTCCCTTGATACGAGAATATCATTTGGGGCACACCACACATTTATTGATTTCTTGAAAATAAACTTATCAAACTAAAATTTATAATTTTATAATTATTTGATGAAAATTACTATCTTTTCATTTATTTAAATATATATTTAAATAAACATACATTTGGAGTATCTTTCTAAAATATGTAACAATCTTTTAATAAACTCATAATTTCAAAACACTTAAATTTTTTAAAAGGAATCTTCCAATCCCTTGGACTTAACTTACACATCAACATTATTATAAAATAAAATAAAATAAAAATCACCTACTTAGCACTTATGGAGAATAATTTCAAAGTCTTAATATGATAAAGTTTTGCAAGTAATTTAATATGAGATTGTTACGTATTATATTTATGTCACATATAAATTTTATTATATAATAAATTTAAAATTTATAAATTATGTATTACAATTAATCCTTAAAAACAAATTCAAATCCAATTATATGTAAAACAAAAAAAGAGGTTAAAAGAAATCATCATCACTCTCACTGGTCAATGAATAAGAAAACCCTATATTAATCTAATAGGTGGAGGGTAATTGATGTCATTCAAATCACATGTCCTTATTATAGATGTTCCTATCTTATTTTATAAGCATCCATCCATTCAATTTATGTGAATCGTATTTATTAAATAGATGGATACTCACAAAACATGATAGGAACAAAATAATAGGAACATATAATTAATGACCATTAACACTTTAATAACAACAAGCCACTTGTAAGATTACCAATGTTGCCACTTGGCACTACAGCCATGGACGGAGCCACAGTGGGGGCACTTGCCCCTACTGCAGCTAAGAAGTTTTAATTTTATTTTTAATTTTAATTTTATAAAAAGTTAAAATTTTGCCTCA
>JANVCL010000214.1:45858899-45931132 GCA_026546855.1 Erythroxylum incrassatum | reverse complement strand
CACCAAGCCTACACCTATTCAGTTATTTCTGCACACTCACACGAAGAAGCATGACGGTGTAACCTTCATCAACAACCGCTGTCGAGAGCTGAATGTATGTCCAGTTCATGCATTTTATATATTTCTAAATACTGCTCCCGTCCTTCATGTTAATGTTAACTTCACATACCTTATAGGACCAATTACAACAAACCCTTGAGCTACAGTCTCAGGACGAACCTCCTGTAGACGTGACTCAGACGTATTTTGAGGCTGTGGGTGGTAGGGATCGTCGCGGCAGGATATTTGGGCTAGGTTCGTATGGGAACACATGTTATTCCCAATCTTCCATGTCCAGTACAGCAGCGTCAACTAGGCCATCGAACAATAATGAAGTCATCGAGCTTCGGGCCACAGTACAAACATTAATGGACAAAATAACTCAATTGGAAGAGGACCAAACAGGCCGGGCGGAACAACTAATGCGGGAGCAGGAGCAACGGATCAGGGAGCAGATGGAGCTACGGATGAGCGAGCAGATGGCAAAGATGAGAGAAGAGATGATGGCTCAGTTGAGACCACCGTTGGGACAGTCGAAGGAAAGTTCTACAGAGGACCACCCGCGATCACCACAACCTTAGATACTCGAACTCATTAGTTTAAAGTACAAACATAACAATTTATGTACACTTTGAGGTGTTTATTACCAATTTTATAACAGTTGACATTCTTTAAATTTTGTATTTCTAATCTAATTTTTTTATTACACAAATATCTACAAATATGCAACTTAAGTTCGTATGGACAGATAAGAGAACTCTGGAGAATATGTATTTAGAAGCGGGCAGGATTTTCATAATACCGACGTATTGAATAATTCGTCGGTAAAAAAAGCAGAATTATATATGCCGACGAAAAATGATCCGTCGGTATATAATGGACAGTTACGACGGACTATATTTCCGTCGTTATTATTGTCTTGAATTTACCGATGGATTTTTCATCCATAAAATAAACCAACGGAATATAACCGTCGGTCAAAGCGGCATTTCGCCGACGATATTGTTAATTCATTTCTGTCGCAAAATAATAACAACGGATACAATTCCGTCGGTGTTTCCTTGACAATATACCGACGGTTTATACTGACGGTTTGTACTTTCGTCTCATTCCGTCGGTATACAATAGCGACAGCCTATATATCGACGGTTTGTACTTTCGTCCTGTTCCGTCGGTAAGTCACATTGTCGACGGAAATGTTCAATTCACCGACGAAATAATCTGTCAGTAATAGTCAATTTTCTTGTAGTGATTGAAAAAAGTCATAAAATATTTTTTAAAATGGGTAAATCATAGGGTTATAGACAATGAAAACTAGATGTACTTAAAAAATCAATTAAGAACTTAATGTTATCCTACAAACTAACTCCCAAGCTAACATATTCAAGTTTGCTTACATTGGCTAGTTACGTAAAGATTCTGGCATTGTCTGAAGACGAAAGATAGTCTCTAGTATCTACCGACGATAAATTGCAATCTTATTTAATTCTATAAATAAGAACCTACATCCTAACTTGAGAATTTCCAGTTGTTACATTCTTTCTATATTCCACAAACCAGAGTACGAAGGGAGATTTGGAAGACCATTTTATCATCTTCATATAAAAAGTGCATTTGAATGATCTATTCAACAATTTGTAACTGGTCAGCAAGAGGAAGAGTTATATTGCAGAGGTTTATGATGTCTTTCTATGCATACAAGGAGAGTTATATTGCAAAGAAATAGGAATTAAAAAATATATAATTATGAAAAATAATAAGCACGATAAATCAATACCTAATGAACCAAATTCAACAACTTAACTAATCAATAGAAAAATATAAACAAATAACCAATTCAACAACATAACACGTAATTAAGTAAATTCAATCAATTGAAGAGGGCATTCCTTTAAGAATAAAAAGAAATAAAAATGGATCTCGAAGCAAGTGACACAAATAACCAAATTCAACAACTGAACACTGAATTATTAGAAAGAAGTTGATCTTCTGCCTCTATCTTTACTATTGACACTTCGATAGGAAGGAAGCAAACATAGGTTATTGGAAAAAATTAAAGCTGATTGAAATTGAATAGAATAATGAGAATATTTGTAGAAGATCAAACAACCAAACTCAACAATACTAAATTAGTTCTCAAACAAATAACTTGGGGTTAGAAGAATTCACCTCCCAAAAATGTGCTACATTGACACTCTCAATTGTAGGAGATAGAGACACTCCTAAGTGCAAGAGACAACAACACTCCACACACAATGAAAACTATGTAGGAGAGTTTATTACCTTCAAGAGCAAAAGAAAATAGGCAAAAATAGTAAGTTTTTAATTTTTATTTAATTGATTTTAAAGAAATGAATTAGAAACAATAAGGACAAACGGAGTGTAAATAAATTTGACGTGGTTTATCATGTTGGTGACATTAACAAGAAACTTAACGTTTAACTATTTTTGCAACAAATTAAAAGTTGGAATATTTTATCCCCATTTTTTTAAATTTGAGCTAGTAGTGCAAAATAGAGTAAAAATTTGAGACTTTTATAATAAACCCTTAAAAAACAAGATTTATGTTTAATTAAACAATGAAATTAAGAGAAATAATCTTAAGATTAAAGAAATTCACTTTTGGAATTCACATTTTTTTGTATTATTCACTTTTGGTTGAATTGAAAAATAAAATTAGTTTTCTTAAGAAAAAAAACTACATCCAATTTGCAAAAACTAATTGTTTCGAAATTTTTCTTGTTTTGGAATGTAATATTTACTAAATTTTTATAAATAGGATCAAACCCTATTCTATGGTATTTACCTCTTTCTTATTTTTAAGCAAGTCTCCAAGAGGGTTTAAGTCTTTTGACCAATTAATTGAACCTTTCGAATTGATACGACGTATTAACATTCTATTTGATTGAGAAGAGATAGATTATGAACAAATAAAAAAGAAGAGGAAACATAATCAAATTTTTTTCTTTTACATAATTTATAATCTACAGAACCAAACATGAGATTTTCACCTCATACATCTTCTCGTTTAATTCTTTCAAAGTCATTGGATCATTTTCTTTGTTCGAGAAGCTCCTCTTTTCCTCCTCTTCATCCTGAAGAGTAATTAGGACAAATTCAGTTATATTTTCAAAAGGAATGACAGAATATATGCGATTACATTAACCAGTACACATGATTCAATTAAGTTTCGAATAATAAAAAATCGCACTCTCTTCATCCCTTTAGTGAAATGCGGCAAAAAAAAAGGAAAATCCATAGACCCATACATTAAAACTCATAAATAGCACTTAAATTAGATTTGTGCCTGAATTATTAATCTGAATTATATAATTTATAAATTATTATACACACTTCACGAATTAGCTGGTATGTATACGGAGATAATAATTATAAACCTTACTGATATAAAAAAAAGGTGAAGTCAAATTAATTAAGAAGAACGATGAGTAATTAGTGCACAATGCTAGTTCATTAAAGGCTAACATCTGAAAACCACTGTGTCCAAGTCATTCGAAAAGAGACTTTTTACAGAACAAGAACACAATGATAGACTTGACTTGATGTCTTCCCTGCAGAACAGCCATTATTAAAACTTTGCAATGAACAGTTGCCAACTAGGCTCAATGTTGTTCTTTTATCCCGAAGGTTATTGCTTAATTTTAGATTATTAATTTATTTAAAATATTTAATTTAATAATTATTATACAAATTTAACAACTTATATTTTGCATATGTTTAAAATATCATTTAACTATTCAAAATAATTTTTATAAATAAAAATTTAAAATTAAAACATCATCATTTTAAAGTCAAGCCAAATCAACGCATTGTACTTTACAAAGCTCGTCATAGCTTACTCAGCTTTTTCTTCGTACTTTTACAAAGAAACTGTTCCTGTAATTTAAAGTTAATCACAAAAGAATAACTTTACCGATTATTCTAAGGCGCACGTTTAAACATCGTGATGCCTAATTAACACAGGATATAACACAACCTGTCCAAGAATGTAAAAACATGAACACTTTCAAGATAATCGGTAATGGGCCATTGGAAGTATAGAAAGATGCATGGGATTGGAAGCAACTTGTTGCAGAGACCACTTTGTCGTTTTGAAAGAAGGCAAGAGTTGATTAACAAAGAACAAAGGAAAAAAAGGAAAGGAAAAGAGGATAAGACGTGCCCACATACCATCAACATTTTTCAAGGTAAAAATAATAATAATAATGACTATGCAAAAATATATAATAAAAGGAATCAGGCGTGGGAAAATAGATAATGAGAATATATAAAAATCCTGGAATTAGGGAGGCCTACGTGAATTCCAAAAAGGTCCTATATAAGCCTAAGACTTGCATCATTTGTCTTCTTCATGCAATTTACATGAAATGGGGACATTGTCATCATATATGCATATATTATTATGAAATATTAAATTTAAATTGATGCAATCATTAAAAGAATTAGTATTTTAAAATAATTAATTAATAATATTTTTATTTTTTTTAAAATATCAAATCTCAATATAATATGTCAAGATTATAATCATTCGTTCCAAATTGCATCTTGTTTTCAATATCAAGCCTAAAAGTACACCAACTTTGATTAGTTCAGATAACGAATGAGGCAATTTTGAGTGGGAAGGTATAGAAGGAAGGTGGCATATCTTTACCAAAGCTAAAGGCAATTTTGGTGTAATAAGTGGTCCAGTCCATATACTTCTGTTTTTTCTTTTGGAGGTAACGTAACTGACTTAAGAAGCTCCCTTCCTCAATCAAAATTGTGCAACCCTTCTTGACTTATAGTTTAAGCTTATACGTATGCAGGATCCTTGTAATAATAATAGAACATGATCCATTTGAAGCAACTAACTGTGGAAGCTTCAGGCTAATTGAATAGGAGACTATAGCTAGGTAGGTAGTTAATCACATAAGAATAGTAATAATAATGTAGAGATAGTGTATATGTGAGGCAAAAATAACAATAATGGTATTTGGATTGTGTATAGAATAGGTAAATATTGGTAGGAGAGTGAGTGTATTGAAAAGGGGAGTGGGAAAGGTAATGATGTGAAATGGTGAGTTTAGAATCAAAATTTGCAGTTTTGAGAGATGAAATGATTCGTTGAGAATGGTATGAGTCATGAATAAATCCTATGCTCCATTATGACCACAATCCCACATCTTGAGCTGCACGCGCAAGTCCACCAAACTCATAACACTATCCCTTCTGTCTTAATTTGTATCTATCCCACAATACACTACAAAGACACAACAAAAACCAAAACCAAACTCAAACTCAAAATCTCTATTGTAATATAGTCAACCACTTCCAACTATAATACAAATCTACATATCTTAAAAAGTCTCAATACCAAACCCTTTTTCAACAAAATCCCACTTTTTTAAGTCAAAAGATGCAAACCCTTTTCTTTTCTTAGGATATGGATTTAGGGTTTTGGAGGGTTTTTCGTAATATAAAAATCCTCTCTTTTAAGTTGACATGAACTTGTATAAGATAAGAAGAACTCTTTAAAAGTATGGATTAAAACATGAGACATGAGGCATATTTTGGAGACATGCACTTGTATAAGATAAGAAGAACTCTTTAAAAGTATGGATTAAAACATGAGACATGAAGCATATTTTGGACCCACTAGTAGTCTTTTTAAACCATAGCATACTTCCACCAAGATCATGCAACTCCAAACCCCATGATTGGTCCTACTCATCGATCGGTTTCTTATGTGTGTCCGACAACCACCGTGACTGGTCCACACAACTACACATCATCTATGGTGTGCCCCAACTTCTTGGCAAATAAGGTCCACCGTAGATTTACGGCCTATATAATTCATAACTTCGACATCGAGTCCCCACCGGTTCTTAAGATTGGTCGACAATACAATTTGTTGGGCATGGAACTAAGCTGCCTTTAGCCGCCATACATTTGCTCTTTGCATGCGCACATGTGGTAATTGAATGTTGGACGCAAAGCTAAGAATTGGACAAACTTTGATTTCTTTCTTTCTATTTGCACCATCTGTTTTTTCTTTTCTTTTTTTTGCCTTTATTGAGCACTTGTGAGTTGTGTGTGAGTGCTACTGTAACATGCGTACATGTATAGTTTTGAACCAGAAAAAGAAAAAAAAATATGAATAAGGCACACCACCACTATACTTACTGGTGCCACTATTGCCCATCAACAACTTAGTGCTCCAAAAGCTTTTTTAAGGGCTAGGGTTCATTTTCACGAAATGTCAAATCTGAAACAAGCTTTACATAATTACAGATAATACCTTTTCCCTAATCATCTATTCAAGCTTTGAATAAGCATGCCATACAACATCTATAGTAATTGCTATACAACCCTGGCCATCTAATTCAAGTGGTAGAAATTTTATTCTATACAAACTTTTTAATTAGGGTCTACACCGGACACAAACACATTCGTGTTATTTATGAATTAAATTCAACTGTAACCATAATATTATTTTAGTGTTTTAATTAAATTGATTCAAATGAGATCTATATTAATTTATCTTTCTTAAAATCATTAATTAATTAGTTAATTAATTTTCAATTTAGGAAGACAGCGGGTTAAAATTTAAAACTCGTCCTTAATTTGAATTATAATTTATTCGCATTGTAATAACCATAGATTAGTTATACTTTTGATGAATTCAAAAAAAGGATTGTTACACACCTTCCATCAAAATATTTCACACATCTCAGTGTCTCTTACAAGCATATAAAATTGTTAGTAGCCAAAAGCATTGACATAAATATCACACGTACATGTAGGTCATGATTATGCACAACATATAGCAGCAGCACATATAATTTCATCTATATAGGGTTTGGTTTGATATGCTCAAGCAATAATTTAGATTCATCATCTACGAATCAACACAAACTAACGTGTAACAAGAATGTTTATGATGATTTATGTTACACCAAAACAAAATCTCTCAAAGTGTGGGAAGATCATGGTAATTTGACCAAGATGGTTCTCTTTTTTACTCCAAAACTTTGGTAAAACCCAAAAAAAAAACCCCTAATCAGATGTTTGGCCAAGTTTCACTTGGCATTTGGACAGCTCCAACCAGAATCATATCTCGTAGGATGCTAAAGATTTTTTGAAGCAAACAAGACATGTTCGAGTGAGGGTTTTTTAAGAAAGTCATCATTTGGTACACTTATTGTTGCCCCACAAGAACAAGTATATATCCTTGTGTGAGTGACCAAATAATAGTGTGTGTGCCTCGAGCCCTGCTCTTGCCAGAGAACAAAATCTATCTCGACGAATAGATGTTAAGATTGAAGTGAGAAGGAGTGATGAAACCAACACGACACATCATTCCTCGTGCTCTACGAATGTAGGAGATAGCAAAAAATAAAAATTAAAAAATGGTATTTGAGTATTTATAAATTGGATTAAAATGCCAAGAGAACTATATAATAACTTGAAGCAAGAATGATTCGACTGCGTGAGTGAGCAGTGACATCCAGCTTCCTGTGTCTGAGTCAGAAGGGTCTCATTCGATGCCTTTCCCGTACTGATGAAGATTTGCTGTTTAAAGCAAACCCATTCAATCATTCGTAAAACAAACAAAAAACCAACATTTGTTTACTTTTGAGGTTAGTTTCACTAGTTAGGAAATAGTCTTCTGTCTTTTGATTCTCATAAAAATAAGAACAAACATAAAATATCTAAAATTTTAATAATTCTTTTAAACTTAAAATCTCTAAACAATATCATAAAAATAAATATAACTGGTACACAAAACTTGTCGTTTTCTAAAAATTTGAGGAATGTTACCGATATACGTTTTTTTTAATTATCATAAATTTAAGTTATTAATTAACTCATATAAATTAAGAATAAAAAATTGTTGAGAAAGTTAACATGAGTCTTTGGTGACATTAGTGATGACATTTACATGGTGTCATTCCTAGGCTAGTGCTTAGGCACAAAAGTTTGGGGAAACCCTAGATGAAAATGGGTGAGATTTTGGATTAGTGGGGACAAGAAAAGGGGAAGATAGAGATAGATCATAGATATGAATCGAAGTCCTGAGCTTCTTGAGCAAAAGACCCCTTTTTTCTTCCTTTAGGTCTCTTTTTGAGGTGAGAAAGAGAGGTTAGTGAGGCATGAACATAAGTTTAATATGGAGGCCATCATGTCTCCTCTGCTCCAAAGTTGGCAGTAAGTGTTATTACCTAACTTTCTACTCAGAACCTTACTTAATCTCCATCAGCACAATCATCTTCATCAATTAATATTATGTTTTAACACTTCACCACATGCAATATATACCAACGTAATTCCAATTAAGGGCAAAACACAAACTTCTTTTTATTGTTATTATAAAAATATTTATTTTTTTCTCTTGTGATTGTATCTAAAGTTTCGGATATTAAACCGTTCGATAATGATTATTGTTGACTAATTCATTCATTAGCAAGTAATTTACAATTAGAAGGTCTTTAAAAATGGGCATTTAGTAAATGAGTATTGTAACATTAGATTCTATATGGGTATTACATATGATTACTTGGAAAATAGATATTTAAATCCTTGTAATTGTGATTAGCTTTACGGGAAAAGTAAGTGAAAAGGATTTGTTCATTCTTATTAACCATCAACCTTTCTTAATTTCTCTTCTTAATTAATAATCTTGTGTTTGTCTTTGCAAGGATCTCTTGTTCATCAGAATTTATTTGGAGTGAATTGGTCAAAGGGAGATGAAACTGAGCATGATTTTTCCACAGGGTTTGATTTGATGGAAAGATTTTCTGGGGTTCCAAACAGAACTAAGGAAAAACCAACTTGCCTGATGGTTTCATTGTAGGGTCTATAGGAGGTAAAAGATTTTCTGGGGTTCCAAACAGAACTTTGGAAAAACCAACATGCTGGATGGTTTCATTGTAGGGTCTATAGGAAGTAAAGATTTTCTGAGGTTCCAAACAGAACTTTGGAAAAACCAACATGCTTCATGGTTTCATTGCAGGGTCTATAGGGAGACAAGAATCTATTACTCTAAGCCCTTAGGGTTAATGAGAACAAGAAAAGAAAAAGAGAGTGACTCCTATTTAAAAATGTAACATAATTATTGTAGTGCTCATATGTTTTGAGTAGATTGCATGCTTAAAGTGGATTGAAATATACATATATAATATTATATATGTATTATTCAATCCACTTCAATAATTATGTTATTATATATATGTATATATTTATTTATTTTCAAAGACAATTAAGTTATTTAATTTTACTAGGTACTCAATTTTTATCTTTTAATTTTATAAAAACACGTTTTTTATTATTTTAATTGAAGTACAATCTCTTGAAGCAATAATTTGGGAAAATAGAACCAATATCTTCTTAGATAAGAAAATTGGAAATTTTGGGCTTGGCCCAAGAAATAAACTGTTAGTGATAGCTTGCTGTAAGGCCCATGATTTTAATAAAAAAAAAGAAAGAATAAAACAATTACTCTGATAAATTAGTATTTTTCTGCTTGTGATTATGCTTATAATGTTACAAAGTGGTTTTAATAATTAATCATATTTAAAATTTGTTTGAACATGTGGAATTATCTATATATAAATAAATAAATATATAAAACTTAATATTTTCAAAATTGTATCGGAAGTTAAACTGGTAAGACAAAGAGTTTAAAGATTAGAGGTTCAATCGGTATTAAATTGTTATGAAATTGATTAAGGGTCGAATAAAATTAAAGATTTGAAAAATTATTTAAGAAAAGTAAATTTATCTTTCAAAAAATTTAAATTTTAATCAAGAAATATTATTAAATGAAAATTAATCAATTTATTTTAGTTTATAAAAAGTAGCTAATTAATTAATAAACTGATTATTAAACTAAAATAAACCTGAAAGATAAAAACCGAATCAAAAAATTAACTGGTTCAAAATTTTTACTATTAAATCGGTTGAATCGATAAAGTGTTTAAAATATTGATAAAATCAAATATCTACCATTAAACGACTAAAATGATATACTCCCTCCTATTCAAAATAAAAGTCGTTTTAAAGAGATACACAGTTATTAAGAAAGCTAATAAAATGATTGATATACCCTTATAAATTACATGTTGAATTGTCTTGAAAATATAATCTGTATAATTAAGATGTGAGAGAAATTAAAGGATAATTTTGAAAATAAAATTATAAAAATATATGAAAAATTATAAATACCACTTATTTTTGAATAATTAAAATCTTTCTAAAACTACTTCTATTACAAAAAAAAAGGAGGGATTAGATAAAAAGACAACCGAAATCTTCTCAAACTTGTGCAGTTATGAACACCAACTACTTCATGTCAACTTAGTTCATACCGTTGGATTCAACATTATCTCTACGGTTTAGAGAAGAAGATGATGATGATGACGAAGACAAAGTGAAACTTATGGATTATGTTACTAAAATTATCTATGTCTTTTCACTTCCTCACAATCAAACCAACCACCTTCAAAACAATCCCCATCTCTACTTGGTTTCGATTCCAATGATAAATTTAGTCTCTGTGATTTTCTATGATTCTTTAGGCCTTGTTTCTGAAATTCACTAAAACCCTTTGACAGGATGGCCAGTAGCCTATCTTTCCCCCCCTCGGCCTCCTGTCCTCCCTCCTTCTTCTCCGGGAATGGTCAACCACCTCCAGACCTTCCAGGTTTCCAGGAAGCTCCTTCGTTTCGCAATGGCGTGTAGCGGTATATTACCATCCAACGTGCAGCGAGTCATTTACTTGGATTCAGACCTTGCGGTGGTGGATGATATTTGGAAGCTATGGTGGGCGGGCATGGAGGAAAAGGTGGTCGCTGCAGTACCGGAGTATTGCCATGCGAACTTCACGCAGTATTTCACAGGCAGATTCTGGTCAGACACTGAACTTGCAAGACAATTCCAAGGGAGGAACCCTTGTTACTTCAACACAGGAGTGCTTGGGGGTGATAAGTTCGAAGGCAAATGCAGGAATCTACATCCTGGACCAATCCGTCTTCTTCAGTACTGGAGTGGAAAGGGGAAGCCACGGCTAAGGTTAGATTCTGGGAAACCCTGTATTGTCGATCATCTCTGGGCTCCATATGATCTATACAGTTCATCAACACTGCATCCATTGGAAGAGTGAGTAGTAACCATACAGAGAAAAGAAGAGAAGAAGAAAGGAGCAAGACGAAGACGCCTCAGGTACGACGAGTAAAGTTCCTCCTCCTAAATCTCAGTCATTTATTTTACGGACCTCACATGAATTTTGTGTGAGACTTACATAAATAAATAGTTAAGATTTATTAGACATAATAAGATACCATAATATTAAACAGAAGATCTGAACTCAATTACGATCGCTAGTTTAGTTAAATATAATAAATAAAAAATAGAATAATTATTGGTTGATTTTTTTTACTACGAATAATAAGCCTCGTGGAATATGAAATCAATTAATTGTCCATTTCTAAAATTTTTTATTATTTGGTAGATTTTAAAAATTAGACAGAGAGTTAAACAGATAAAATAAAATATATAAAATTTAAATGATTCAATTATTATTATAAAATAAGATTAAAATTAAAAAATATTATTTAATTTAAAAATTATTAAAGTTGTTTAAGTAATTTAAAATTTAAAATTTTCCTTTTAATTGGTATCTTTTAGTAAGTAAAAATTTAATAAAGAATGACTATTAATTTATTTTTTAAAATTAATATTTGAAATAAGAAAGTATAAATTGCAAGAAATTTAATGTAAATAATGTTATATAGTATGTTTGGGTTAATTTTTTGGAAGTTGAAATGCTAAATTTACTCCTATATCATAATATACTAAAAAAAGAATTCTTCGCTTGTCATTAATGCTTTCAAATTATAAAATCGGTTTAATTTAAAATAGTAAAATTTAAAAAATAATAAAAATTATCCTTAATTATCAAAATATTTAAAATTTAATTTAAAAATAATTATAAAATAAAAATTAATTAATTAATTTTAATTTATAAAAATAATTATTTTACAAAAATTGACCGATTAATTTAAAATTTTATCTATTTTTTTAACAAAAATTATTAAACTAAATCAAATCAAAAAAATTAAAAAACCAAACTAAAAAATTAGCTGATTTAAAATTTTTATTATTAAACCAATCAAACCATTTCAATTTTTATCACCTATGCATAAAATCATGATAACTTCAATAACCAACTTAAAGAGAGGTCTAGAAAGTGAACTCCGCCATGGGAAGAGCTAGAACCAATACATAGCCAAAAATGGTGTTGCAAAAAACAGATAAGATAACGCCCTCGCAAAATTGCAGCTCTTCCGTGTAGTTTGAGCATGGATCAATACGAAAATGTACACATGGATCAACCAAAACGTCACTCTTCATGTGAAATATCAAATCCTATTCTACAACATTGCCTCGTTAAGTAAAAATAGTACCAACCAAATTCAGGCTATTCACAAATAAGGTAGAAATCATTATCTGATGGCTCTCAACAGAAGTTTTAGAAGCAGATGAGCATTGCAGGGTCCATTAGACAGCTAAAACACGTATCTTTCTTGTATGATCGCGGAAGCTTTAACGTTCATTCGGTCCGATGCCTAGGATGTAGCTGCAGATGGGCACTTCCCTAATGTATTCCACAATATATAATCCCCTGAAGAAACCTGTCATAGCAGATGAAACAGAACTAAATTGCACAGATTGAAGTTCAAAGTCAAGAACTGGTACTAAAGATGCAACAGGCAGAACAGAAGTACCTCGTGCTCAGTTGGAAGTATATGAACTAGTTTGATGCTAGGCAAAGAGAAGTCAATAGTGGAAAGAAACATACAGGGTTACAATTTACACAGTTTTCCAACCACAAATAAGCTTCATTTTTCAGCCAGAAGATGTTTGGCATCCTTCAGACATGAAATGAGCATGTCAAAAGGTGCGGGTGCAGGAGAGTCTAAAAAGGTGGCCGATTATTTTGAGAAGGCATACGCAATTGCTGAAGGTTTAGAGATGCAGTGAGAGAGCAAACAAATCTGAAGGACCGAACCGCTCTCTCTCTCTCTCTCTCTCTAGGAATCTTAATTCTTAGCATGGATAAGCAAACATACATGTACGCGGTAGAAACAAATGCACACTCATTCTCACACTTGCATCAACTATAACTACAAACATGATGATAACATGTCGGCTTGTGTCTACACTTTTGTCTGGGTACAATCAGTACTGAATGATACAATGCTCGATCATAAGTTACCTGAGTTGAAAACTCCGCAGGTGCTTTAACTGCTGGATAGATACTGACCTGCATTCATGAAATTTTAAAAATCAAGCAAATGAAGTTCACGAATGCTTTCTGATGTTATTTAGCATTGGATCAAGAAAAGTATGCTCTTTCTTCTGTTTTCCTCTATTCTATTAATCCTTGGAATTGTTTTATATGGTCCTTCTAAACAGAATACGTAAAAGCTAAACATCAGAAGAGCATCAAATTTTCGTTTTCCTTATTCTAAGCCTTTTGTTTTTTTTCTCCCCCCCAGAATGGAAGGGAAGTGATATAACATGTTCAGAATGTGCTTTTTCTGTTCATATAATTGCACCCCAGAAAATTTCAGAACTCCAACTTGGTAGACTATATTGAAGTGCAACTTAACTGGCAAGGAATCTGTAGCATACTGCTCCCTATGTATTAAAAGTATATACAGATGAAATAAATTTAAGTGTTTTTTTGATGCCCTTTACTGATATAGATTACGATAAAAATCTAGAGTTATCCATTACTCATTTTACCCAGTCTCTCTAAACAATAAGTGAATAGTAATATCCTTCAACGAGTAAATATGGAGAATCTAAGCAATGGAAAATTGCTTCTAATCCTGCCTATGCATATGCATTCTTGTCAATTTTCATGTGTGCAAGATAAATATTGCCAAGAATTTGAGAAATGAAACTTACAGATTTAGGGTCAATTGACATCCCAGATATTGAAGCTCCACTGATCCTGAATGATACCTGCAGATACAAGAATTAAAGAAATTTGCAAATTGCCTGCATAGAGAAAACCAGTATGCAGAAGTCCAATACTTTATATTAGTCTATTTGGGCCACTGACTATTGAATCCTACTGGATAAGTGTTCTCAACTACTAGAATATCAATAGAATGAAGCATCAAAAGATGCAAATCAGGACAATAAGGACACCAGCTGTCGAACTGTCAGAAGTCGCATCGACAGAAGCTGAATGACTGTAAGCAGCAGCCTAATAGTTTATGGAGGATACCATATTCTTTGGGCAAAGATCAGGTGAAAATAGAAAAAAAAACATAAAATAACAGACTACTATTTAACTCTCCACAAACAAAAGTAGGCACATAATTTATGAAAGTTCATGAATCAACTAAAAGATAGAATTTGCAGGAAAGCACGTACTTTAGCATAACTGTACGCCTGCCAACAAAATGGTTCCTCTAGATCCACTGCAGGAAGATCCTTGCTCATTTTCTCCATCAAAAACTCCTCCACATTTACCACATTGTTTGTACTCTCATTCTCTGTATCACTATCTTCATCACCCATGTTTATATAGGCATTTTTAGAGGAAGGTATTCTTTGAATTTGCCACGGTGCAAATCTAAGCGTTCCAGAGAATGTTGCTTCAATACTTTTTCCAGAAAGGCTCCGACCACTTGCAATTATTTTCCATTCAACAGAATGCTCTGTGGTTGAAACTGTTCCAATGGATGGGGTCCCATCAAAAGACACAACTCTTCTCCTTGGAAAAGGCATAGTTACATTACAGAACTCCATTGCCAAGGGCGCCTTGTATCCTTCAATGAGACGCAACTTAAATAAAAAAGCACCTTCATCCTCGGAGACCATTGACAATTGATAAAATCCCTTAATAGGAGGACCAAGGCTGCAGTTTGCCTGATAACGCACTAAAACAAAGTTTCCTAAAGGTGGTGAAAACATTACAGCCTGTTTATTGAGACCATTCTCTGGAACTTGAACACAAGGATGGAAAGATAGAACCTCAATCTGAGCCGTGTTCAACCCTGTGAGAGGAAATGATACATCAGGAAGTCCCTCCAGTTCTGCTCGGCAATTAATTTGACCAGAGACTGATATACTATCTGGAATCTCCTCTCGGTCATACATGGCAGCGTTAACTGTCTCATGAATTGTGAACAATATTCGTTGCTTTCCCTTGTAAAGATATGGTTTCCATGCTGGTTGCTTGAGGTCTGGGGGAGGTAGGTCCAATGAAGAAAAGCCATTAGCCTTGATAGCAAAAATATTAGAATGATTGAGGTCCATAGGCGTACCTGTGAAGAAGTCAGGTGGGTATATTAAACTTAAAAAAGAGTTAGATAGATGAACAATTGTAACCATGATAAGAAGTACCAACCAAAGGGCATTGAACAACTTAAGAAAGTCCGAAGTGCATCTTTATCTAAAGGCCTTGAACCAATTTTTGGTGTATCTGCAGCAACTGCTCCGGTCACAGCAGTAGCAGATGGGGTTACAGATGCAACCGGTGCTGCCACAGGCTTTGGTCTAGATGAGATTCCGGAAATGCCTATGCTCCCAGTTAGGGAATCAAACAATCCACCCACAGAAGGTGATGCATTAACAACTACCTCAGGATCGGCTACATCACCAGTAATTACGTCACCAATAGCATGTGCCACCATGAAAGCCCTGTAAGGAAGGATAACAAAACAATTTATCTCCATTTTCATCAGAGCAAAACTAAGGTGTGAAGAAAAATTATTAAAAAAAGAAATTCAACTCCTAACGCAGAGGACAAACACTAAACTAAAAGTTGGGTGAACTCCAATAGACCTCCATGTCTAAGACAATTCAAAACATCAGCAATTTGAAATCTGGATCCTGTTTCTGCATATGGATAACATAACATTGCATGACACGCACATTTTGGCATCCTAAAGATGGGATATTTGAAAGTAATTACACCCCTGATATTACAGAAAAGGCACCATAAACAACAATAGGATTATATACTGTTTTGTTATTTATTATCTATGGTGTAAGTTTGCATGGCTACTGTAATCATACAAACTGACCATACCACAGAATCCACCAATCATGCATCAATAGCCAGTAAGGGTTACTCTTATAAGAAATTAACCTAGCAGCTCCAACTGCCAACAGTATTCTGTTCATTCCTATTCCTTGTCAATAAAAACTCCTCACTCCAAAATAGAAAAAGGAAAAGAATCACAAAACAGATTTCCTGTTTCCTTTTCCAAGTGCTTATTTGCTTCATATTCTATCTTTATCAGGGTGGGCAATCTTCAGATTCTTTCAAGCACCCAACAGATATGAGTATACAAATGCTTCCATATACTGTATACATTTTATACTACATAGACTCTACCGCATTATAGACAACAGACAGTATCATAAAAGTTGCAACAGTACCGGAAGCTAAAAGTGTGGGGATAATATTGATTCAAGGCAACAAAAAAGTAAGTCCTGCACCAGGGATACCGTTAAGTTTTGTGATCACAAATCAATCCAATATTACAGATGAGTAACTTACCATACCCTGTGATGGATGGAAGATCAAGCAGAAGCGAAGACAAGCTTCCTTCCTCCCCAACAGCATTTCCACAATCACTTCTTTTGCACAACCTGGCATACGCTTTCACATGGCGAGGCTCGACCAAAGGCAAAACAAGGATGAAGTAAGGAGGCCTTATGTGCAAAACGAGAGGCCACAACAAATGACTCTTCTCTCCTGTCCCTTCCCCTTCCCCTTCCCCATCCCCATCACCATCTGAATTATTAACGGCAAGGCTTATGACATGACGGGTAATCGAATCATCAACCCAGGAGTCCGAGCCCTGAGTTGAACGAGCCACACGTAAGCCACAGCCACGAGTCGAGCCTTCCCTACAATCACAAAATGTGATCACTAAAATACGAGGAAAAAATATAACCTTTTCAAGAACCCAATTGTATTCTTTCAAGTTAAAACCTTTTCCTCCTCTGGACAAAGGAAGAAGAGAGTTTGGAATCATTGGGGAGAAGAGTGTAAACGTCGTCATCGAGGTTGCTCTTGCAGGCGGATCGCCACTGCCTCTCCACCACGGGAAACTTCCTAATCGTACCCAATGGAATCGAAAGTAAGACAGGTAAGATCAAACATAAACAAGATGGAATCTTTGAAGTACCCAGAACAAAACGAGTTCACCCATTAAAATGGGTAGATTGGAATTTTCGAAGTAACCTGGAGAAAACGACGGCATCGAGGTTGTTCAGTATCCACACCGCTCTGATGCTGCAACGTCCAGGCATCGGAATTTCCCAAGTTCTCACCCTCCTAGCTTCAGACAGACATTCCATATTATTACCTGTTAAACGATGCGTTTTGTCCTTTTCACCATTTATTTTCTTCTAGAATTTTCTCAATTACATAATATATTAAAATAAAAAACAACTTAGAATATATTATTTAAAATAAGGAATTCCATTATGTTAAAACTTGGAGATTTTCGTAAATTTCATATTGTATTCGTAGTATTAAAAATTTTCTAAAATAAAATTTAAAACAATATTTATTAATGTGATTATATTATTGTTAAATATTTTTTATATTAAAATTCTAATAAATGAGTTATTATATTGTTTAATTTCCATTATAAAAAATTTAAAATGTACAAAAACAACATATAGTAAATTCTAAATAATATCCAAAAACTTAAACTTGAATAAATCTAAAAAATTTTAAATTCAGTACAATTCAACCTAAACTCGATCAATCTAGAGTCAAATTAAGTCAAACTCAAGCTCAATCCATACTCAAATTTTTATCCCATCCTCATCCTCAAATCCTTAAATTAAATTCAACTCAAAGTTAAACCTAGATCATTATTCTTTCTTAGTTTAGACCATTTAACATCATATACAACAAGAGTAATATAAAATATAAAAAGTCCAAAAATACGCAACCTTATCCCAGTTCATAGAAGAACATAGTAATCAGGATATTCTTTTCTTCCTCTTCTTATTCATTGATTACTTTAAAACATTTCTCTTTAGAATGTTACACATGCTATTACAAATATATCAAATAAAATGATAGAACAAAACAACCAAATGAATTCCATCCATGTAACCAAGAAAAAGAGAAGAAACAAAGAACCCCCAAGAACCTAGGAATATACACAAAAGGCTTTGATTTTTCTCTTCTTATCCACACTCCCAAATTCTGAAACCCCCAGAACTTCTCTTTCACTTTGTAGATGGAAGAACTGCCAACAAACTCAAGGGCATGCCTTGTTTAGTTGCATTCTTTGACATTTAAAGATCCACGCATAGGTAAGATATGACAGAGCCTGCTCTTCTTTTGGTCCTCTCGCTCACCTTCCACTTCTCCACCAGAACCTTCTTTATGTTTCGACAACTCGACACTATTGTAGCCACTCCGGCTGCAGATACGCCGGGGCAATATACCATGTGGCATGACTCAAGCATCACACAATTCTTTGCAAGATGTGTTAGGCCGACATCAGTTATGTGTCGGCAATGTGACAGCACAATCTCCTTTAGAAGTGGACACCCTTCTCCTAGCTCAACCATTGCCATATCCCCCAAATTCTGTACAAGAACATAGACAAATGATTAAAGGCTAGTTTTTGCAGAAACACATCCTTAAACTTGTATTAGAAAACATATCTATAATTGGAGTCCTCTACCAGGAGTTATCCTATGTATAAAGTACTTATCTCATAAACATACATCCATTAAGAATTGGAGCAGGTTGAATACAGGTTTTTCGGAAATATATTGTTTACAGATCAAGATGCCAATGCTACACCTAAATGTATGTAGATGCATCGTTTGTCACTACAATTTTCTTCAAGTAGATTGCAGAGATCCAAAAATCAAAGACCAATACGATTCAATAAATAGATAAGTCAGTATTTAAGTTGCTCGTGAATTGGAGGGCCGCAAGCTCCATATCACAGTTTGCCAGTGTAGAGTGTAGTTAATAAAAAGAGCATAGATGCAAAACATTTTAGAAGTTTGATGATATAGTCTCGCCTGGATCTGTTGCTTCGTACATCTGCATGTTTGCATGAGAAAGCGATGGAGGAAGAGTTTCCGTACCTGAAGCACGGTTACTTCTAGGTGAGTGAGAGCAGGGCACCCCCTTGCAATAGCTATTATTCCAGCATCACCAACCTGGGAGCAGCCACTGACATCGAGATGTTGCAATGAGCAACCTTGACCAATTGCAATAAGGGCTTCATCCCCCACCCTGGGAAATTAATTAAATGAGATGGTGATAAACCCCTAGGATATGGAAAATTGGAGATGTTTTGGCTCACAATAATGTCCACAAGGGCCAGAGGCCAAAGTAGGAAAAGGAAAAGACAAAAAGGAAAAATTTTACTGGAAAATCATTTTTTATTTTTTGACAATTTGCGGCTGTAAAAGAGCAGTTAAAAATGCTCTACCTATCACAAAACCGAAGGCTGAGATCCGTAAGAGACTTGCAGTACTTGCCTACGGCCACAATCCCCCTGTTTCCAATCTATCAATGGAAGAAAATAGCAAAAATAAACCTCTACTTCAGTGCATAGTTTTCAAGCTAATACTGTAATTGACTGACAGCAGAGAAAGCTTATTTACAACTGAACATAAAGTCATAGGATAAGATAACTAGGCCAAGCGAGCAATCAACTGAAAGGCAATTTTCATATTGAAAACCAAATTTGGCCTCTCAATGCGTATAAGTAAGATTATAAGAACTCTCTACTTGGATAGATGAGCACAACCATTAATAATTTGAAGACATAACTGTTCTAAATGCAAAGACTAGATAACAGAGAGAAAGAAAGAGTTGATTTGTCTATATGTATGCATGCATTTTTTAACATTATACAGGAGTACCTCATAACATCGACGAATGTGAATTTTCTTCAAATTCCTGCAGCCTTCAGCAATACTACAAATTGCATCATCCCCAATACTTGAGCAATCTACCAAGTGAAGAGCCTGTAAGAATTTGCAGCCCCTCCCAACTTCAACAAGAGCATGATTACTGATTCTTTGGCAGTATAACAAAGCCAACTCAGTAAGGTTCCTGTGAATAGTTAAAATCCCGCAGTTTTTGATATCAAAAAGAAGCAGAAAACATACCACATAATCCTGAGTTGATATAAACAGAAAAATGTTCAGGTAAAGTTTTAAAAACATAAAATTTGAGCAGAATGTCCTACTATGAACAAAGGAAGTAAAATTAAAGCCCAAACCAAGACACCGTAATTAAGGGTGAAAAAGAACTAGAAGGAACACATACAAGCATGATCTTCCAATGGCCCCAAGTCCAAGAGTTCCAATATTATGGCAGCCATTGACTTCAAGATGTTTAAGTTCTTTACAACCCCGGGCAATCCCTTCTAGCCCCTTGTCACTAAGGAAGTAGCAATCACTTAGAGTAAGATTTTTTAACTTCTTACATCCATCTCCAATGGCTTGCAGACCCCTGAAACGTATAATGCAGAGCCCAAACTTTAGCAATCAGCAATCAGCAGTCAGTATTGTTATTACAAAGATCTAGCGACCTAAATTTATAAGTCTCCAAGAAAAGGTAGACATAGGTAAAAAAGTATATAAAAAATTAAAAGTAAAATAGAAATTAGATCGGACATTTAAACTTCAGATATGTTAAGTGTGTAAAAAGTTAAAAGAATGGGTGATGAAGAGCAACTGACTTGTCGGTAAATCTTTGGAAACTGTACAAAGCAAGAAACTCCAATGACAAGCAGCGATTTCCGACACCTATCAAGGCCTCATCTGTAACATTGATGCATTGGAGTTTTAGAACTTTCAACTGAGGGCAGCCTTGGGCAACAGCAAGAACACCGTTGTTGTGAATGAATTCTGAATCTAACGACAAGCTTGTAAGAGATTTGCAATGACAACCCACTGCCTCTAAAGCTA
This sequence comes from Erythroxylum incrassatum, assembly GCA_026546855.1. Lineage (NCBI taxonomy): Eukaryota > Viridiplantae > Streptophyta > Magnoliopsida > Malpighiales > Erythroxylaceae > Erythroxylum > Erythroxylum incrassatum. Next base: position 45,910,096 of record JANVCL010000214.1, on the reverse strand, counting down.
CATCTGTTATTCTAGCACAAGCTGCGATACCAAGGGACATCAAGGATTTCCCACAGCCTTGAGCTAACTCAACTAATCCCACATCTGTCAAACCTTCACAAAAACGCAAGTTCAAATCTTCAAGATGTCTGCAATGCTTTCCAATTGCCTCTAGACCTTGATCTCCAACATAGCAACCCTGCAGATGAACAGATAATAAAAACTAAAATACGATGACCTTAGTGTAGATGAAATTGGTAAATGGCAGGAAATATTGTATCCATGTGGCAAGTAAGGGATACATCAGAAAATAGAAACAAAAACCAGCTATTACTGCAGCAAATTAGTGTACTTACAATGACATTGAAAAACAAGTAATAGCTCAATTGGCAGTGCACCCTTTCCCACCATTTCCCCCATATACTCTAGCTCGAATTCAAGCCCTAATTGTAGCTAAAGAGTAAAAAAAAAAAAGACAATTTAATCAGCATAAATCAGTATTTTATGGAAACATTTAAGAAACAATTGACAAAAAAAACTTTAAAATTCAACTGAAAATATTTACCAAGCTTTAAGGAGATTATGCTCTTTATCCCTACTCAATTCAACAGGGTTTCTGATTTAGGAAATTAAGTGCACTGGCATCAGCATTTCAAGAAATCGAAAAAGGAGAACAGACAATTCGTGGACAACTACAGGAAGATGCAAAACTAATTAATTAGATTCTGAAACAAAGAAAGGAAATCAACCCAAGACTTAATTTATATACACTATCCAAGTATCTATAATAAGAACAGTAAGAAAATTTAGGCAACAATGAACCTGCAAATCCAAAGATTTCAAGAAGCTACACTTGTGGGCAATAAATGTTAAGCCTGCACTTGAAATATTGGAACACCATATCAAGCTCAACCTTTGAAGATTTGGGAAGCCATCACCAAGAGCACTCAACCCAGCATCAGACAAACAGTATGATTCATACTGGTCATCATCAGGTGCATCTTTTTCAATAGAAGAACAAAATTGAACTGGTGTAAGTGTCCACTGATCGACACTCCTTCTTCTTCCCTGCAAAATAAATCCATCACATTCTTACTTCTTTGCAAATGATTTGTCACGGCCTTATCCTTAGAACGTTGAGAAAACACACACATATATTGACAATATGGACACTCAGATATTGATACAACTTACATTAGAAACAACCATCGGCATGGCAAAAAAAAAAAATCTCAATTACCTTTATCGAAGGAGAGAACTCAAAATTAAACATAAACAAGCATGCTCACAAAACGGTCAATGAAACAACCTAATCTATTCACAACTTACTAACAGAAAAATTACAAATTCTAATCAAAGATGGCAGTTTTCCTGATCCTATGATGAATCAAGCAAATCACATCTTTACCATAAGAACCCTTATCATTTCTAACATCGTTCTCCGTAAAACCATCAACTAAACGGTCAATGAAACAACCTTATCTATTCACAACTTACTAACAGAAAAATTACAAATTCTAATCAAAGATGGCAGTTTTCCTCTTCCTATGATGAATCAAGCAAATCAAATCTTTACCATAAGAACCCTTATCACTTCTAACATCGTTCTGCGTAAAACATCAACTACGAATATCTAATAGAAAGTTGAAAACCATCTCAAGTTAATGTACATATAAGGGCATTAATAGCGAGACATTCAAAGCGTACGAGGTAAGCAGGGACTGAAACGGGGAGGCGTTCATCAATGTCAATGGAATTGACATTGTGGAAACGACGGGCAAGCAGCTTCACGAATAAGTCGGGGTTGCCGGAAGCGCCGATGCGTAGGGTGGAGCGGCTGAAGCGGTCGAGGGACAGCCACCGCTTACAGACGAGGGAACACGCATCGCGGCTCAGCTTCGCGTCCAGGCGCCGGAAAATCTCCAAGATCAGCTCATCCGGGAGGCTGGTATTGATCCAATCATGGCCTCTCATAATCACATAAACGAATCGATTTTCCGACGAAAAAATTTGATGCGTCAGAAAGAAATGCAAGAAAGTTACGAACTTTGGTGAAGATTGATTTTGTGTGTCAACAATTTATCAGCTTTGTTCTCGGGAGATCGGTTGAGTCGGCCATTGTATTGGTTTTTGTTGATAATTTCTCTCTCTTAGGAGGGAACAGGCGTGGAAGAAGTGTGAGTGTTGTTCTCTTGTCTCTTCAACCTCATTTATATCTAAGGGTGTTGGAATTATCCACTCCAAATATTTTTGTTTTTCCAAGGATTTTTTCAGCATCAACGTTGGAATTATCCACTCCCAAATATCTTTGTTTTTCCTAGGATTTTTTGAGCATCAATATTATAAAATACTCTTAGTCCTGTCCTAAACTAATTCATTAAAAATTAATACATATGTTACATTAAAAAAGAATAATCCCTAATTATGTTTTCAATCGGAAAATTTTTGTGAGAAATGAATAATTAATTAGATAATAAGCAAAAGACAAAAACTAAAATCTAATGTTATTTCATAAAATTTACTAAATACTTATAAATAAAATATTAAATATTAAATAAATAATATAATAAAGATAGATGATTAAAATAATAAGTTACAAAAATTATATATAAAATAAATTAGTTATTAATTCTATTAATTTAAATATAATGTATCAATATATAATTTAAAATAAATTAACATTTCGTGTTACAACTTTATATTTATATTTCTAAGTCTTTATATAAATAATTCAATATATCTCACATTTATTTCAATATTTTAATAATTTTATATTAATAAAAATAAAAATTATTATTTATTCTTCTAATTAAATATAAAAATCTCTAGCAAAAAATTTTAAATTACAAAAAATTAAATAAGGAATGATACTCTTTACCTTAAATAATACTTATAGTTGTTTATGAGATTAAATTAGGATTTGTTTTAAACATAAGGCTATATTCAAGTAGGTTTAAGTACATTCAAATTGATAATAATTATTTTTTCTCAAAAATTTGATAATAATTATTGTTTTACATATACCTAAAATAAAAAATGTATAAATAAATGGACTTTTCAATTTTCATAAATTTTCTTTTGATCATATAGAATTGGAACAATATTTTTTCTTTTTTTTTTAACTTTGGTATTGATAAAGAAAAAGTTATTTGCTGTCAAAAGATTGGCCATCCAAATTTAGAACATGATCTCATGTGCAGAAACAGGTAAAGCCACCATTCATCAGGAGGAAGAAATTGAGGAAGTAAGCAAGATTTGATTGGTACAAATTTCCAAAATTCTTCCTTTTCGAGTATTTTTCTTAAAATCCTAAGAAATTTGTCTTCTTGGTTGGTAAATTAAGTACATTGAAGCCTTTTAGTCACCGACTCCGATCCCATTTGCATGCCTCCGGTGATCTACAGCACAGACTCATCAACCCCCAAACGCACGTAACACGACGAGACCCAGTTCGTGATTTTGGAAAAGAAAGCCAACTTCTGTAAGAGAATAGTGAAAGAAGGGAAATTTCTACAGTGGGTCCTGAAAAGTTTTGATCTTTGATCGAAGCTTAGCCATGTCGTTTTCGTTCTTCAAGCCCTCTCGGCCGAAAACGCCGCAGGATGCGGTGAAAGCTCTCAGGGACAGTCTCATGGCCCTTGACACCAAAACCGTCGTTGAAGTTAAAGCGCTTGAAAAGGTCCTTTCTTTCCCTCTCCTTTTTTCCCCCCTTTTTTGCCTTTGGTTTCGGATGTTTTGCCCATTTGATGTAATTTCAGATTTTGGTATTGCTTGGATGAGGTGGATTATGGTTTTTCAGCAATTGTTCCTGTCTTTTGACTATTTGGAATTACGAATTGATGTAGAAATGGAAACTTGGTAAGTGTAGTGTTGATCATTTGATTGGATTTTGCAATTAGCTACTTAGACGCTACTGAGAGTATGGCTTTCCGTTAATTGGATAGACATTCGCATTGTATTCACACAGAGAATGGTGTTGAGGAACTACTAAAAGTTACTGAAAATGGCTGTTCACTAAATAATGTAGAAGATACTGCAATGAAAACTGTGTTTGAATTCAACGTCTTGCTTGCATGATATATAGTATGGCCACTAGTTTGTAATTGAACATGCGGTTTATTTTTAAAAGTTACACATCTAAGTGAAACCTTACCTGGGTATGATCTGCACTGAACGAAGGTTCCAGGAAGGAAGTTGAGAGACTTTAAGTCTTTGACTACTTTCTCTGCAAGAAGTGGCTGCTTTAAGACTTGAACTTTGTAATGGCTCTAGGCATTTGCTGTAGTGTTAGAATTAACCTCTGGGTCACCATTTATTCCCAGAAAAACAATTCACGGTTGACTTTTCATTAAGGAGGGCGATCACATTACTTGACCATAGGTTTTATCATTTTAGATTCCATGTTTGACAAAATATCTCTGGGTATTCAGGTTCTCTTACCTATTTAGTTCTGTTGGCTTAGGCTTTAGAAGAAGTTGAGAAGAATTTTGTCACATTGAAAACTATGCTTTGTGGAGATGGAGATGTTGAAGCCAATGTGGAACAAGTGTCACAGTTAGTGCTTGAAGTTTGTCAGGAGGATGTTCTTACTATTATGCTTCACAAGTTACCTAATTTGGGATGGGAGGTACATTTAAACTATTGCCACATTTTGTGAGGGATTGACATTGCTTGAGGTACATGAGCATAACTCTTCTTTTCTGCTCTGTTCCTGAATGTAGGCACGAAAAGATTTAGTTTATTGTTGGTCAGTATTGTTGAAGCAACAAGTTGAGTCCAGATATTGCTGTATAGAATATATTGAGAACCATTTGGAACTACTGGACTTTCTGGTCGTATGGTAAGCTTTTGCCTCAGAGTTGCCCTCCTATTCTCGTATTTCTGTTCAATGTGATTATCTGCATGCCTTCTGAGTTTCACATCCCATCACAAGCATTATTGAATGTCTTTCTTTTGGATATTAAGGGGTATATATATAACCTGGAAGACTTTACTTTGAATGGTGATACGCAAACTGCTGGAGACAATAGCACAGTGTTAGAAGTATCCTACAACTGTATTTGATGGGCTAAAGCCCATTATGTCTAAAAAGCAATTTAATATGAGACACATAAGCTATTTTCTCTGCATACAGTTGGCTATCTTACCATTGTTTTTTTCTAAGAAGAAGTTAATCTCTGAGCAGTTTCTATGTTTTAGCAAAACTGTGTGAGAGAAGTCATCCTTGTCAGTCTCAGGTTGTTTGAAATTGATTAGGATGATATTGCATAAGACTTACTTTTCCTCTTTGAAGCAGTTATGATAACAAGGAAATTGCCTTGAACTGTGGTCTTATGTTGAGGGAATGCATAAAAGTTCCAAGATTTGCAAAGTAAGACATTCACTTTTTCTTTGTTTTTGTAGTTCTTGCAAAGTTACATGCTCAAGTTCATGCTTCTGTGAAAATAAAAACTGAGGTTATTTGTGATAGAAGCTTTGGTATGTTGTTCACATGATTGATACTTAGTACTGGAGGGCATATTATAATAGATCCATGGGACAAGCATGCAATTTATTTTTTTGTGATTCTTCTTTTGTTATACATAAAACTCAAGTTGGTGAAATCTTCGGCTTTTTTTCATGTGAGGTTTGGCACAGGGAAAGCTTGAATTATGTTTGTATGCTGACCCAAATACAAGAAGTGAAGGATTTATTTCATACATCTATTTATTTCCTGTGACCATTAGATGGCCTCAGATTTAGTACTAGGTTTCTTCTCTGAAGTGCACCAAATCAGTTTCATTGGCAATAATGTTGATTTGATTCTTGGTTGGTCCTTATCGGTAACTACTATAGAGATATTGTTTGCATTAGGACTGCTAGACAACTCTACTGATTTGTTGTATTGGATCATGTTAAAATATCTTTTTCCTACATAGCATTTTGATGCATTTTAAGTCACAAAGTGAACTGGCTAGAGAGAATTGAAACTGGGGATAATTTAACATATCTGCCGTGTAATTGTAGTTTTTTATGGATATTCGTTTCTGGAAAACTTTTATATTTGAGAAGCCTTTAAGTTTCATGCATTCAGTATTTTTAGTGACTTTTCAGATACATTTTAGAGTCTGCAAGCTTCGAGTTGTTCTTTAAATTTGTGGAATTGCCTAATTTTGATGTCGCATCTGATGCTTTCTCTACTTTCAAGGTCAGAGTTAAAACTAATGCTTCTATGGTGTTGTATCTCAAATTACACTTCTATATGTTATTCTCCTTTACATGTTAACTAAAATTTGCCAGGATTTGCTCACTAAACATGGTACTGTGGTTGCTGAGTATCTTACTGCACATTATGATGAGGTATGATTTTTGAAAGATGTAGACAAACCAAACTTAAGTAACTAAATAAGCACAAACTAAACGTAAGTAACTAAATAAGCGGAAACTGAGCAAGATCCATGTTAATGGACAGCACCGTAGTCATCTGATTCTGATCATCTAGGTGATCATGCACCGCCAAATTTGTTCACCTGTATTTTGCAGACTTGAAGATTGATCTGCTTTGCATTAGATTGACCTGCTTATATTACATTTTATTTGTATTTAGATTCTTTTAACTTGTTATTATGTTCATGAGAAGAATGTTTAAGAACCTAATAACGTGCAATATTGTTTTCAGTTCTTTGATCTATATGAAAAGCTCTTAACATCTACCAATTATGTGACAAGAAGGCAGTCATTGAAGGTTAGTATCTTTTATAGTTTTTATATCCTTTTTCTTGTTATTTTCTTCTGCAATTGAAAATATACTCTGCCCCAATGGGTTTAGGTTCTCTCAGAATTTCTTCTGGAGCCACCGAATTCCCATATTATGAAGCGCTATATTTTAGAAGTTCGGCACTTGAAAGTGATGATGACGTTACTTAAGGTATTATGTCTTTCTTTCTCCATACTATTCATCTGTTTGACTTTGGTTCTTAATGAGCCTGAGAATACCAAAGAACCATACCAGATTGAGTGTACATTTGTTGGACATTTATACAATTGCTTTAGTTGTTATTTCGTTTACTCCTGACAAAAGCATCCGATTGTTCATTGTTCATTTTGCTTCTCTGAGCAGGACTCGAGCAAAAATATTCAGATATCTGCTTTCCACATTTTCAAGGTTCTGGAATTTCACCCTCTTTTTGATACACATTCCATGCATCATCACCATGATGTTCATAGTTGAAAACCTGAGGAACCAGAGGCCTGCTAATAACTATTTAACTCTTCACGTAATTTGCACCCTCTCTACTTGAATGTGGGGTGTGGGAAGTAGGAATATCTATGTATTTTTATTTGTGAAGATACTTATATATATTCCCGGGTCTGTGATATCTTATTGCATACAGAAATTTGAACTTGAAAAATCTCAACAGTCATGATTCCCTTATATGCTGTGTTGAACAAATATGGAAGAATTGTTTTCATGGTTCCCCGAAATTATTTGTTTCTACACACAGGTTTTTGTTGCTAATCCTAACAAGCCACGAGAAGTGAAACTGATTTTGGCAAAAAACCATGAAAAGTTGTTGGAACTACTTCAGAATCTTTCTGTTGGAAAAGGCAAGTTCTTTGTGTTGACATCTTGTAGAGCCACATTGTCTCTCCTATCCTCCATTAAACTGTTTTCTCACGCGGTCATTTTGATTTTTTTTTCTTGTTATTCTCTTTTAGGTTCCGAGGATGAACAGTTTGAAGAGGAAAAGGAACTGATCATGAACGAAATCCAAAGATTATCTAGCCTGCCAATCCTCGAACGTTAGGTCCTCGTCCTATCTTTGGTCCATCCTTTCCTTCTGAGATCTTGTTTTTGAGGTTCATGCTAAATTCCATTGAAGAAATCAGAAATCCAGAGCCCACTTCATACAAAATATCTGGTACTTAACACCAAGGAATAGATAGTAAGAAAATTACACCCTGTAACCCAGTTTTCTGAAGAGGCCTGAAGTAGATGTCGTGTGTCTATGCAGACTATATTTTGTTTGGAAGTGATGAGAGTGATTGAATTAACTTAATTATGAGCAATGAATTCCTGTTGCATCCTGTTACGGAGAACGATTTGTTCGTTCGTTAATTACGTGTTTCGAATAAATTTGTTCCCGATGGATTTTCATGGTCATAGTCAGCTTCACTTCCATTATGAATTCTGCAATAACTCTTTGGATTGGGATTTGATGCTAAAATTGATGATGGGTTCCTCTCCTTTTCCCTTTCCAACTCCAGACATTTGCTTATAATATACATTATTGCATTTCAATTCACATCCTGCCCTTTAAGAATGGTTTAATTGATAGATTTTGTATATCAATTCAAAGGTAGCATCAAAGTTGAGTACCATTTGCTCTCTACGTTATTTGCAGGATTTTGATATATTGTATCTATAAACATTTAGTTGAATTAAATCTGATCTAGTTATTTTAACTTTTGAGTATTATTATTATAGAAAAAAATATAGTTTTACTCTAATGCAAGATTAGAGATTACATCGAGTTGGTCTAGATTCGATTTGTTGTCGGTTTATCTCAGTTTAATTTAGATTTGAAACTTGATTAGACTTAAACTTGTTTGAATCATTTAAAATGATGTTATTTTAGGGAAATTATTTAAAACTAAAAAAATATTAATTGGGGGAGTTTCTTTGAAATAATATTATTTCATGGCAAAGGATACGAATCCTTTCTTCAAACGGAGCGAAAAAAATAATATTAGGTTAATTTTTTAATTGTATTTTTGAATATTTCTTAATGTTTTTCGAAAGAAATTGAAGAATTTCTTAAGATTCTTATAAGATTCGGTTGCTCTTTGTTTTCTGATCATTTGAATTGTTATTTTCGAACAAAATTATTTTGTTTGATCGATATTATATCTAGTCGGATTCAAACTTATGATTAAAAAATGGAACAAAGTTCGGTAAATTTTGAATTTATCAATTTTTAGTTTGATTTTTAATTTTTTAATTTGATTTATTTAAATAACTTTTATTGTTAAAAATCAACCAGTTTATTAATTAATTGGTCGATTTTTATAAATTTAAATAAATAAATAAATTTTTATTTAATAGTTTTATTTTTAATTATTTAATTTTTAATAATTTTATACCTATTTAATACTTCTAATTTATTTGAAATATTTTAAGATCGGATTCGGCCCATTGCCACGCCTAATTGTTGCTTCCTGCTTTTGGCCTATAAGACTATGAACATATCTAAACTTCCTTCTGTAGTTCTCTTTTGCCGTTTTACGTGTCTTCCACAACTCTCTCTCTCAGTCTTGTTTCCTTAAAACCCCCCAACGAATCCAAATGAATTTCTTTAATTCCGTCTTCTCCGACGATCCCACTCCACCTGATTCCCCCACCGCCGACTCCACCAACTCCGCCACGTGGTCCTTCGGCGGCTTTATCCAATCTCTCGCCGACACCTATCGGTCTGACTTGGAGGAGCTCGGATCCGGCCTGCGTAAAGAAACTGCTGTCCTCCGCGAGGTCGCTTCACGCGCCGTCAAGGACCTCCCCGTTGCTCTCGAAGCCGGCGCCTCCGTCGCTCAGAATTCCCTCGAAACAGTCGGCAAAGCAGTCGACGACATAGGCGCCACCGTTTCGGCTTTGATCATCCCTAACGGTACGGGCTCCACCCTCGAAAGAATCGATCTTGATGATCGCGATCGTGAACGCAACAGCTCCGACATTGATCACAGCAGGAGCCAGCGTTTTGACGTGAAACGGTACAGTCGTTTCGATAATCAATTACGTGCAATACAGTGTAATTGGGATACTTATGGAGTAGAACCGGAGGATAAGGTGGAGTATGAGGAATGGAGAGCTGCATTTTGGGTTTTGGAACAGAGAAGAGAGGAAGTTTCGAACTTGATGAATGGGAATGGTGTAATTAGGGAAATCTTTGATGGGTTGGTGCCTGATAAGGTTGATGAAGATGGGTTTTGGAGTAGGTACTTCTACAGGGTGGATAAGTTTAAGCAAGCGGAGGAGGCAAGAGAGAAGCTTGTTAAGAGAGCCATAGCTGGTGAGGAAGAGGAGGAATTGAGTTGGGATTTTGATGATGGTGATGAAGATGGTGAATCGAGTGGAAATGTGGAGCTAGAGAGGAGGAAAGTTACTGATGAGAGTGATGAGGAGGTCAAGAGTAAAAAGGCCATTGATAGGGGTAATCCTAACTTGGAAGAAGAAGGTAAGGTTGATAATGAAGGATCCAGTAAAGATAGTGATCTCTCACTGGTCTCGAGCCAGTCATTATTGGAAGAGGAGGAGGATCTTGGTTGGGATGAGATCGAGGATGTTGGGAACAAAGAGCTATCAGCTGGGGGAGGAACAAGTGCAAGTGGAGTTGATTTGAAGAAGACTAAGTTGAGTGTTGCAGAAGAAAATGAAGATTTCAGCTGGGATATTGAGGATGATGATAGTGAAGCTGTGAAATCGTGATCAGCATGATTGTTATCATTTTTTATATGGTTTTACTGCCTAGTTCACTTTGTAGTTATTGTTCGTTCTGTATAGATTTCTGTTCTGTAGAATTGAACCTTCATTGATAGTAAGTAATTGGATTCATATTACTGTTATAGCTCAATAAAATACGCATTCATTACAATGTTAGTCCTTGAGAGTTGTTGAGTTTTGGATTTTCTTGTCCATAACTGTGTCCTTACCTCTTGACTGATCTGTGCTGGTCTTGAATGTTCTAACCTGTTGATTGCCAAGCATTCTTATGTTGATCTTCTACACTATACAAAAATTTCAGCTGACAGGGAATACTTAGCAGGGTTGGCAATAGCCCAAGTCGGATCAGTTTCAGACTCAAAATATTTTTGGTTAGGGCTGAGTTCGGCTGAAATTCAGACAACTCAAACTTTATCCGTTGATTTCGGAACAGTATGGATGCGGATCCTTTTTGTCAACCGAGCTGTTGTTGTAAACAACAAAGTTGAAGGGTATGGAGATCTCTAAATTGTGGAGGGAGAGCGGTATTAGGAAACCTGTCGATTACACGATTCATTTTAGGCCACTTCAGATTGATGGGGCTAGCCATAAAAGCTGTGTCACTGATAGGTACAAGTGCATGTGGTTTATCGGAACAGTACAAGAAAACCTGCATTTACATGATTCATTTGATGCCACTTCAGGTTGATGGGAGTAGCCATAAGAGCTTTCTGTGTCATTGATAGCTATAAGTGCATACGGGTAAAAGGAGTCTCTTTACTGATAAAAAATAAGGTTGTATATTTTTACATTTCCTTAAATCTTTATCTATCAGTGGAACATAGGGATAGCAATATGCTGATCAAACATATTTCAGCATATTGCTATCCCGATGTTTGATAACTACTCAAATTGAATCTCAATCAAGTTTGATCAAACATATTTCAAAATTAATGGAATTCAACAAAATTTCTCAAATCCAAAATATCAAATATAATTTATTAATTTCCTCCAAACTAAAGCCTTAACTAAAACAACCAAAGCTCTTATTTTATTACATAGCTTTTTTGAGTGTCTTTCACATTCAACATCAAAATATAGCAACCAAGAATCTACAGCATTCTAACATTTGCGGGCTCATCATTTACTATGCAGAGCTATTCAGGAAATGAATCACAAACAGGCTTATGGTTCTACCGAAACACAGAACCATTATAGTAATGAACAATCTGCAGAGTATATCTATCTACTACAGGTGCTAAAAGTAAATACAAGTAGTAAAGAAGTTCAACAAAGTAGTAACAGCCGTTTAATACCGTTATTGTACCTTAAAAGTCTCAAACAAACCATTCATTTATGAAAATTATTTTGCAGCTTTAGCTTGCATGATAATCCCGTTTGATGACTGTTATCTGTACAATTAATTGTCTGCACTCCTCAGCACACGCATAATGGAGAGGAACAGGTTCAAGATGTCCAAATAAAGTGCAACTGAAGCCAAGATATACTCGTCATAAGTGTAGCGTTTGATCAAGTTATCGGTGTCGTAAACTATGTACCCGCTGAAGATCAATGCACTAATTCCACCGTAAACAGCAGTAGATGTTGAGCCAAGAGGGAAGAACACCTGCAACAAGATAGAGTGAATCAGTAAAGTCAGAGAATTAACACATTATCTCACGGAAAATGTTAACATGTCAATCACAGAACTGCCCGTGCGGCCCTTTTGTTGATTTCCCACTTGCTAATATAATCAAACAAATGCAATACATTCATTGAGAGCTTGCAGTCGCAATAAGCATACTCGTAAATCGTAATCATAAACTTTAGCATTTATCTGGGTTGGAATTCTTGTTGAACATTTAGAAACTTCAGTTGATCCAGTATTTTCATGGATTCTAAATCAATTGATGTATCCAAACCTGGATGAAACTGCTAAGGATCAGAATTATGAGTCCGGTGAACAAAATCGGTCCAAGGAAGCTGAAGTCCTGACCCTTCTTAGCAGCCCAGAAGGTGTATCCAGTTAGGGAAAGAACCACAGCCGACGTAAGAATCAAGGCTTCAAGTACAATTTTTCCTGAATCACATACAATTCAAACAGATTATCAGAGACAGAACTACAGAAACTCCAACTTCGCAAAGATTCAAGAACAGACAAAGAAAACGCAAGGAGACACACCGTCTGTATTGGCACAGCTTGCTCCGACGAGAAAACTCAGTGACACGGTGAAAACTCCAAGAAGGATAAGATTCACCGGATGTTTCTGATGATACGCGTGCAAGGCCATAACCACTGCAAAAATTTCGATTCGTAATTTAGGGAAACAATTGTCCAAAACCCATAATTGATTAATCGTAATAACCAGGAGAATAAAATGAAAAACGAAAAAAAATCAAGCTTTGCAAATAACCACATACGAAAACAGAAAATATAAAGAAACCCTAAACTTAATTGACCAAACGCATAATTGATTAATCATCGTGTGATACGAAAATGTAATCAAAATTCAATTTTTAAAAAACCCCACAACTAAAAAATGAAATGAAACACAACAAAAAGAATGGAGATCTGGAAAGGACAAAGACGTACAGAAAAAGGGCAAGATGCAGAGAAGCAAGAGCAGGCCGGCGCTGCCTCTTAGCAGGTCATTGATAGGGGCGTAGAGGACGGTGATGGCGGAGACGACGGTGGTGAGGACGAGCTGTACGGAGAGGATGCTGTAAACCTTGCGGATCAAGCCCCATCGTAGCTGGTTCTCGCCGAGGCCGAGACCCGGGTACAGCGTCTCGCAGTTTCCGCTCTCAAGGTCAACGTCCTTGTTGCTCACGCTCTTGAATTCGTACATTTTCTTCGCTGCTGTACCAAAAATGTCCTCTTTGTTTGCCTTATGTGAGTTTCGGATTCGGTGATGACCAGGTCAGGAGATAAGACCACCGAAGTTGGTATCTCCTTTTTTTTCTTTTTTTTTTCACCGAAGTTGGTATGTCTTGATCTAGAGAGACGGGTGTACTTGTTTTGGATTGTGACAGGCCAATCATATATTAGCGTATGGGTCCACAAGTGAAATAGTTAAGCTTAAAGCTAATTCATCCCTTTTTTGTTAGTGTTTAATTATTATTAGTGATAACAATGAGACTTAAGGTGTTCAATCCAAACTTAATTGACTCAAAATTCGATTTCAAAAATAAAGTTATTTTAATATTTTTATGTTAATTTTTTCAATTTGGGCTCGAATTTAAAATAAAATTCGATCTATATTTAAAAATTATAAAGATAAGGATGAATTTAAAAATTATTATATATAATAATAGGTTATTTTATGTCTATTTAACAAATTACTAAAACTCTTTTTAAATATTAAACCATATAATTTCAAAAATAATTGTGGCTTACAATTATGTTGCAAAATACAAGTTTAATAAAAAATTGCAACTAGAATGATAAGGCATCCTCGACCCGGCCCAACCCAGCCCAGCTTCAAGCCACCCTATTGCTGCCCCCAATTGCAATCAAAATGAAATTCCAATGTGGGTTTATTTCCAGAAATTTTGGCCTATAAACAAATAATTAGCTACTTAGCTCAATGTAACTATTGGAAAGCAAGCTCAACTTTGGGCTACTCTTTCCGACAACTCTCATCTTTCTTCTTAAGAACCTCTTCTCTTTTTACAACTCTTAGCTCTCATTCTATAACAATAATCTCAACAGTACCTTCATTCTCCTCGTTAACTCAAAATTAAGCAGCGAAAATTGTTTTAATATAGTCCTAAACTTTTATAAACTTTCTGATACACAAGATCTTAAAAAAATAAGTGTAGAGCATACTTATCCTATACCTAAATAATTAGGAATATAACTCAGGTCATGAAGTTTTTAGAAAGGAGAAAGAGACTCAAAAAGAAAACAAACAAACCAAACTTCATTACCAAGCTTTGAATGGATACCTAAGTAGTTAGGAATATGACTCTAGGTCATGAAGTTTTTAGAAAGGAGAAAGAAACTCAAAAAGAAAACACACAAACCAAACTTCGTTACCAAGCTTTGAATTGAGTTTGTACCTGAACGAACTTTGGACCAGGCTTGAGCTCAAGCTCAAGAGGGCTAACCTGGCCTGAATGGACCAAATTGGTTTGGTCGAAACCTTTGTTCTGAAAACCGGACTGAGCTGACCGATGACCGATTGACTATCCGGTCCGATTTATCCCTAAAAACTGGTTCTTAATTGAACTAGTAAGAACCAATCCGGTCCGACCACTGGTTCAATATTTTTGTATTTTTGGTATATTTTTGTATTTTTTGAATATTATTAATATTATATATAATTAAATATAAATATTGAACGTCACACCGGTTCGGTTCGACTGGTGGTTAAACGGTGACCAGTAAAGCCTCCAGTTCGATGATCGGTCCAGGTTTTAAAACATTAGTCGAAACATAAAAAATCACAATGTTCAGCCCCACCCCCCCTATCATAATCCGAAAATCAGTACTGAAGATAGGAAAAACAGTTACGGGACAGATCGAAACTCAGCAAATGTAACGGATTATAATCTTCGAAAGACAACTGAAAACAGGAACAACAGTAACAAGATAGATTGAAGCCATATAATCATGCTTCTACCTTATGCCTTTTAGTTACAATAAGCCTAATTAGCCACAAATGGAAACAACATCAGCCAGAAATGCAGAAACACATACAATACACACACACCTACAAATTCTTTACATGAAAAGGAAACACAAGGCCCGACTGGAAATGAGCAAGTTTTTCATGTAAACATAAGATCGAACTGGAAATAAGCAAGTTGGGTATCCAGCTTCCTTTTTTCCAATATCCAGGTTTCTTCTTCTGATGATTAATTCTCCCGCGGATGATTCACTTCATGTCTTTCATTCCGCCTGAAAGTAGCGATTAGGAGAAATGAGGCTCTCCACGTAGATATCAGTTTCGTATGCAACACCAGCCGGAACACCGTGAACCTCTAACAACTTGGACTCATCGATTCCGAAATCATACAAGAGTAATCTTCCATCCATCAAGATAAGAGCTTCTCTCCTTTGTGTAAAACACAAAGGCTTCATGCAAAAGTAGGGAAGACTGATTGCAATCTTAGTCCATGATTCTACCACACCATATTCTTTCATTATCCAGAATTTATTATGGATATCATGGCGGCTATGAAGTGCGCAGAGTTTCTCACCAAGAACACCTATCACAATTCTAGAACTAGTATCACCAGTATCCGGTGGTAAAATATCCCGAAACACTTCCTTCTCTAGATCAAAGGCTACAACTAGATTTTTAGGTTTTTCACCTTCCTTGCTATAAACTGCCCAATGAACTGATCCATTAAGAAGTAAGCCAGACTCGTAGACACTATTATTATAAGGGAAGTTCCCAATTCTTCTCCAAGAGTCCGTTCTGAGTGAATATACACTAGCAACGGAACCACTCCCAATCCTCACAACCTTGTAATCATCACCAGTTGAGTCATAACCAAACCCATGACAGCAAAGTTGATCATCAACCCCAAGCTCATACATGAGTGCTTTATCAATTCTCTTAGATTCTCTAGTAGACGGATTAAACAGGAAAAGGGTATTCTCATTTGGGGCTATACACAACAATCCATTACATGAGCCCACAACATCAATCCAATATGACTTCGAGGCATAATCAAGCTTCACTGCTTGAATCTCAGTTATATCATCCCTGCAACTACCAATTGACCCGTATTCCGCAGAATAAAGATTTTGACAGGACATAATCAGTCTCTGTCTACTATACTCTACTGCTTTGTTACGGCGAGCGAAACCCAGATGGATTTTCGCGAAATGAGTGCTAGATATTATAGAAAGCCATGATTTTGATACACACCTGAACTTACACAGAGACTTCACCGGTAATCTGGAGAGTATATCGACGACGAGTTCTCGAGGGAGGGTTGGCATCGGAGCTTCTGCTTCTTGCTTGAGGTGATTTATTGGGCATTTACTGTTTGATCTTGCAACCAATTCGCGATCTTGCTCCATTTCCTTAGGAGATCTCTAATGGCGGATTCAAGATTCAAGAAATCGTCACCCAGCTAAGAGAAAGTATGGCGTCCTTTTCAATTTTCCTCTTTGGTTTGATTTCTCAACATTATCTACTGAGTTTGCTTTAACAATTTAGTTTTAGTTTTTCTATTTTTAAGTAATTGACTTCTCAACATTATCTACTGATTTTCCTATTTAACCTGTTTTTATTTAATTCGATCAAATTTAATAAAATAATCTTATTTAATTTGAATTTATTTAAAAATCAATCAACTTATTTTAAAAAATAGTTTTCCAAACAGTTATTAAAAATTAAATTTTATCATAATTTCTTGCATTTAAGTTTTTTTTACATATAAAAATTGTTGATTAAGTTGGTAATTTTATAAATTATTAGTAATTATCTTTATTGACTATGATACTATAACCCTAATTAGAGCAATTTAGTTAAGATTGTAAAAATAAAATGATAAATTAATTTGAAATAGGTTTGAATTAACTAAATTATGGATTAACTTAATGTATTTTTAGAGCTTAAAACGTATTAAAATAATTTATTAAAAAGATATTATAAATTATATATAATTAATAATTTATAAAATGTGAATAAATGATTAAAATCTTTTTTTTGCTTTTAGAGGTAATTGAGTTGATAGAGTGACGTATAGGGGCACGAGACTAAAAGGTTATATATTCGATTTCTCCTAACTATGCTCTTTTGATTAAAAGGTTATATATTCGATTTCTCCTATCGATACTCTTTTAATTGAGCCTGTCGTGCAGAATTTGAATAATGCAAAATGCCTGATTCGCTTGATGTGTAGGCTATTGCACTACTTCAAAGATTCAATTAGTCCGCATTCAAATAGTAGTGATTATAAATTTTTTGATTAAAAAAATTAAAATTTTATTAATATGTATATATATATAAACATTTTTTATAAATTTAAAGATAAGGATAACGATGAATCCAGTCAAAACTTTGACTCTTTAAATTCTAATTCTCACTTATCAAGTACTAGATATCAAATCAAACGGAACTCATCCACGTGGAAATTCCATTATCATTTAGAAGATGTAATTAGCTATTAGAAACTAAAATTAAATTAAATTTTAAAATAAAAAAAAATATAATACTTATTTTATTATTATCATCAACACCCAATCTTCTCGTGAAGTTGTATAATATACAATTTTATTTTTACATAATTAAGAGATTATTTTAATAAATTCACATGTAATGTGATATAATAATATGACAAAAAGATTAAATTAATTGATTTAGTTTAAATTATAAAGTAGTTATTTTTTATAAATTAAATTAAAAAATAATCTAAAAAGTTAGATAATTAAAAATTATTATGATTAAACCCGTTGGAAAAATACAGAGACGTAAATTTGGTGAGGATTGCAGTAATTAGTCACTGGGGTTATATAACCCATTCGGTGAAGTTAGTCTGGCAATGTGTTTTTGAAGAATTTGCAGCTAAGGTTACATCCTGAGAATTCCCTCTGTTCTGGATCGTATATATGTATATCTTCTTCTCTGTAACCGGGCTCCTCTGTTTTCTCTCTTCTTTGGATGGATTTTCAGAGCATTCAGTACAACTTTTCCATCTCTTCTGTACCAGAATGGTCTCAATTGGTTCCAGTACGGCAATTCTTCCATATTTGGGATGCTCACTGTCTTGTTCCTATCTACCAAATTTAACTCAACCAATACCAGTTTCCATATATCAGTATGGCCTTCCTGGTTGTAATGAATCCAAGAAAGACATCCTCTATAGTTCTGATCTCTAACTCAGAACAGAGGTTCTTGCAGTTTATTTCAGAAGGTAATAAGATCAAGGTAGGCTTGTCCTCGACCAAATCAAAACGAAGAATGCCTCTTATGAATCGAACGGAATAGTAATTTCAGACATGTCATACCAAGTGATGTAATTGACCAGCCAAAACAGAGCATGATAACAAAGAGTCCCTGTTTGTGACCACCTAACAACACAGTGACAGTAACCCGACGAGCCCGTTACAAGAACCAATCACAGTGACAGTACCCGACGAGCTTCGACCGGAAGCTCATCCCGTTTCATTTGACGTGCAAGTTTTCGCAGTCCAAGAGCATAAAAGAACGTGAAGAGGACGAGAGGATCACTGTCCCACCATCCCCTGTCTCGGAAACATAGTTTAACTGTTCCTTGGCAATTCCTTGGAGACCGTCTTCAAACGTTGGAGTGTTCTTGCAGGAATCTGTGAGGATGGTTGGGATAAAGATCTATTGGAAGCATGATCTCGTAGCCTGCCGGCGACATCTTTACAATATGAAAATCATAATCAACTCATGGTAAATCTGATTGCACTTTCTTGTTTATATTTCCTACACTGTTTTAAGAATTTGAAACCCTCTTTTTTAAATTTAATTATATTATTTTCCCTACACTATATTCAAACTTCACCTAGTCAGTCTTTTTTTTTTTCCCAGAAAAGTCCAAATTCGTTCAACTCTACTCGAACCTATTAACTTCGAATCAAACATCAACAACCGTACTCGGTAAAAGTCTCGCTGAGGTACAGAATCTAAGAAAATTGGATAGTACTCAGCCTTAACCTACTTAATAGAGAGATTATTTCCGAAATAGGTTCCGGCAATTCAAACCAAACAAAAATAGTCATGTCTTTGCTGAAGTCAATGACGCTAACAATTTAGCCCGATTTAACCCATAGTCAATGTACCAAACTTGATAATTTCAATCTGAAATTTGAGTATTCAAGTTTGTTTGATTTCCGGGTTGACAATCAAATTTTCAAACTTACAAATCATAGTAAATATTTTGAATCTGATTCAACCCAATCTGACATTTAGGGATGAAATCAATTTTGATTTTTCAGACTTGACAAAATTCGATCCCCCATTGCTAACCCTAGAGTCAAAGTCACATATATATATGCTCGTTCATTTATAAAGGCATATACATTGATTCAGACAAGAAAATAGTCAGACATGAACGCACCACCTACAATTCCAGTAAGACAAAGTAGAGAAACAAAATCTGCCACTCCCAATGAAGAGTCTGACAAGAAGTAGATTTTGTGAGTGTTACTGTCACCTCTAAAACCACGAACAATCATTGCCTACATCATAATAGCATGAAAAACACATTCAACAATCCGGGAGATTAATATAAACAAGATCACGAATTTTCATAGGAAAATCATGGACAGATACTAATTAATATGTCTATACAGCAATGAGAATCAGAACATCTAAGAGCAGACCAAAAAAAAAACACAATGAGAAGGACAAGTGAGGATAAAAACCTGAGAGATCTGTTCTGAATGGCTGAAAATATTTGTGAAGATCCTACGTACGTAGGCAGCAAAAACTGTTTAAGTCAGAGAACAAATGTCAAACAAATTCTAAAGTGTGTACTTATATATATTCAAGCAAATTGATTTAGCCTCCAATCATTTGTTCCAGTTTATGTACTTAATACCTAGTTACTAACATGTGGTTCTCAGATTTTAAGGGCAATCACAAAAATATCCTTCATGTAATATGAATGAATACAGATTGTTTCTTCTCTTGTTGTCAATCTTTTTGAGATCGTAAAAGACGAGTTTATTTGCTTACTATCAATTGTCTCCATTACTGTCAATTGTTGCCAATTTATCCTGCGAGATACAATTCCTAGGGCGACATTTCGGACCTGTGGACGATATAGAGAATGATGGTGAATTCACTATAACACCAACAAATAACTTAATTGATCATTGGTTATAAGCTAGATCAATATAACATCAGAGTATTATTTTATCAATTTTTTTACCTCATCAAACACTAGATTGATGAACCTCAGAGAGAGCAAGAGGGTGAGAATGATTTCAGCAACTGGAACACCAACATATCTTAGAGGGAGCATAAACCAACGTAAAGCAAACGCCAATTGTTCCGGTGTGGTGGTTGCCAGGCAGAGGCTTGCACTTTGGAAAATCTTTCAAAAAAATATAGACCTAATACTCAGAGCAATGAAGACTATATTTGTTCAAATCCATTAGTTAATTGAAAGTCAAAAGCATAACCTGATTGATAACTCTCAAAAAATAAAACTTGAAGAACCAAAAACTCGATGAACACAGAATATACAATCTTTCTACTGGATTTCATAACATACAGGAAAAAGCATCTTTTCATTTGATAGCTGATTTTAACTACATGACATAGCAAGGCATGAACTCCGAACAAGTAAAACAGTTAGCGAATCAGCTAGTCAAATAAAATATAACTTAGATATAGAATGAAACGAGAAATTGTTGAACATATCTAATGTCACCAAATTTATCAAAAGTTTCAGGGAAGTGGGGAAAATTGAAGAACAAATTAACCAGTTCGTTTATATGTTAGGCATAATGTTCAACTTATTATCTGGATCTAAGAAATTCAGGTATGAGAGCCTGGATGTTTGAAACACTTTTTTCTTTTTGTCTTTCGTCCTTTCCAAGCTTTATGATGCAACTCCAAGTCAACCATAAGAACCAAAAAATGATAGTAAAATGATTTAAGATGCCACAAATAGAAAGGTGATACAGGCTAATAAAGATGTACAGATAATATTACTGAAAAGAATAGCAAGCAACTCACAATGAAGGTTAAGCAGGCTGCGGTGCTTGCTACTGACAAACCCTTTCTCGTAAATTGCAATGGGCCTAACTTCAGAATTACATATGAATAACCTGCCAAAGAGACTGGAAGTTTAGGCAAACCCATCATAGCAGGGGGTGGGGTCCTTAACTGCACTAGCGGAGGAGCACCATCTGCACCTAGACCCAACATCACGAACAGGATACCAGAAAGCAGTGAAACCCTTCCCAACTGGTCCTATAAGGATCAATATAACTTCGGTAAAAGATCAGCAGTGTAACAGACTATTGAAGAGCATAAGAACATGCTATGGGAAAACCAAATTCCAATTGAAATGAAATCTTTAGGATAAATCAGATCATTTAGGAGGAACAATGAAAGAACATCAATTCAAATCCTGTCTTTTCAAATTGAGAGAGATCAAGAATTCTCACCATTTCTTAGATTCATGAACTCAATTCATTTTAGTGGGATACCCAAAACACACACACACACACACACCACAAATTTTTATCTCCTTCTAGTGAACTAAGATGCTTAAAGTCACAGATTTGATGCTGAGAAAATAAAAAAGCTCAATTCATCAGCGAGCTGTTCAAGAGCAGTAACTACATTTTAAAAGTACAGCAGCTGTTACATACCATCCACACCTGCCTTGGGAGAATCCATATTGACAGAAGAGCGGTAAAGATCACCAGTCCAAAACGCATCACTATGTGTGACCTTGCTGGTAAGACAACTAGAGCTAAGAGCCATACCTGCATAACCAAACAACTGTATCAACTTAAGAAGGCAAAACCATTTAGCGTCCTCCAAAGTTGCTGCAAAGAGAGACTAGCAGACAGAAACCAAGACAGAAAATGAACCTTACATTAAGAAACTAATCATACTGCAGGCAAGTGATATTGGAACACTAAAAGAAAGTAGTTAAAAGCCTATGAACATACTGACAAAATATTACAACAATAAGTCAAAGTTATACAATAATTAATGAATTGTCATAAGCATATATATATGAACAAATGAAGATCACGAGCGAGAAGTTTACGAACTTGGGGCATTACCAATTTGATTCTAGGGTCCACAGAATGCAGAAACGTGGTGGGGGAAGAAATGAACTGGGCAATGGGACTGGCGGCTGCACCGGAAATCAGTTTAAATATCTTATCCGCCGCAAAAGCTCCTATGGGCAACCGGCTAATCCAGTTATTAGTCTCCCCACCGTTGCTCGTCGAAGCTCTAATCCTTAAACCCCTCGGCTTGGCAATAGAAATAGAAGGTTTGGGGTTTAATCGGTTCTTGCAGTGAAATTGGGCGACATTTGGAGGAAATAGAATTTTGGAATTAGGGTTCAGAGAAGAAGAGAAGGTGGTAATCGGAATTCTAAGGTACGTGCAGCTCATGGGAGCAAGTGATGAAGAAGTTCCGTACAGTTGTTGATGGAGATTATAAGGCGGGAATTAGAATTATAGCAGTTAATCCATTTTATTTTCTCTATTTTTTTTCCTTTAAATCATTAGACTTATTTAAGAGTTTGATTTAAAATATTTTAATTCTAATATAACAAAAGTTCAATAACGTGATACATAAGGATTTATTAAAAAAAAAAACGGAGGAACCTGTCGTTGTTATTCTTCAGATTAACGTAATAGTCTGCAAATCATATCAATTGAGGATTCCGTACTAAACAAGCCTTATACGACATACTCAATTGAAAAAGCGTAAATTAGGAGATTTGAAAATATGATCTTTTGACTCCGGTACGGCATTCCCTCTACTCTACCAACTTAACCATCCCTAAATTTTTAAGTCAGGTTTGAAATGAAAATAGGTCGGGTCAGGCTGTCTTTTGAGTCAAGTTTGACGTCTACTCTTTAGGCTTGATTTTAGAACTCGATTAAATTGAACTTTATTTATTAAATTAGAATTAGATTTGGTTCGAAACATACTATTTTATTTATACTTTTTTTAAAATATATTTTTATATAACAAATTTTTATTTTATGCTTAATTAATAAAAGATTTGGGTATTAAATAGAAATAATAACGTTCGGTGAAATTGGGTTTTAATAAAATAATATTATATGGAATATCATATAATCGGGTTTAAATAATCAAACTTGAGTTTGATTAAATTAAATTAAATTAAATTAATCAAACATTAAGTTTATAAAATTGAAGTTTGAGCCTAAACTCTCTGTTAAAACGACGTTGTTTGTGGTTGTAGACTCTCAAAGACAAACTGAAGATTAAGAAACTATGGTTGCAACCATTAGAAATTCTCAATCAAACGAAAGAACACAAGAAAAGCTTTTGAATAATTACAACCAGAATCTGAAACAGTCAAGTTTGATTCGAGAAGAAGATTTCGATTATGATCAAGCATGGAACTCAGGTACTGTTCAAACTTCAAACTCTTCCTGTCAGACTCCTGAGTTGCCTAAGAGCATCTTCCAACCCAGAATGAATAGCAGCAACGCAGAACAATTGGCTGACACTCGCCATTATGGTCACCACTTCCAGTGTTCGCTGTTTAGACAACATTAAAATTACAATGTCAGGATTGGTTTGTTCATGTCCTGAGAAGTTTTTAAGGTAACGATGATGATTTAAACGACTGCATACCAAGTTTGAGTCCGTCCAGCCAAGGTCTATCTCTTTACTAGCGAACCTGCAAATGAGTTTTTGAAGAGAACTTAATGAAATTTGCTGAATTTGATCACCTATCTTCTCAGGGAATTCAGATGGGGAAGACGATGAACGTAAGAAAAATTCGAAATGAAATGATTTGATACTGACCCCATGGCTAATAGTGTGAAGGCCATGCTTGTCAGAGAGGAAGTAGTTGCTGCTTGCAGATGTGGAAGGTTCAATTGAAGAAGATTATGGAGTCCGGTAAGTGAGGTAGTGATGCCGACAACACCGGCAAGGAGAGCGAAAATGACGAAGAAACCGGTCACCGTGTTTCCAATTGGGAAGTAGATTGGGAATATGCGAGCAGGGATTGGTAAAGCAGATGCTGCATATACATACAAGATAGTGCGAAAGGAATTAGCAAAATTTCCAGGAAAATCCTGCATGATTGTGCTCCACAGTGGTCCAAAACTTTACCTGTTTCTCGAGAAAGTTCAATCCCATGATTCATTGCCCATGTGGCAATCACTGTCATGATGAAATAGAGCAGAACATTGAGGATTAGGAGCACGAAGGCTGCTGATTTAGATGCTCCAGAAGCCATAGCCTAGAGCTTAAAAGCTGGAAGAGAGAGAGAGAACTTGATCCGTGTCATAGCAGAAGAGGGCTTTTTATGCAAGGTGAAGTTATTTGTTTTCAAAGGAACACCCTTTAATTCCTTAACCCTTTCTGGGTTTGCCTCATTGAACAGAAAGGAATCTAAGTTTTCAATTGGAATTCTTTGTTTGCTTAATCAAATCTTTTAGCACATCAAGTTTTGTGGAATAATCAACTTTTTCATTCTCAGAAGACAAAGAAGGAATAAAGTGTTACGTGTAATCCTCAATCTACTTCCAGATATTGTTAAAAAACTATTCTTTTTGGCTTCTGGACACATCATTGCCTTTAGAACAAGACATTCATGATCTGTCTGGTTCTAGTTTAACTACTTATGACAGAACTCAATTCCAGCTACTGGATATTTTTGTCTGGATGGAGATAATTTATGCTCCTTGATGGTATAGATGCACCTTTGGCCTGCAAGAAGTGTCAATTTTCAGGAGAACCAATCTACATTTGGAATAAACTTCAAGCATCCGAGCTTCAAATTGCTTGTCGAGATCACGTTATAGACTTAAGAACATCAAGAATAAGGTTGTATGTGATATTCTTGGAAGAATGGTTTAAGAAAAAGATTTTCAAGTAAAGATCACTGGGGCACGGCTTTATTCTGAGAATATAGAAGAGATTAGGAGGTCGGACAGGTAGTTTCACAGTTACCGTAAACGGTAGGCAGATCAGTGACATTTGACCGAACTGTCCGTTAATACACAGAAGCTGCCATAAATAACAGACTTTATGCTCCAATGCAGGAAAGAAAATTTGATGCAAGTTTGAAACAGATTAGCTCCTTCAGAGAGCCTTTAAATGGAAGAACCTTACTCATCATCCAAATTTTAAAGTTGACAAGATTAAACCATGTCCCACCAAACTGGCATACTAGTTAATACAACAGTAACTCCCTGGGAAATATCATCTGTTCAAAGAACTCTTGAAATCATCAGATATGCAGGACAAAGCAGAGCACAAATCAAGTTTTCCCTTGGTCAATAGTACGATCAATGTGCCAGAAACAAAGAAAATCCAGGTGATGACAGCAAAAGAAAAGGTAATAAAATGATCGGAAAAGCATTGAAGAAAGATCGGAACATAACTTAGATGGTTGAAACAACAATGCAACTCACTCCATAAGCTGGCACTAGAAGACAATTCTATCCAAAGAATGCCTTCTTTCTAAGAGAATGTTTTCCAAGCTTTGGTATTGATGCCTACTCAAATAAGGTCCTTTATTTACAAGGGTCTTCAAAGAAAAGGAGATGTTTTGAGATACGGGCCAACCTAAATCAAGCAATTACTTCACCAGTGCCTTCAGGTTGTTTTTCATCAATTATCTTTACATTTTAAGAGCCAATTTCTGAGCAGCAATGGCTTCAGCCTCAAGTGTTGGCTGCCACAAAATTGTTGTCTCTGCCAGTAATGAGATCACAACATAAGGGTCCATGTTCGAGGCTGGTCGTCGATCTTCCAAGTAACCTGTGCACAGGATAGCAGCGCAGGAATTAGTCAAATACACTGGTGATGATTCTGGTGACAAGTCCACAGAAAGGAACGACAAATACAAAGATGATATGTAAGGTACAGATAGAATGAAACTAAAGATTGTTGCACTGTGGTTTAAGATTTTCAGTTTGAGGCCTTAAACCAAGCAAAGGTGATCAGCAATCACAACATCCTGCTATAAAGACAAGGTTTATATATTGATTGTGTGATGAATCAAGGAAGTTCTGCAGAGCTATTACGATGCAATATAACTTAAACTTTCTATTCACACTCCTAATGTTAAATGTGAAGTTGGTAATCAGTATCATTCACATAAATACCTTTTCCTTGCTTCTCAGTATCACGTCCCACTCGCACTGAACAACCACGATTAGCCACACCCTAAAAGTTGAATAATTCAGAAACTTATTGGCAAATATTGAAAAGAATATATTTTCATGAATGTTATCCATTTCTTCTGAACTTACCCAAGAAAATGTGTTAATGTTGGCTGTTTCATGCTTTCCAGTCAACCTTCTTTCATTGCCTTCGCCATACGCACTAATATGTTCCTGATGCCGAAGGGATAGGTTCAAGATTGCCTTCTTTATTACTTCAAAGCCTCCTTCCTCCCTCATGCTCTTTGTACTGTAAGGCAAATAGTGTGATAAGTACAATCACTTTCATAACTCTAGCTAGCCTTTCTTTTAGTAAGTGCTACATATTTAAGAGAAGTTTCTTATTGCCTGTAGTTAGTGTGGCAGCCTGCACCATTCCAATCACCCTGTTGAAGTAAAGAGAAGATGAATAAACGCAGCAAGGGGAAAAGGATAAGATATGCACAATAAAGAATTACATTACCTCTATTGGTTTCGGATCAAGTGTGAGTACAACGCCTGCTTGTTCGGTGATTCTCTGTCACAGGATGAATAGAAGCAGGTCAATACTTGAAAGAGGGGAATGTCTTTTCCAATTCTAGTTTTCAGTACCCCAAATTTGTTAGTCTTGTCTCATCAAGGCCAGACATTATGCATCAAAACCAAACATTTCAAAGTGCAGCAAATATTACAGAAAAGATGTCAGCAAGATACTTTAACGATTTAAAAATGAAAAAGTTAATAAGATCTGTCACTGACTCACTGCACAATGCTGATTTGCACGTGAAGGGCAACTATACGAGGGCTCATAGCAACACTCGGTATGTTTTATCCAAGTATAAGAATCTTTTGTGGAGCTTATCTCCTGCTATCAAGGTCATTTGTCTATTCACAGAAGAATTATGAATTACCTCAAGAATGTATCTTGAACACCATATGTGATCTCCAGCATCAATGCCTACACTTGGACCTACCTGATACTCCCACTGCATGAGAAAACAGACTTGGATAGTTATGCAATAATTATGAAAGGCTTGGATAGTCATGACAACTAATTCTGATATATGAATTGTGTGTAACAATACAAAAGCAGTCTCAAATAGCTGATGGTTTGAGGCATACCTGTCCTGGCATGACCTCTCCATTGGTACCACTGATGTTTATTCCAGCGTACAAACAAGCTTTGTAGTGGGCATCAGATATATCACGTCCCCAAGACTTATCCGCCCCAACTCCACAATAGTAAGGACCCTGAGACAACCACACTCTATATTACATTTCACATTACTTCATAGCATATCATTTGGATTTTAATACAAGGATTGCTACCTGAGGACCAGGGTATGCTCCCACAGGCCAACCCAGTGGCCATTTTACATTTGGTTGAAGTAAAGTGTACTCTTGCTCAATCCCATACCTATTAGAAAGATGGGAAATACCAAGACAAACTGTCTTAACAAATCTTTTATGACTGAATGATTCACATGACAAGATATCTATCAGTATGAAAACACAAATACATTTGAAATGATTGCCAAGTTTAACAACAACAAAAATGCTGATAAAAGACAACATGATGAAACATCAATGACTATAACCTGCAACATTTCAACTGAATGGGTTCTGTTAGCTTGGATTTGTAGTCAGAATAAGAGGAAACTGAGAAAGGCGTACCATGGAACTTCGCTAACAACCTTCGGGTTGCTGAAAATCTCAGCAGCTCGGTGACGTTTGTTTGTAGGGATGGGCTCACCCGCGGGAGTGTAGGTATCACAGATGACCTATTAGAACAAACAATGTCAATAAATTGAATGATTGACAGGGTACAATTTCCAGTTAGGGTACAGAGAACACCTAGTTGACACTCACCAAGATATTGTTGCCCCCACGGAATGGATCCTTAAATATTGCCTGTGGGCTGCAGTCAATGTTAAGTTAAATGCTAATGTAGGATATGAGAAACCAATAAAACCAAATCTCAGTTGTTTCTTGATAGACTTACTAAAGAATAACCTCACTGTCATCTCCTGGTGCTTGTCCAGTACTTGATCCATCATAGTTCCATTTGGGAAGCTCAGATGGATGTTCCACAGGCTTTGATATAGTCTTAAGCGCACATAAATAGCAACGACGAAAGACATTAGGAAGTAAAAATTAAGCCAAACTATGACCTTGAACTTTATCAGCAAAGCATTTACTTACCCTTGACTTGCTACGGAGATCAGTGCCAGATCCTCCAACCCTGTTTCAAAATTCAAATAATGCAGATTGTTAGCCCTAAAGACGTGCAGATCAGGTGTAACTAGCAAAGTCATCAGAAACCAGTACGAGAGGAATTGGTTTAACCTCAATGACGTAATTAACAAAGATAAGTAAGTATTACATGTCCAAGACTTGCATTCCATTACAAAGATAAAAATCAAGATGACAGTATTCAGGACAGAACTTTACCAAATATACTCAGCAATGATCTTGTCAGTGTATGGAGTAACATCCAAATTTAGAAGATCTTCTATCCTATTGACAGTGCTATTGTCTGATTTCAAAGCAAACACTCTAAATTTGGTAGAGCTTCTAGCCGTCCCTTTCTTGTTCTGCTTCAACAAGAAAGAACTCCACATTTTGGCAGTAATGGGACTTGCAGGCATTGAGTTCCTCGTAATTCTCATCTGCCACTGTGAAGAAGGTGCCAGAATCTGTGCCATTTTCACCTACTCCTCGCTGGAAAATTACCACAGTATAACTTGAAAACCTAGCACATGGAAAACCAATAAAATAACAGTTCATGAACCAGGTTGAACTGTACACAAAAACAATTATAAAATTGTCCATATAAATTACTATAGGTTCAGTTGTACAGACAACTCAAAGTTTGCAGAAACACTTGCTGGAGCCATAATATAACAGTGGATCAACTTCTATATTCCTCAAGAACTAGGCCTACTTAACATTTACCAACTTTCTTGATCTGTTTATGTTATCCATGTTCATCCTGTTGGATGATTTGCAAGTTGAGGTATGAAGAAGAATTAAAACCACGCTGCTTCAATTCTTCCCAGTTTAAAACAGATCCTTCCCTTCATGATATTTCATCGTACCACAACTCAACGTGTTTCTTTTTCATTTCATCCTTTCTGGGAATGAAGAGTAACCCCACGTCCATGTCAAAGCCCCACCTTTTTGTTCCAAAGAAACAAAAAGAAAGGATCTTTGTTGCTCAAATGTGCAAGTCAAAACATATTATACCAAGTTATAGCTGAAGTCTATCAACTCCTATAGGGTGATATCACTTTGTTGTGTCCAATGGCATAAAGCTCACAAATAACTCTAACAAAAATGATACCAACTCTAACCAAAGGTCGAGACGCATAATGTTTAATGATGCAACATAACTACGGTGGTTCAACTTATGTTAAGCAAACTTCCACGGGATGTACCAGACACCACCACTTTACTTTCTCAAAAAAAAAAACAAATAGAGAAGCTACAGTAAACAGCAGAAACTTCACTTTATTATCCACAGTTTCAGACTTTTTCATGTGTCAGAGACCAATAGGCCATTTTAAAGTTGGCTCCTTTTACCCTTGTACATTATGACCACCCCCAATGAAAGCACGAAAAAGTTGACATATGGAAGAAAAATAATGATATTCACCTGCAAACCGCCAGAAAATGGCTTGAGGAACAATCAGATATTGGCCTAGGAGTAGTTGGATCTTC
Source organism: Erythroxylum incrassatum (assembly GCA_026546855.1). Lineage (NCBI taxonomy): Eukaryota > Viridiplantae > Streptophyta > Magnoliopsida > Malpighiales > Erythroxylaceae > Erythroxylum > Erythroxylum incrassatum. Next base: position 45,880,115 of record JANVCL010000214.1, on the reverse strand, counting down.
TATAGGCAAAGAAATGACTTCTGGAAATAAAGTATGTTAAAACTCAAGAAGAGAGGCTTTTAATGGCCAAAACAAAAAGAGGGTAGCTGGCTTTTCCCGTGTAGATAGGGGTATGTGGGTGAGTGGCCGAAAATGGCTTCTGGTCTCTTTACAAACACCAAGAGAAGGTTGGACTTACAATATTTTCTCAAGATAAGGTCATAAGCTCTGTGTCATTTTCGACCAAAAAAACTACATTTTCTCTTGCAGGCTTTCTAGTTTTCTAAGTTAAACATGGACCAAACTCATGCTTCTCAGTTCTAAAACTGATAAATCCTAAGGATAAAACAAGGAGGCAACACTAAGCACTAAGCTCAAAACTTCTTTTGACTTTGACTAAGTCAAAGGAATCAAAGTCTGTATTTGAACCAAACCATTTAGATGGTAATGTAATCTTCAAGATTAGAAAATGTTTCAGTTAGCCATTTCCAAGAAGCCTAACAAAAACTTGATGATTACAATAATAATTGCACTTTTAGGGCCACTTTAGGTGTGGAGTCTCAAACTAATGGTTGGTTGCACACATCAGGTGCCCTGTTTTAGCCACAGATGATGGGAATCTAATGACTGACAATCCTTGTTTGATGTTTTGTCGTTTGGTTATTGGTTCTAGTGAATATAGCCGACTTGATGTTTACAACAAGAAAGGTTCTTTATGTACAAGACTTACTATAGTTTCCTAGCTTCAAAGCTCATCATAGGAAGAATCTTCCATCGCTATTCATTAATTGTCCATCGAACGTGAAACTTAAGAGGAATTAAGGCATGGAAGTGCATGGAATGTTAATGTTGTCATCTCAAGAATCATTCTTGTTCAAGAGTCAACAAAATCCACCAATCCTTAAGAAGATTGGTAAAGGGTCTTATCAATATAAGACTCGGGTTTAAATCAAATATAATTTTACCCTTTAATTTAGTTTGATACAAATTATTTTTTATTATTTAAATTCAGATTTATTGAATTTATAACAGGTTTAATCGAGTATGAATTTTTCTACCATCCCACCCTTACCCCTAATCATGATTGGAGAAACAATCAATGGTGTGGTTATGGTAGTTGGTATGGTTATCCTCTACCCACCATTGGTACACATGATACTAAGACCAAGTTGACATTGGTGGAAATATGGCATGATATTGGTTGATGCTTATGCATCAAGGGAGTTCCAAGAAAGGTATATGCTCCTTCCATCTCTTTTTCATTTTATACACTTTCTTTTTAGGTCAACCATGTCCATTGGCACAAAGTCAGGCAGCCTTAACAACCACCAGCAGCCATTAAAGAATTTATAGGTGGGGATGTTACTTTGATTGATGTAAGTTAAATTGTATTCATTTTGAACTAATAATAAATTAGAGTAAATCTATTATTCTCCTTATTTATACTATTTTTCCTTTTCTATTTGTTAGAAAACATATATAATTAATGAACATCGAGATACAAAGTAAATTCTTTGTTTACCACAAATGTTTTTGGTGTATGGTATTAGGAGCACAGGTCTTCTGACCTCAAAACTGTGTACCTATTCTGTCCCATTAAATCCAAGCCCTCCATTTATATGGGTCTCACATAAATAAAGAGCTTGGATCTAATGGGACAGAATAGGTACACATGTTTGGGAACAGAGGATCTCACCCCATGGTATTAGAGTATCCACATTGACTAAGCATAAAAATGTTAAAGGATTTATAAGTGGTAAAGGTTAACTATCTAAATGACTAGTTATAGTTATTTTGACAATAGTCAACTTAAGTCCAATTCTAATATAGTATTAGAGCCAATGGTTTGGTCCGGTTATTACTATGTTTATTTCAAATAACAACTGGATGTCCAATCTCAGTTGCACTTGAGGAGAAATATTAGAGTATCCCATATTGACTAAGCATGAAAATGTTAAAAAGTTTTTAAGTGGTAAAAATCAATTATCCAAACGACTAGTTCTAGTCATTTTTGCAATAGTTGACCTTAGTCATTTTAGTAATAGTTGATCAAAGCCTAATTCTAATATATGATTGTATTTCTAATCAACTTATCCATACATATTATAACTATGAAATTAAGCTCGTACCAAGAAAAAAAGTTAAAAATTCATCATTTTAGTTATTTTTGTAAATGTATTAATTATAATGAACATAAAGAATATTAAAATAACAATTAAATAACTAATTTTATTACTAAAAATACAAAATAATAAAAAGGGTAACTCTTGTTATTATATTAATTAAACTCATGTTTAAATTAAAAATTACTTTCTCGTATATATTAAATTAAGCTCATATTAAAAAACAAAAAATAATTATTTCAATGATATTTATAATTATTATGATCAATATTGTGTGATTATTCACATATATTATATATTATTTATTATTTTCTTGAATAATTTAAATAATAGTAATTATAATATTCATAAAGACTATTAAAATAATAACTATTTTTTATTCTTAAAGCTACAAAGTAAGAAAAAGATAATACTCTTTCAAGTTTGGTCTAGGGTTCTAATTTTGGTGATGTCAAATGGGACTCAGTCCATTCAACCCAACAAGTAATGACACTACAAAGCACAAAGAGGATATTTTGCATTGCAATTGTATAATTATAATAATTTTATAATGTATGTTATAAAATTATTAATACTAATTTTATTATGATAATTTAAAGAAACAATTTTTATAGAGTGAAGAAAAGAAGAAGAGTCCAAGTGGGAGGACAAGGAGAGCAGTATCAAAAACTAGAATCCCTTTACCTTTAGGCTTTAAGAGCAAGGCAGCATTAACTTGAAAGAAAAGACTTTTGCATGTTTCTTTTTCTCATCTCATTCCTGCCCCATTGAATCATTCTCTAAACCACACACATGTACATGTCCAGTCAGTGTTTTCTCTGTTTTTTCTGTTGCTTTACTCTTTCTTCTCCTTCCTCTGTCTCGTAATTTACTCTTTTTTTTATAAATATATATATGTTCTTGCTAGTTGTGTCCAACCCTCTCTGTTACACTATTTTATTGGCTAAAAACAAGCTAGAAGACAAGTGATACAAAGAGAGAAGTACAGAGAGAGAGAGAGAGAGAAGAGTTTTGTGGATTTGAATCTATAGTATGGAGCAGCTTGTCAACTTTATTATACGGCCTCCCAGGTGAATGATTTGCCATTTCTTGTTTTAATTTTGGTTTTTGTGCTTGAATTGCTACATGGGTATCTTTTATTTAGATTGTTTTGGTCTCTGGGAAGTTGAGGTGGGGATTTTGAGGATTGGGAAGATGATGAATTTTGGATCTCTTTTGGTAGATATCCGAATACAAATCAAAAGTTGAAACCTTTTTGGTTACTCTGCCCAATCCTTGCTTTCCGGGTGAGTTTGTTGGGTTACGACCGATAATGATTCTGGAATTCAAGTTTTGATCTTTGCTCAATCTGTTCATAGATATCAATTGAGCTAGTAAATTTCTGATATGGGATTTGGAAAGCCTGAAAGGTTCGTGTGTTCAATTTGAACAGAATACTAGATCGAAATCTCATGATTCGGGATTGACATAGGCCTGGGATGTCTGTATGAGTTAGGTTCTCAAGAAACGAGAATTTGTGTATTTCAGTAATTTGCTCCTTGTCAGAGGATTTCTAATTAATTTTAGAAAGTAGAAATTACTTTGGCACAAGATCCCGTATTTTATGACTTTTGATTTGATTGAAATTTTTTTACATTTTTATGATAGTTCAAGTGTATAACCTTGAAATAGTCATTTTTGTCTATTCAGGTAGTTTTGTAATGACATGGATAGAGATTTTGATAGGCCTAGCTTGTGAAATACAGCTCCTTTTAGTTCCTCTGCATTTATTGCCTTGTTCTTTGTCCTTTTGGAGTAGTACATGTGATAAGCACGGACCAGAAAGAGATTTCTTAAGGTACAATGCGGATGTGGTTGACTGGGAGATGAATAATGTTAAAAGCTGAACATTGTCTAGATCTTGATACAATCTATGGTTTGAAAGATGAGTTTAGTCACTGAGTCTTTTGACTGCAGCTTTTATGTGGAATTTAAATTTGCAATTTTTGATGACCTTTATACTTAGTAAATAGTTTCTTAGAAGGGCCATAAAGCCTTGTAATAGTAATCAAAGACTTAACAGTTTAAGAAAACCATGCAGTAAATAGTTTCTTAGAAAGGCCCTAAAATCTTGTAATAGTAATCAAAGGCTTAACAGTTTAAGAAAACCGTGCTTTTCTACAGATGTAAGTAAATAGTCCATAGAAACAAAAAGTTATTGTCCAGACAAAAAGAATGAATAACTAAACAAATACATGTCAGCCCCGAACCTGTCCATTGTTACATTAGTTCCTTTAATTTGCTAGCAGCTGTTTCAGACTGACCACTCTACTTGCATAGAGAGACTGAGACATTACTTTGAAGTAATAAGTCTTAATGCATGACACTTCTAGGGCATTTGTTACGGGCTATGGGTTGTTTCCTTGGCATTGGATGACAATATATGCTTGTTTTATCTTGGGAAGATTGTGAATTAATTTGATGCTTTTTTAACTCTCAATTTTTGGTGCCTATACATATTTTTGTACCGCAGAGCTGAGTATAATCCCAAACATGATTTGTTGGATCAAGAGTTCATGCTAAGAGGGAAATGGTACCAAAGAAAAGATCTGGAGGTAATTGACTGCTTTCTGTGTAGGAAATGGAGATTGATTTCCGTACTATCTTCTTGGATTTTGAGGCTTAGTCTTTTTAAGGAAGATGGCTGTTGAACTTGCAAAATACGTTACTTTTTTTTTTTACCGTTGAAAATTGTACTTCTTTTCTCCTTTCCATAGTGAGAACCAAAGTGATAAGTGTACATGGCTTACGAACTGCTTTAATAAGCCAGAAATTTCCTAAGGTTTGTGAACTTCTCTTGTCTAGGAAATTCTATTTACTGGACACCATTCCATTGAAGTCATTAGTGTGCTGTTTTAATGTAAATTTTTTAATGACTTTCAGTTTTTACATACGAAGTAAACAACCCAATTGATGACTCTGAGATATGAATGATTTGATTTGTCTTAGTTTGTAGGTTCCATCAATCTTTATCTTCAAATGAATAAATAGGTGAGAAGGGTAAGAGATTCTTTTGTTTTCCTTTCCATAGAAAAATGTTTATCTTTGGAAGTCATACATTCCTAAATTGTGTGTTTCTGTTACAATGGTCTAGCTACTAACTGTCCACCCTTCATTTTAGCCCACTCGTACACATTACCAACGTCTTTTTGTTCTCTCCTTTCTAAGTTCCCTAGATAAGTCAAACATGTCTTTTTCTTGCCAGTTTAAAGACATGAAGTCTTCCATTGGTGACCACTTTTATACTAAGCAGCTTTGGTTGCTGTGCAGATTAAAAACAAACGGGGAGAAGTTCTGCAGTGTAGCCATTACATGCCCATTGTTAGCCCCAAAGGAAAGCCGCTTCCTTGTGTGATATATTGCCATGGAAATAGGTAACACGGCATAATGGATTATTCTAGTTATAAATTCTCCTTTCTTACAATGGTTTAGGCATTTCATTTTCTTGCTAGTTGAAGAAGATTGTAATTTAGTTTGGAAATTATAACTCTTTAAAGGCTGTGGCTTTTATGTCTGAAGATAATCTGATTTACTTGTATGAAAAGCTATTTAACCGGGCATATTGGTGTTCCAGGATCCCACTGGTGTGGGGGGAAGTGGCTCTAAGTACTTTAATCAACTGATAGTTCTGAAGGATTGAAGAGCCATAGGAATTATTAGACTCTTTTTTCGTGGAATATGTCGCTGAATGGAAGCGTATGTTTACTTTTGCAGTGGGTGCAGGGCAGATGCTAGTGAAGCAGCAATTATTTTGCTGCCTTCAAATATTACCGTTTTTACTCTTGATTTCTCGGGATCTGGAATTTCTGGTGGGGATCATGTCACACTGGGGTGGAATGAAGTAGGTCATTCTGATTTTGTGTTCCTACTCCATCATTGTGTAACTTTATATGGTATTGGGTCAAGATTACAGCTCATATTTTGACGAGAAGCTAAAAGGCAACCTAGTCTCTGTGCAGCACATCTCCAATTTATTAGATTATCTATTACCAACTTCATTTCTTAGTTGTCATCTCACATTCTTGTTTGTTCTGTCCAGAAAGATGATCTCAAGGCAGTGGTTGAATACTTGCGCGAGGATGGAAATGTTTCTCTGATTGGGTTGTGGGGCCGTTCAATGGGTGCTGTCACTAGGTTCTGTTCAAGTTTCTTCTGCTTCTTCTTCTTTTTTTTGTTAGCATGTGCAAATTCTTCAACATGGAATCTTTGCTTTCATGGTCTGCACAATCTTGCTTTGCAAATTTCATTGCATTCTGCATTACTGGCAATTTATGCTTCTTTAATCAATTTACATACTCCAATAAGAATCAACTTTTTTCTACTCTGTTGGTCATTCTAGGTCCATGCTTGATTCGACCTGGTATAATGCTGAGGCTTTCTTCATCTTTTCTAGCTTTATGATTACGTTGTATCTTGCAGCCTTCTCTATGGAGCTGAGGATCCATCAATAGCAGGAATTGTTCTTGATAGTCCATTCTCTGATTTGGTTGACCTGATGATGGAACTAGTGGATACCTACAAAATTCGTTTACCAAAGTTCACTGTAAGTGGATCCTTTTGGCCATATTGTAACTATTCTACCAAGCAGTTATGTTTTCCATGCTACATGTTTACAATATGTAAACAATAATAGAACTCAATATTCATGTTATTTCTTGTGAAATAAGGCTGTTAATGACTTGTGTCGACAATGTTCTTGAAAATCTTTTGCTGCATTTTGGCAGATTAATTCTTAGAATTACTTGCACTCATACATATGAAAGTGGATCTGTGTTGCATGCATTTTCGCTTTTCTTCTTTAGTTTTCTTTTTCCTAATTTGACTTGGAAAAAGCAAGCTTTCTTCCCTGCATAATCTTCCCCTGGTTGAAACTTGGTTTAAAATTTTGCTTGTGGCTGAATAGTCATATTATGGGCCAGTGAGCAACCTCTTTCGCAAACCATGGTTAATATTTCAAATATCATATTAGCCATGCTTGTTATTTATATGTTGCAGTGGTGCACCTTGCATTCTGCACTATACAGAAATATATAGTGTTGACAAGTTTTACCATTTATCTCTCAGTCATTGCCATTCAAGAGATGGTGACTGCTCAGATTTTTATTGCTTACATTCAATAACCGTATATGAGAATTTCATCTCATAGAACTCAAACAGAAAAACCAAAATACTAGTTGAAACGGATGTGTGTGGAATATAAATTTCTCAATCGTATGACTCAACAATCTTTTCTGAAGATACGTAAAAAGAAAAATCTGCAAACTCCTCCTTGTGGTTATAATGCTAAAATATCAAGTCGGCTCGTTTATCTCTTGATGTTGGTTGTTGCAGACCTCTTGAATCTTCTATTTACCCATTTCGCTTTTCCTTGATTTGGTATTATTTTTATTTGTCTGGAATACATTGGAGTAAAGCCGTACTGTTCTTTTCTTTATTATGTTCCTAGGACTTATATTTTCTCTTGTTGCTGTCTTTTAGGTGAAATTTGCAATTCAATATATGCGAAAAGCTATTCAGAAGAAGGCAAAGTTTGACATAATGGACCTCAACACTATTAAGGTCAAGTTCTTTGTTGGCTTCTATATTTACAGACACCTTACTCGTATTGTTAATTTTGAAAGCAAATTATGAAGAACTTTTGCGTTGTATAGTGAAGCTTCTGGTTGACTTCTTTGAGCTTACTTCTGTGGCCATCTCAGTAGTCGTGCCACTTGACCTGGCGGCTATTTTACTCAATAATCTACCTTTTTTGCTTATAGATCACATTGAAACATATGAAATCATCTTATATTATTTTAAGTTTTGATTCTGAATCATTTCACAAATCCAATTTGTTTTATTGGAGCTGCAGTCTCTAATTTATCATATTTTTTGGTTTAGCTCTGTTGTCTGTTTGGTACCTATGCTAAACTGTGTCAGAAACAGTCTGACTAAAATTCAAATGTCTCTGTACCATTATGTTCACTGTTGTGTATAAAGTTCAGGAAATTGGTTTATTAGATAGCAGCCGTAAGCAATCTAGCTGTCTCTGTCGGACTTGATAAGATAACTAAGAAATGCTTCTGTTATGAAACTGGAAGATGAAATGATATTTTATATCATTGCTTTTGAGATCTGGAAGTTCTCTTCTACTTGAGAACTGACACCTTGCTCCGCTGTACACTTTAGGTGGCAAAATGTTGCTTCGTTCCTGCATTGTTTGGGCATGCTACAGATGATGATTTTATTCAACCCCATCACTCAGACCGGATATATGAAGTTTACATGGTACATTTTTCTTCCTGTTGGTTATTAAAATTTAAGTACTAGTTCTTAAATTGAGATTTACCATTTAACTAACTTGGTCCCAATACTCAAATCTTCTTGTTCTTTTGAAGATGCTTACCAAAAAGCTCATATTATTAGTGGCGTTCTGAAATTATTTGTTGGATTGTTTGCCAGTGCCATGGGGTGGTTGGTGTAGGGAGCTTTGATTCCATGATATTATGCTTCAACATAAATATGAATTTAAGACCTTGTTTTAAGTGAATTGCAGATTGTGTTCTTTTTCTAGAGTGACGATCTTGAATTTTGTTTGTCTCGTTATAGTACTGCATACTAAACACATTCTGCAGGGGGACAAGAATATTATCAAATTTGAGGGAGATCATAATTCTCCACGTCCTCAGTTCTACTTTGATTCGATAAACATTTTTTTCCACAATGTTTTGCAACCGCCAGAGGATGAGGTGGGCGAAACATATTTTGACTCAATGCATGATTACTTTGGCAAGGTATCTTAACTACAATTGATCATGCTTCTAGTTCGAAAATTTTGCAGACAATACATCCTCTAACCTTTGACAAGTACTGATTGTCTTACCTTCAGGATAATTGGTGCAATGTGCAAAAACCTGGCTACAGTTCTGAATCTAAGATTTCAGGTAAGACCATGACTCATATCATTTATATTAATTTTCAGTGCTAATTTCCACCTATTCTTTTTGGCACTTACCATTTCTTTATTCTCCTATTTAATTACAGCTGCAGAATTAGCTACAAGCAGCAGTGCAGATTCCTTGAAACAAGTCCGTCCAAAAAGGCCAATGAGTCGGATGGAGGTGAATTATCATCTTCGATTTCTTCCAGAATGTTAGCACTTCACCTATTAATCAGCCCATTAAAACCTACACTCGTAGGAACAAATCGGGAAAGTGAGGAGAGTCAACTGCCATGTAGGCAAGTTTGTTAGAAGGTAGTTAGGGAGAGAGAATGAGAAGAGATATAGCTGAACATTGAGGATAGGGAAAAACGTTTTTTTTTGCTCCAGCTTGTTTTCATCTTCTATACGTATCAATTCCTATCACAGAATGTTTGGCCTGCATTTACGATCAGAAGCTAAAACCAACAATATTATTAACATAGATGTCTGAAAGTAGAGAAGTGTTTATTTTGATTGGGATTTGGCAAATGGCATGAGTTTGCTTGCCTTTGGGAATGTATGCACAGTGAGTTAATACAAGAGATACAAATAAATTAACTAACGATAACTGGATGTATCAATACAAAATGGAGTTCACAATATGTTTGACTTGAGGAATCATCAAATGCAATCCACAGTTTATGTGCAAGGTTTATTGTAACAAGCTTCATGTTGGTATGTGTATGGGGTTGCTGTTAATCAGTATTTGTCTTTGTTCAGGTACCTTCTGATCTTCCATCTAAACTTGATTCTGAAGCTGAGGTATTATTTCCTTTTCTGGTTGTGAAAATAGTGTGTGTGAACATATACAGCTGCAGGATTGCGCCTGGCGGCTGAGGTAAACATTCCTAATGTGTATGGTGTTTTCCTGCAGGATGAGGATAGTGATGACAACAACTTGCCATCTTCATCCAAGATGATTAGCTTTGAATTATCCAATGGCTACCCATATGTACCACATGTTCCCTCAGCAATGGATGATGATCAGTATGTTGAATATCAACTAGATGACTTGGCAGGTTTTCCATGCAACATAGAGGAGGAAGAGAGGGTAAGTCAGTTATGCTGATCGTACGAAAAGGTGGTTTATTTCCTGAGACTCAACTCACTGTTTGCATTTCAGATGTTAATGGAAGCAATAATCGAGTCGTTAAAGGATGTGGAGGTACGACAACCCCCGGCAGAAGAACAAGCAACGATCTCCAGCCCTGATTATGTTGAATCTTCAGGGAACAAAAGCCTGGATGCATTGTCCACGGAACATTGTGAGCACTTGAAGATACTACCAACTCCCGCATCAGTAGAACTACAGGAGCCATCAAAGGCAGAATCCACTTCCTCATCCACTACAACTGGCCAAAATTCAGCCACTGAACACCCATCTCCTGATACAATATCTTTGGCAGGGCCCCAATCTGAGACTCCATATTCAACAGACCTTGAAAGCACTAAAATATCCAGTAATAGTGATACTTCTCAAAGCACTCGGAGCTTACCAGATACGGACTTGTCAGGTAATACAAGAGCCACATTGACTGTGGAGCGCAACTCAGTAGGTAATGTCATGGATGGTTTAATGCGTCGTTGGGATTTCGGATTGTTCCGGGGCAATAGATGATGCTTTTGTAATTATAGATAGTCTTGATCATCCTCCTATGTAAAATATGCAAACTTAAAGAAGAAAAAGTTAGGTTCTTTCTAGTGATCACAGAGAAATAGGCTACTTTTTTACGTTCTCAGTATTGATGATTAGACTGGGTTCATTTAGTTGAATTCTCTGTTTATTCATTCGTGAAAGTGGCTGTTGTGATTCTTTATTAAGTTTGATTTGGAAAAGGAGAGATCTTGCATGGCATTATCATGTATTTCAATGCTTCATAATCCACTTTCATTTTGCTGAATATAGTCCAACTTTACAGACAATTGAGATGTTGGTTGCATAAATGATAACTGATATACTTGGAATTTGATATGCTTTTCTTTCTGGTTTTCATTGTTTTGTCTATTGGATGATATATGATTATTGATTGATTATTTATGCTTGATAGGTAAATCTAGAAGTGGACCTGAGCCCAATTGGGTTTGAATACTTGAGTTTAAGTTAGTTAAATGGGTTTTGTCTGTTGACTTTGGGTTAGTCCGATACAGCTTAATTTCTCATAATTAATCCAATTCGAAAAAACTTGTCAAACGAGTTATCGAGTTCAATCAACTCAAAGCGTTATGCAATTTGTCTTTCTTCCTCTTAATTGTGCTTGTTATTTGTCAGTTAACTTACCTATCATTCCAATATGTTAAAGAAAGGACTTGCACACATCAAGTGTGCATGTCCTTGAGCATTCATAAGCAGCTTAATTTTTTCTAACATTTTAGTGAAATCCGAAACATCTGATAATTTGTGATTTTTTTCTAAATAAAGCCAAGTTTAGAAGAAACTGAACAAAGTTGTAACATATGAATCACGTTCTTAATTACATATGACAAACTAGTGTTCTAAAGAAGTACAAAGCTCTGAACATCTTAACAACATAAGAATATAACATGGGTTGGAACCTAACAAGAAAGGCCCCTATTCAATGGGTGTATTCATACACATAAGAAAAGCCAAGATCCTTATTTTCAGAGTCAGGTACCAGTAAGATGGTCAACAGCGTGGTTAACTTCTCCAACGGAGAAACTGATAACCTGTGCTCCAATCTGTGGAACACGAGAACCGGAGAATTTCACGTGGCAACTAATCACTTCCGCGTAGCAACTTTCTGGTTATCATACATCCTTCCTAGCTTTGATTGTTCCTCTAAATCAGAGAGTATAAGGGTGAACACCAAAGACCTTAATCAGAAAGCTGGGTTACATCTTGCAGCTTACCTTCCTTCGACACTAGTCCCCACATTAATTCTTTACAAAGCACCCCAGCAGTCAACATCACTAGAATCTGATAAATTTTCATTCTTGCAGCAGATTAACCTTTACATGGAGCGATTTCCAACTGCCATCCTTAAGAGTTGATTTCGCAGTTAAATCTGTCTGCCGTTAAGAAAAGATGGCATCAGTACCAATGATTCCCAGATCCAACCTGAGCAGCAGCAACTTTCCTAGCCATAATCTGTGGCTTTTGCTGCAATCCATTGGACCCTTCAATTACTTCATCTTCCCCCCTATCATTCTTACAGGGTGGGTTTCTTCTAGCATACGAACCGTTTGCAGCAGTATATTGAGCTGAAATAGGTGGATTCCTGATCATTCTGCGCTGTTCGAGAGCTTCAGCTGCTGCTGCTGCCCCACAATTATTGTACCGTAAAAGAGAACCAACAACTTTCCCAGGTTTTGCAGCACCTGCCAAAGAAAATGATAATCAATCTAGAGTCAAACCTATATCACGATGGTTCAGAAGCTCAGCACCAGGTCCATACAACAGAGATAAAAATTGCAACAAGACGGATGAATGACATCGACAGACACAAAAAGCCACACGATTGATGACCGATTGATTAGATGATAATAAGTTACAGGGATCAATGTTATAGATATCCTTACATTTCCAATTTGCCGTTGTTTATGCAAGCAAAGTAATATTGCATGATAAAAAGCTTACACAGAACAATCATAGCCAAGTATGAAAGGCATGATGATACACAAAATATCTTGAATTTGAACACATAATGAAATTTATTAATGTAATTGGTTACAAAAATCATCAGTAGTTAAGCAAGGACTCCGTCAACCAGGGCAGGCTCTGATTGACATAAAAGCAGAGTTGACACATGCAAAGCAAGATTCAGGAAAATTGTTATCTATATGACGATCACATAAAACCAATCTATCCGGGGTATTAGAACTTATTAGACACTCTTTAACTATCAGAATAACTTAATATCTGAACTCAAAACTATATTGACCTTGCCATAAAAAACATTTTCTGTTGAGTAGAAACAATCCATTTGAAATCAAACTCAATTTAGATGAAACACAAATCCCAAAAGGAGGTCATAATGAGGTCATCTGTGTGTGTGTGTGTTTGTGTTTGTTATGGGGCAGGGCAGGGCAGGCCTCTGTATACTAATACATATGTGAATCCATGTTTCAAAGTAAAAATAATTCTTCAGCTTCAGAAAATAGTAAGAGAGATCAAACAGAGAGTAAATGAGAAAATGACAAAGTTACCTTGAAGACTTTGGGGAACTTGAAGCGGAAGTTTTGTCATCGGGATGCCATCATTCCTGTCCAAAATTGGCCTTGTTTCTCTAATGGAACACTTGGAAAGATCATTTGCAACTTCAGCTGATTTATGTACTGTGTTGTCTGAATATAGCACACATGGCCTGCATGGGTAGCATATTCATTAGTATAGTAGTTCATCACGTAGAAAACGTGAAAGAGACCAATAAATAAAAAGTACGATTGTAAGAAGAAATATTCAACAGGGATACCTAGGCAATGAAGCATGTTGCCTCTCAGGTGGAGCAACAGTTGCACCATTTCCATAGTGCTCCTCCAGGTAAGCAAATTGTTTCTTAAAATGGTCAACAGCACTGCATTTACAAATTAACAAAGTAAACATTTTCAACCTCCAAGGCTTTAGAATTCTTGTAAAGCAAAACATGAATCATTAAGTATACATAATGAAATGTTAGAGATATGATTTCAAACTATTATTCAGTAATCAATACCTAGGATACATGAAGCCTGTTGGCTCTGAACCCTCCAGAAACTCTTTCAACATTTTAGGATGGTACTCTAAAATTTCTCGATATATGAGTTCCCGCACGTCTTCCTTTGTTATCCTTCGTCTCTCAAATTCAAATTCCATCTTGGAAACTGGTTGAGAAGAAGGTTCTCTCTCAACCCTGGCCAAACCCTTAAAGTAAGGATCTGCAAGAGCCTGCCAAATAACAAGAAAGGAGCTTCATCAAGCTAAAGCACAAAATCAAGAATGTTATGTAAAGGCATAAACATTCACCTCTTCAGCACTAGGTCTGTCTTTGGGTTCAAATGCCAACATTTTTTCCAACAAACGTAGAGCAAGGGGATCAGCATGAGGAAACTTTTGTGAAAAGGGAATGGGCTTCTTCCTTCGCATGCTGCTTAAGTATCTCCTAGCTTTCTCATTGCGCACCTGCTCATATGATTCAATACCCTGATAAATACTACTATTCTGACAGATGAAACAAAAATTGGTGACTATCTGTGATATATACCAAAAAAAAAAGTTATTCTTTTGTCATTTCAAAGCTAGTTGACATACCCTAGCAATAGATTCAGCTGATGGTGTTCCCAATAAATCAGTCATCAAATCCAATTGATGGACTACATTTTTACCAGGGAAAAGAGGTTTCCCTGTAAGAAGTTCAGCAAAGATGCATCCAATGCTCCATACGTCTATTGCTGGGGTATACTGAAAGCAACACAGAGTATCATCTTTAGACAAAGTAAAACGAATTCATTATGCTACGACCAAAGATAAAGTTACTGCATTTGCAAACTAATGGATTTAGTCCACAGTTATTCACCCTCACCATCATCACACCCTTCCAGATCCCCAAACTAACCTAAGAGGAGAAGGGGGTGTCTAATTAGCTGCTTCTTGGTCCTCAATACTTCAAAAATATTGTACAAGTAGCAAAATTCAATTGCAGAGAAATCAATATGAGTGCAACATTTGGGTCTATAGAATTATGGAAATAGCAGATTTCATTCTAAGGTGTTCCAAGATATCTGAGCAACAAGAAAAGCTGTTAAAAAAGGTATAATGCTTGCAGTTTTAAGTATCAGGAGGTTCGACTCAAACACCAAAAGAAAATCAGATCAGGTAATATTAAGCAGATGGCAGTAGTGATAATTCCGGCACCTTAGAGAAAAATGATCCACACAATTCCGGAGCTCTATACCATCTGGTTGCAACATAATCCTGTTCAACAGTTAACATAAATCAGGTGCTCCTGAATTTTCCCCTAAGTGGCAATTTGAGTATAGCATTAAACAAAGAAAACAGAAAGAAAAACTTACTGTCCAAAAGATAGCCGTAGGACTATCATTGAAGGCTACTCTTGCAAGGCCAAAATCACAAATCTTCAGCTTGCAGTCGGCATTTGCTAAGATATTTTTAGGTTTGAGATCCCGATGAAAAACGTTAGCTGCAGGACAATAATAGAACTTAGAATGCAAAGGACAGAACATCACAATATTCACAACAAACAAGCAGTCAAATGTTACAATTACCTGTATGTATGTATTTCATCCCTCTAAGAAGCTGATAAAGAAAGAATTGATAATGTTCACGAGTTAAGTCGTCATTTGCTTTAATAACTTGATGCAAATCAGATTCCATTAGTTCAAAAACTACATATATATCCTTAAACTCTCTTCTGGAAGGAGGTAATAAGATGTGCTTGATCTGCACTATATCTGGGTGCCGCAGCAACCTAAGAAGTTTAATCTCCCGAAGGATGCGAGTGGCATCAGAGACATGTTCAAAGATATCATTTATTTTCTTAATAGCAACTTTTTCTCCAGTGTGTGTGTCATAAGCTGAGCAAACAACACCATAGCTTCCTTTTCCAATTACTTCCTCTATTTTGTACCTGCTCCCCTCACCATACTCGGTGAAAAAGTCTACATCCACCTGCAATACGAGATCAAGATAAACAACCTGATTTTGCAATTTTCGGACAAAGACTACGTTCTGCGATGGCTTTTATCAAACATTCAATTTTTTTTTCCTACATGTATCAGGCTATGATTAAGATGAAAGGACATTACAATCACATTCATCTACCGGGTTCTCTTAAAATTTGCACATTGGAACTCCACTATTACTGCCAAGCTTACTCTGACCCCACAAAACCTGCTTTTAGAATCTTATGATGGTTCAACTCTAAACTTTAACCACGTGAAGCACTCAGGTCATGATATCTGCCAATTACCATGATTACAACTGTTCAAATGAAAAGGGATAAAACATTATGCCCTTAGCCTTACCATCAAGTCATGCGTGTAACCACAAAGGAAGTATAATTTGCATACTTCTCGGCATTTAACCACTATGCAAAAGAAAGATCAATTTCTAGACTATATCTACATCAAATATGCTCCCTAAAATTTACGTTGCAGTATCACTGTTAAGGTGTGAGATTACAGATGTTTATGGTTGATGGTGGGACCTGCCAAGATTTGTAAATTGGGGGACTTTAGCAAGTGTTCATGAAGCTTTATACATGAATATGAAGCCATCCGGATATATAGGAATCACACCCTAAAAACAATGAAACATCAGCACAATTTGGAACGTAAAGACAATCTAAGGACAACACAATTTGGAACGTAAAGACTAGGATCTTGCATAGACTCAGAAACAACCACTTTGGTCTTGAATCGATATGAAGAACTATGCATATATTACCGTAGCAATATAAACAATTTCGATGTAATTGATCCTGTACCTTTTTTCTCTGATTAGGCTGCATCTCAGCTACAACTAATAAAAAGTCTTTATTGAATCACTATAAGCTATCCTTTAGACTCCGATCTAAGAAACCAAAAACTGATCACGCTAAACCTTAATCAAAACAAAAGAAACCAAAAATAGCTCAATAAAATTGAACCAAAACCACGAAGCTAAGATCACAAAAAAGCCACGAAGTCAGAGACAAAATCCGCCGAGTCAAAAGAAACCCAAAGACCTCTATCCCCTTATAAAGCATCAATCTTTTGGGACTTTAAAGCTAAAGAAGCTTATTTTGAGAGCAAAGACAGCTTAAACAAAGAAAGATAGGCAAAGAGTAGATAAACAAGTATGTGGCCAAAACTAAAAGGCAGAGAAGACTATAATGCAATAGCAGAATAAGAGAAATTATGAATCAAAGGGCAAATGGGTATTTACAAAACAAAACAGACTTAACTAGAACTTGAAGAATCTAAGAAGAGAAGGATGATAATTTTGATTACCCAACTGAAGAAACAAGAAAAGCAGTGCTGTAAGAGCAGAAAGATTCAATCTTTCTAGTTTGTGCGAAGCCAATTCTGGACCTCTACGAAACAACCAACGAAGAAGCGAGATTTGTAAAGAGAGAGAGAATTGAAAATCGCAATAATATAAGTGGTGTTCTTCAAGTTAAGGCATTTTTTGTTGTGAGAGACAAGCGGTAAAGGATCGATCTTTGGAATCTATAATTTATATATTGTGTCGTTTTTGCAATTGGGTAAAGCCAAATTAGGAGCATGCAAGAACTAGGCTTGTCAAGTGAATTTGCAAAAATATGAGATACTAACAAGGGGCATCAGATCGTCTCTGATAATGCATGTTCAAAACATCTCTAGAATTGAAATGTATTGCCACTAAATGTTAACTATTCAGTTCCAAGGGAGAACGAACATAGAAAATTAGGAGTGGAGATTCAAAAATGAGAAATTTCATACAATGTCCATACCTTTGGTGGATCAACTGGCCATGATTACGACGATAACTCTTTCCTCCAAGCTATCCGTCTCCAATCAACCAAAACCCAGAAGAACAAATCCTCAAAAGTGGTCAAAGCACCTGTTTTCTTAAACTCAGAACACCAAATCCCAGAGTACGTGAGTAGTTTATGGAAAGAAAGAGTGTCTTTGTGTGAAGAAGAGGGGGGGATTGTAATAGAACAAAGAGAGAAGACAGATCTAAGAATAAGATCAAATAAATAAAGCGGGAAGCAAAATCAAAAGAAGGAGGAGACATTGGCTTGGCGTGGGCAGAGGAGACGTTAGTTTTAATTAAAATGTCGGCTTGGCTTGGAAGTTATCATTTATTAAAACGTCGACGTTTTAGTTTTGGCACAGAATAGATATAGACTTAGTGACACAAACGATCTGATACCCACTGGAGCTCATCATCGGCGTGAAAAGTAAGCGATTCGTACTACTTCTGCTATTAAGTTCTTCCAACCAATCTCTTACAACTATTCAACCATCAACAGCGAATAGAATCTTATTGAAGCTCAGTTAGTGAAGATGTTGTTGATCCCAAGCGTCTTCGGTAATCGACGAAGCGATGTCTTCGATCCGTTCTCTGCATTAGATTCATGGGATCCATTCAGGGACTTCGGTTTCCCTTCATCTTCTTCCCTCACTACTAGGGATAAGTTTGCGTTTGTTAACACTCGCATAGACTGGAAGGAGACGCCGGAGGCACACGTGTTCAAGGCGGATCTTCCAGGGTTAAAGAAAGAGGAAGTGAAGGTGGAGATTGAAGACAACAAAGTGCTCCAAATTAGCGGAGAGAGGAAGGTGGAGAAGGAAGACAAGAATGACAAGTGGCATCACGTGGAGCAAAACAATGGGAGCTTCATGAGGAGGTTCAGGCTTCCGAAGAATTCAAAGTTGGATGGGGTCAAAGCGGCTATGGAAAATAGGGTTCTTATCGTTACTGTTCCAAAGGAGGAAGTGAAGAATCCTAAAGTGAAGTCCATTGAAATCTCTGGTTGATTGGGTTTTTCTGTTTGGTAATGGGTCTTGATTGGAGTGTATCGATGAATGGTAAAATGAGCTTGATTTTGCCTTATCTGTAAGTGTGTGATTTCCTCATGAATGTGTGTTTCCTTCCCTCTGTGGAGGAGTTGTAATTATCGTGTAATTTATCAAAAACTCTCTTCATTTGATGATAATTGATCGGGTTGACTCAATAGATCGAAATTAAGGAACCCTGGCCGGATTTGTGAAACTTATGAATTTTAGATTAAAAGAATTCACTGAATTGAATGATATGATCGAGAGCTAGTAAAATAATATGGTTTAAAGTATACAATGCACCCTCAAAAGTAACTGGACTGAGCTTGTAGAAGATCGAGGTGTGCCAACACTTGTGCAATTGTTGGTTTCAGTCTCTGGTCACCATTTTGAGCTAGATCAATGCGCACCACCTGAGCAGACTCCCCATGATTCGTGCTATGTTCCTGAATCCTAAGCCTCTCCAGTATCCAAAGTGCTTTGTTTTGAGCCTTTACGTTCCCTGTTTCCAATACTCTTACTATGGCTTCAACACCTGACATTTCAGCTACGTAGTTGCTTCCGCTTTCCCATATTTGATCTTGCACAAGTGTTGCAAGTGAGTTAAGAACAGCTTCATCAGCTTCCCTCTCTTCACCTACTTGCAGTATTTGGATCAGTGGAGAGACTGCATCGGCTTTGATCAAGCAGAATGTGGTTTTAATGTTGCAGTAACCATTGTGAACTTTGCAAAATGATTCAGCAGAAGGTGGCATACAGAGCCAGCTCGATTTCCTTGACTTTCGAAGGGCTATGGTGTTCTGAGAGAGCTGAGCTAGTGAAGTTGCAGCTCTGCACTTAACTAGTATTGATCCAACTGAAAGCGATTTCACAAGTAGGGGAATCAGTCCCAATTCTGCAGAAAGAAGCTGCAGTTTCTTGTCAGAAGGAACTGTAAATCGAACCAATAGCTCCGTGACATTTGCCATTAGCTGGCTTGTTGGAAGTGTTGAGCTTGATGTGGTTGCACTCAGTGTTGAGATCAAAATGGGCAATAAATGTGAGTTCTTCAAAATGTCTGTTGCTCTTCTATTGCCAGGAGGTAGACTGCAAAGTATGCCAACTGCTGCTCCTTTTTCAGTATCTGGGATGGATGACGAGACGATATGGATGATGTGATTAAGGTTGGATTCTCCAAGCTGTTCCATCAACTCTTCTGGTGAATCTCGGGAAAGAGTGTGAATCAAATTCAAGGCAGCTGTTCTGATTTTAATGTTAGGCTCTGTCAGGAATGGAGCCAGGAGCTGAAGTGCCCCAATTTGTTTCAGTTTTCTTCTCACTTTGGATGCACTTGAATGGGAAGCGATGCTATTGAGCGCTTGTAAGAGGTGATACTGAATCACTGGACTGGAGAGATTCAAAAGAGAGAGTATCTGTTGAGCCACATCTTTTTTAACAAGAACTGTATCCGCTTGGGCAATTTTAGCCAAAATGGCTGATGCAGGCTCACGAAGAGTCATAAGCACAGATGTCACAGAGAAAAGTAACTGAAGGAGCGGAGCTATGATTCCTGAACCGATCAAACGCTGTATGTTTTCAGTTAAGTTTGACAGGTTTTGTAATGCATTCAAAGCAGATAACTTTGCTTCAAGATTCCCTGATTTATACATTTTCACAAGGGGTTCAACTGCCCCTTCTTCTCCAAGCGAAGCTCTACATTGATCTGTGAGTTCCATTCTTGAAACTGCTGTTGCCATAAGGATCTTACTCATATCAGAGCCTGCTAAAACAAGAATTCTGGATTACACATCAAGGTGCAGGACAGCTACAGAGTTATATCTTCCTGTAAGAAGTTTATTAAAACTAGTCTCCAAACCAAAAACTGAATTTATTTTAATTTGAGAATGAAAGGGTGTATGAGTACTGCTATTCCTGGAACCAGAGGGCATGTACAAAATTGTTTTTTGTCCATGATAATCGGCTAGAAGGGAAATTAAAGAATCATATATACATACTTTACCTTCCTTTAAGCAGTGAACCAGAGGTTTAAAGTAACCAGCCTCAGCCATATGAAGCGCATTCTGAGTATTGTTTGATAATGCCATTATCAACCTTCCAGCATCAAGAGAAGCAGCTGTATCGTCCCCATTGAGAATGGTGACTAACATAACAATACACCCCTGGATTTTCCCAATTCGCCGCCTAACAGAAGCAATATCAGAGAGGTCCAACAACAGCCCAACAGCTTCCCTCCGTTCAAGAACATCTCGTGCCAAAGATTTCACCAACACTGATAAATAGCCAACGTCAACCATTTTTTCCTGCAGGTACCAGAAATTGTAAGATAACAATTTGATTATATTTGGATAGGAACTGCAAAATTAAAGATCTGTTTCTTATGTGATTCACCTTGTGTTCATCATTATCTGAAGCAATGATTCTCAGTATTTGAATGATACTCAATCGGTTGCTAGGCACGGCTGAACTTAGTCGATTAAACAGAATTGGAATAACCCCTTCATCAACTATCCACTTCTTGTCAACTACTTGATCTCTAGCGTCACAAATCAAATCACAGAGTCCAGAAAGAGCAAGACCAAGTTCTTCATCATTGCCATACTTCAGTTGCAGTACAACATCATCAACACTGGGAAT
>JANVCL010000214.1:45835080-45855925 GCA_026546855.1 Erythroxylum incrassatum | reverse complement strand
TCTAAACAAATAAAATCAAGAATTTAATTTATCTCAATCAAATTGAAATAAATATATTTAATTAAGAAACATCTTTCTTAATTAGTTAAGAAAACATTTTTCTTAATTTCAAGAAGTCTAATTAATTAATTTCAATCTAATCGAAAATAATTAATTCTAATTTTAGAAACAACTTTTCTAATTAATTAATTTCAATCAAATTGAAACTAATTAATTCTAATTTTAGAAACTACTTTTCTAAAATTAATTAGAAATCAATTTAATTATTAATCTTAATTAAATTAAGAAAAATAATTATCTTTGGAATTGAATTGACGATTAATATAATTTAATAATTCAACATCTTGAAAAATTAAATTAACTTCTAAAACATTCCTAATAAAATCAAGCCTCGAAAACAATTTTCAAACAATTAAAAACTCCTTTTTAAAATTTTATTAGGAATTTAAACTTACTTAACTTCAATTAAACTCATTTAATTGGAATTAAGACTTAAAAAAATTAAAAACCAAACAAAACCGTCTTCCTCAACTTCTCTGCGCTAACTTTCATCCTATCTACTGTTCACATCTGATGTGACAAATAAAGAAGTGGTCCATTTAAAATGTTCTCGTCTCCCTCAATTTGCTCCCCCACATTTCACTGATGCTTCCCTCAATCGCAGCAACTGTAACACCACGTTCCACAGCAACTGTAACACCACGTTCCATACTGGAGATGTCACCAGCGTCCTCTCCGCCGCCTTGCTTTCATGGGTGAGTAATCACCCAGCGGTGTTGCACGGTGCTGACGCCAAGTCAGTGGCGTCACCAACCCATAATCACCAGTGACATCGCACAATAGATGCAATCAGAAGGCAGATCATATCTGATTTTTCAATTCCAACTTTTCCGATCAATAACACTCAAAATTTTAACCAAATTATAGAATTAAAAACCAAGAGTCGGCAGGTTTTAGAGAAGACGAGAACAGACGGTTTGTTTAATACGTAAGTGACAGAATTAACTTTAAAAACAGCTTTCCGAGAAAGCTCTTATTTCAGCTTTTTTGAAAAGCTTCAAATTTTAGCTTTTGAAAAAGTTGTATTTTAGCTTTTTTAAAATCTATTTCTACTGAAAAAGTGCTTTTAAAGTTTGTAGCCAAACACCTATTTTTTCTCAAAAATAGCTTTTGTGGTAGAAAAAAGTGCTTATCCTACCTAAATCTGGAAATGCGAAATGACCTTCTGACTAAGCCCCTGTTTGGTTGAACAAGAGATCAACCCCACTCCCCACTCCATGAATGAAAAACTAACAACTTATTGTTTCTTCTTCCTCTCAGTTGTATTTCCTTACCTCATAAACTATTTTGCACAACACTATTGATGATCATGGAAGAAGTACAGATTAGAGAAGGAGCCATACCTTAAATTTGGAGCTTCAAATCCTGCAGGATCAAGCCACAAAGACAAGATCAAAAGATGACAAAAAAGAAGAAAGAATCAAAGTTAAAAGCAAGAAATCAGTTAACTAAAAGCATCAATCAGTAGTTCAGAGTGTCCTTTCATGGATCAAAGATTGAAACTTGAAGACAGGAAGATGAAGCATGAGAAGAAAAAAAACGAAAAACCCACAAAAAGTCAACCAATCAAAAAACAAAAGAGATGTGTACAATCACCAAAAATATCGGAGGCAAGAAGAATCGCTCTCTTGGAGTCAGGAGCTCCAACGACATAGCAGTCAAGACCTCCCACTTTCTCAGTTCGACCAATCCCACTTGCCGGATTTACGGTTGGCGGGTTTTCACAGCATTGGGGTCCCGACATCTTCTTCTCTTGACTCTCTGGTATAAGCTACTGACATAACACTTGTCGGGCAACAGAGGATTACCAGTGTCTTATAATTTATAAATATGCCTGCAACCAGGTCACGACATTATCTGTGAGTGAGATCATCTCTCACGTCATGGATTCTCCTCTTCTTTGAATATTCAATTTCGATTCTACGGGAGCAGATCTGCTGATCCGAAGCCCGATTCTACTTGTAACAGAGTGACGAAAGATGTTATAATCAACTGACGTTTTGTACTTTTAGCCAAACATTTACCACACGCTCTCGTGGCATCTCGATTAGCGCCGTATCAAATTCGAAGTGGATTTGATTGCAGTGATCAACTTCTTTTCTTTTTCGGCAACACAATCGATGATATTGAATTCCATAATTCAAGGAATTAATGAACTCTTTGTTCGGAACTGAACTGTTTAGATTTTGACATACTGTACTTTTTTTTAAAAGCAAAATAACATAATTATCTATCTTCCTGTACATTATAACAAATCCAACACCACCAAGGAGGAGTCTGTTGTATAAACAACATCTTCGAGGAAAGTCAAGGTCAGAAGAGAAAGTTTTTAGAAAGCTTAAAGTAACTTTAACGAAAGAAGATGCTAAACTTTTGTGTACCTCACACCTAAGCAGGAGGACCAATTTGGAACTTTCCCCTTTTTGTTAATAATTTGTCTAAATATTAAAATATTAAGTTAAAGAAATAAATTTTAAAATTATATTATTTAATATATCTAAATCACCTAATTATAACATTATGTAAATTAAGTTAAATAAATACTCAATTATAAGCAAGTAACAAAAAGTTTAACTTTATTAAAATTTAAGAAGTTATTAATATTATTATAAATTAAAATGTAATGTAATATTATATTTTTAAAATATTAAAATATTATTAAGACTTTTGATTGCATTCTTTATATCTGTTATTTTTTAACTTTAAAATATTTCTTGTATAATTTTACTTAAATTATGTAAAATATATTTTATGATAAAAATATCAAAAATATTTTACGATAATTTTATTAAAATATGTTAATATAGATATTAATCTGGTATATGTTACTCTGACAGATCGTTTATAATTGTTCTAATATAATTTTAATTCTTGTTAGATTTAAAACTTAAATAAAGTGTTATTTTTAAAATAAAAATTTTAAAATGATAAAGCATAAACATTTCTTATAATTAAAAAATATAATTTTCATATTTAAATTTTTAGAAGAAAATTATTTTTAATTTACAGTTTTCCATAATAACTCTTTCTCTTAATCTTCATTTTAAAATAATCGACAAAATACATACAAATATAATTATTATGTATAAACTAATTAAATAATATTTACAAAAAAATTCAATCCAATTCTTAAAATCGATTAATACTAATTAAATATAATTTAAACTAATAATTTATTATAATTATATTAATTAATTAACTTAATTATTTGAGTCAAATATAATTATTACGAGTTGAGTTATTATATCTTACCGGTACTTTATAATGAATAAAAATTAGAAAGAATTAAAATTTAATTTGTTTTAAATGACGGAGAATATCGGCAATCATTTTTTGCCCTTAACAATATATAGAATGCTCGATCCGACAAGACATCTGTGTATGTGTGTCAAACACTCAAACTGCGCCATTTTCTGACATGACATATCTGAAGAGTTTTTGCAACTGTTTTCCAGTTAAACCGTTTTTTTGTGTTTCAAAATCAATCCTTCGACAAGGCCGAAATTCACCTTCTTCACCCATCAAACTATCATAAGTCACTATTTAACTCCCTCATGTTTTATTGGTTTCCTTATCAACAACTTTCATAACATCAAACCATTTTCAAGGGGTTTTTGAAGGGTTTCTCTTCGTTCTCCTCCAAAGGAAGAAACAACGGAGAGAACAAGGAGGAACACATACACATACACACATAAAGATGGGTTCTTTGAGAAATGATGTGGAGAGTGAGATGGGTTTGCAAGGAAAAGAAGAGGAATTTGGAGATGGGCGAGAAGAGCCTATTCTGAAAGTACAAAACCAGAGGTTTTGTATGTTCCCTATCAGATACAAGCAACTATGGGAGATGTACAAGAAGGCTGAGGCCAGTTTCTGGACTGGTACTTCACACGTCCTTCTCTCATCCCCATCTGATTCTTTGTCTGTCTGTTTCTTCTTCCTCATTTCTGGCAATGGGCATGTTATTTGTTCCTGCGATATCGAATTTGCAGACTACTAGGTATAGTTGCGTTTTCGTTTATATGTATTGTGTTGGAAGTTAAAAGTGGGGAAAAAGTTCACTTCTTTTATTGGCAAAGTAGGCTATTTTTGATTATCTTAACTACTGGTTTCATTATCATCAAAACCCTTAATGACGAGAGTTTGATACGTTCGTGTTTCTTCTAATCTCAGTGAATAGAGTTCATTATTAAAGATAAAGCAATTACCTTTACTCTGTTTTCCCAATCACACAGAATTTGTTCTCCTTCTTGTTTTTGTTATTCTTCCCAGGGACTATTGATGAATGTTGTCTTAGTTGAAAAGAAAGAGGTGACTTTGAATGGACTTGCTTGACTTCGTAGAGTTCAGGGGAGAATGGGTCACGAACGTGTTACTTTCTATGCAGTTTCATGTGCAAAATGTATGGCTTCTAGAGATTTGATTAGGCAGTAATATTGTTGCAATCTTGCACGTCCGAAGTTTAAGCCAGCAAGTCTCCCTATGATGCTCCTTGTCTCATGTTTTCTTCCATAAATCTGGGTTCGAAGTTCGAGTTTTTATGCAATCCCTTAGTTTCAGGCCATAGGCAGGCTCACCTTTTATGATCAGGAGAAAATTTTTAGGATCATATGTATCGTAAATGAGGTATCTTGACCCTTGATTTTCAGCATCAAGTTTCAAAGTTGGGTCTTCAGTCTCTGTATTTCTTGGGAACTTCTGTATTCATGTATCTACCTTTTCATCTTGGTTTAAATAAACAACTGATTTGTGGTATTTCTTGGGAACTTCTGTATTCATGTACTACCTTTTCATCTTGGTTTAAATAAACAACTGATTTGTGGCTTACAGCTGAGGAGGTCGACCTCTCCCAGGATGTGCAGCAATGGGCGACTCTCTCTGATTCAGAGAAACACTTCATTGGCCATGTGCTGGCATTTTTCGCTGCATCAGATGGGATTGTTTTGGAGAATCTAGCTGCAAGATTTTTAAATGATGTTCAAATTCCAGAGGTGAACTTGTTGACAATCTCCTGACATAAGTTTGGATCAATTCCTTGACCATGTTGCTTGTTTATGTTGTTCTTTAGACATTATGTTACTGCTTAGACTGTCTTTTTGCGCGATCAATTTAGGCATTTGGTTTACTTCAATTTCTTCATCATTTATGAAGTCTGAGACCTTAAAATTCTTTCTAGCTATCTTTGACAACTCGATATACCAGTAAATGTTATTTGTAAAGCATGCACGTATTAGAGAGGGAGTGGGAAGGGGTGTGTTGTCTGTAGGAATCTTGTTTTGCTGTCTTTACTGAATTGATTGTCTTAGAAAGGATCTTTTGATACCTCAGGCTCGAGCATTTTATGGATTTCAAATTGCAATGGAGAATATCCATTCTGGTAGACTTTTCTAAGCGACTTTTTAAAAGAAATTTCTCTATCAAGTGTTATCAACTTGGCTGGGTTTATAAATATTTGGTTCCAATTATCAGAGATGTACAGCTTGCTCCTGGAGACATACATCAAGGATTCTAGAGAGAAGCATAGAATGTTCAATGCTATTGAAAACATTCCTTGTGTAGCTAGGAAAGCTAAGTGGGCTTTGGATTGGATTCACAGGTACTACACCACTTGTCAACATTAGTTTGTGACTGCTGAATACTACAAATCCTTCAGTCTATCTTCCTAATGGTAATCTCTAATGCTTTCTCTTGGGCAGTTCCACTTCATTTGCTGAAAGACTTGTTGCCTTTGCTTGTGTTGAAGGAATCTTTTTCTCCGGAAGGTAATCCTCTGTGTATATGTAGGCGATTAGGTTCTTCTATACATCGTCATTTCATTTGTTTTGTGTTTCTTTCTGTCAGCTTCTGTGCCATTTTTTGGCTTAAAAAGAGGGGCTTGATGCCTGGTTTAACATTCTCGAATGAACTAATATCTAGAGACGAGGGGCTGCATTGTGATTTTGCCTGCCTTTTGTATAGGTGACCTTTCCCCCCTTCTCAGTTTCTTGAGTGCTGGCTTTTAGATAGGACAAATGGACAATAGAATTTTCAACTTTTGGCTATATGCTTGCTTGTTAAGTTATTTTCTGAAAACTTGATTTTATCATGGCTGTTTATAGTTTGTTGCAAAGGCAGCTTCACGGGAAAAAAGTACATGACATTGTTCATGAAGCAGTGGAAATCGAGATTGAATTTGTGTGTGAGGCTCTCCCGTGTGCATTGATTGGCATGAATGCAACACTTATGAGCCAGTACATAAAGTTCGTTGCTGATCGTCTTCTGGTATATCAGTGTTCATTCGATGCGTTGCATTTCATTTCAAGGAAAAGCAATGCTTACAAGCTTCACTTTTCTCTTGCTTACAGGTTGCTTTGGGTTGCCAGAAGAAGTACGATGTGGAAAATCCTTTCGATTGGATGGAGTTCATATCTTTGCAGTAAGTAGTAAAGATAACCTTATGAAAGTTGCTTGTCTAGCTGAAAAGTGTGTGATTGACTACAAATTTGATTTAGCTTAGCCCCGTTATTTTCAAGTGAGGCTAGGCGATAATTTAGGCAGTCTTTGAAGTTTGAATGTTTGTTCCCTTTCTTCAGATTATTTGGCCTAAGAATCACTTAAGAAGTGAAGAAAATGATACACCATATAGGCTAGATCTGGTTTTTGGCCTTCTGGTTTTCAATTTCCAGTCAAGCAGCATATACCCCTATCTGATTACCAATCGGAAAAGTTATCTTTCCGTCAACTTGCATTTCTTTTAGTCTTATGATCTTCTACCTAAAGTTCTGTTACAGATTATGTCCAGAGTGTAAGGACAGTAGAAAACCTTACCTCGTCTGCATTTAGTGGAACAATGGTAATTCGGCCTTATGGAGAGGGGGTACTGATGCAAACTGGTATTGTAAGACTGGGAGAATATTTGT
Source organism: Erythroxylum incrassatum (assembly GCA_026546855.1). Classification (NCBI taxonomy): domain Eukaryota; kingdom Viridiplantae; phylum Streptophyta; class Magnoliopsida; order Malpighiales; family Erythroxylaceae; genus Erythroxylum; species Erythroxylum incrassatum. Next base: position 45,848,969 of record JANVCL010000214.1, on the reverse strand, counting down.
TATTCTTGTCATAAATCTTCGATTTAGATCATTTCATTCATGTTAATGATACAAAAACTCTTTCCCATGAGAGTCCGAGGCCATTCAGGTAGAACGAGTCATCGGATATTAAACTCAATGCGTTGCAGTCTCGAGCAGTTCCACTTCTGGCATGATTAAGCACTGTGACTAATACTGTGACTGTAATATTTACTTAATTCGGTATGATTACAATACCATTTTCTTAGTAATTCACTTCCTTTAAAATTTGACCAACTTCTCAGGGGAAAAGCGAACTTTTTTGAGAGAAGGGTAGGAGATTATCAGAAGGCATCCGTTATGTCAAGCCTCAATGACGGCGGGAAAAATTACGTCTTCAAGATAGATGAAGATTTCTAGTGTCAATATGCTTGAAGTCCCTCCGTGGCTGCTGCAGATTTTTTGTATACATTCATTACAAAGTGCCATATTAGTTAGTTAGTAGTCTACTGAACTAACTAGGTAAACAAGTTCAATCCAAGGTATGTGAAATGTTCAAATGTATCTTCATTTGGGGCTGTTAATGTTGTCCTGTCTCTCTGTTTGTGATGATAAATTTCAACCGCTTATCAGGATAAAGGAGGCTAGTGATGGCAATTTTTGCCCAATCTGGTCTGGCCCTGACCTTAAGTTAATAGGTTCAATTTGAATTGATCGGGTTTTGAACTAGGTCGCATCTTTTTTTTTTCCGGAGTCCAACCTAACTCAAAACCGAATATATTAAGTGAAATAAGGTCATTTTATTAAAAAAGACGATGTTTTTAAATTTTTATGTTAAAAATATTTTATTTGTTATTTTTAAAATTTTAAATTAAGTATTTACTTTTTATAATTTTACACGATTAATATTTTATTATTTGACTAATAAAATCTTTTTTATCCATAACATATAAGCATTCACGAGAAAAATTAATTATTAACTAATCATTCACGTAAACTAAAACACTCAAACTTATCCAATTTTACATGTTAGATTGAGAGTTTTAGTTTTATTTTGATTATTAATTGATAATTAATCTTTTACATAAATACTTACATGTTATGAATCAAAAAGATTTCATTAATCTAAGTTAAAAAATAATGCATAGAATTAACATTTTAATATGAGTTGTTAAAATTATAAAAAAAATTAATAACTTAATTGAAAAATATAAAAGTTTAGATATTAAATCATACTTATGTTAATTATAAACTATAGATTAAAAAATTGAATCAGTTTAATACAAAATGATCGGTTTAATGATAAATTTTGTATCCAATAATTTTTTAATTTTTGTATTATTATTAATAAAAATAAGTCAATTTAATCGATCAATAATTTTAAAATAATTATTTTATAATTAGTTAAATTTTATTTAATATTATCTAATATTTTTCTTATTTAATTAAACTTCAAAACGTCATCTCCTTTAATTATATTTCCAAATCTTGGAGGTGGGAGGCGGGCGGGGGACTAGCAAAGGTTTTGGGTTCTTGTTCGTTCTTTACCCTCTGCAAAGCAAAGATAAACAAGAATTTTCTCAAGAATCAGGTGAGAGCCTCTCTAACGCTTGCTTCTCAATGATTCACAGACGTTTTCTCATTCGGAATGTTATTTCCATCAGATTCTCACAATCCGACCAGTTCTATCTTAATCAAAGATCATTGCTTTATAATTCTAGATTCATTTCATCCAATGCGAATCAATACCCATTTACTGTTTCTTACCTGATCGATAAATGTGGGTTTTCTCCAAAGGAAGCGTCTTTATTAGCATCTAGGTATATACGCATTAAATGCCCAGATGTTCCTGATACTGTTCTTGCATTACTGAAGAGACATGGGTTTTGTCAATCTCAAATTCGTAAGGCTGTGAAGAACAACCCTGCCTTACTTTTGCTGAATCCTGAGAAAATCCTTTTTCCCAAACTGGAGTTTTTCTTCTCTAAAGGTGCTTCTAGCATTGATGTTGCCAGAATATTTTCTGGTTATTCATCACTTTTTTCGAGGAGCTTAGAGAAGCAGATAATTCCTTGTTATAAGTACTTCCATGAGTTGATTCAAGCTGATGAGAAGCTTGTACAAGCTGCTATACGGTGTCCACGGATACTGGCGTGTGATGTTCAATTATATGCTGCAAGAAATATTGATATCTTGAAAGGAGTTGGAGTGCCCATGTCAAATCTTGCCAAGGCAGTTTGTTGGCAGCCAAGTATCATCCTGGTAAATGCGGATCGGACTGAGAAGAATGTGGAGGAGCTGAAGAGATTGAGATTTGATCCTTCAAATTACAAATTTCTTTCTGCATTCACAGTGTTGACGAAAATGAGCAAATCAACAGTGGAGAGGAAATTTCATTGTTTCAGAGAATGGGGTTGGTCCAAGGAAGATTTTTTTGCGGCTTTTAAAAGACAACCGATATGTATCTCACTTTCTGAGGACAAAATAAATGCCGCAATGGATTTCCTTGTGAATAAAATGGGGCAGGATCCTTTTGCTTTGGTTAGACTTCCAAATCTTCTTGGAATGAGCATGGAGAAGAGAATAATTCCAAGGGCGATGGTTGCTCAAGTTTTGGTCTCAAAAGGTTTGATCAAGAAGGATTTGAGTTTAAGTTCACTATTTTTATCCAAAGAAAACTTGTTTCTTCAAAGATTTGTTCTTCCCTATGAAGGAAAAGATTCTGAGCTTTTAAAGCTATATGAAGATAACTTACATCCTCGAGGAGAAATGAGAACTACTCATAGTATCTAAAAACAAAAAAGATATAGGCAATGGATTTTGTTGATGCCTTCTACACCTACAGGCAGCCTGTGGAAGTTGTAGGAGGTCTAGTGTAGAGGTCTAGCCACACATAGCTAGATTTATTTGTGTTTAGTTGTTATTATGAACTTTACCCCCCTCGATGCTTCAAAAAGAAAAGTGGGGTAAGCAGCATAGTGATTATTGTTTCAGCAATGACCATTGATTCACCATTTTAATTTTTAATACAACTAATGCAACTTAAAGTTTTACTAAATTCACCTTGAATGTAGCATAGTTTATCTTGCTCTTATCTGAAGCACACAGCCTAGAAGTCAGTTCATCTGGTATCCTTACTTGACTGCTCTGCTTTCAAGTTATGGAGTTATCTCTATCTTTCGCTCTGTTGCTTTGGGAGAGATGTTTGGGACTCTGTATACCTAACCTTTCTACCCTCGTACAGCTTTGGCTTCATAGGTAACATGTAAGTAAACATTTTCCCGTCCTCCCCAAGAAAAAGTTAAGTGACTTAAGATATTGACTTGTGTTTTTACATTATGAAATTGCACCATGATTTTGTTGTGCTTGATCTTGCGAGTTTGACTTGCTACTTACTAAGCATGCTGGTACTCATTAGTGAGGATTTATATGTTACAGTAAGTACCTATTCAGAACTCCTGTGAATGTGAGTGTCTGTAATCTGTTGACACTAAGGTTGATGTGCTTGAGTTCTAGAGTTCTGGTTGATGAACAAGAAGTGATCTTTTTGCATTTTGAGGTCTTAAACTTGAAAGTTACGGAGTTTTAACTCAATTTCCTCTAGAATTGATGTGAAGTGTATGTAAAATTTCCCTTGTTTGATCTTGAAGAACTTTAATGATTAATGAGTATAGAAGACTTGATTATGTATTATTTGCATATTTTCACAAATTTCTCCCACAATGAATATGGAAAAATAAGTGCGTGTTTTTACAAATTTTTAGTGTAATGCTTGCTTATATAAATTTCAAAAAGACTTTGACCTAAAATCTAAAATCTAAAATATTTTAATTTTATTTAATATTAGGAAATCATTTATTATTATTATTATTGTTTACATTCTTAAAATTCAAAGCATAACAAAATTAATATCCCTTCTTTTACCAGTTAGGTATAAGACTGCGTAATATTGGATCTCTTTATATTTCACATTTCGGTGGGACTTTTAATGGGTTATTGTTGTTGCCTTTACTAGTCTCTTTTACCAGTAAAAAAGGAAGAAAATTTAAAATTGTCTAATATACGTGTTTATAATTATAAAGCTCAATAATAAATTTTAATGGCATACCAAAATATGATATGAATTGCTAACTAGGCCTAATTTAATTTTAAAAAAATAAAAAAGCAGCTTGTTTTTTCTCTCTCGATCTGACAACCCGACTCGTGACCAGTCATGAAGTCAGATCAAATTGCCACCATTGCTCAAAATGATTTGGAGATCCTAGATTACAGATTACATGAGTGATAAATGTAACCAAAAGTTAAAATTCTTGTTCTATCTTTCAATTAGCACTATTGCATTTATGGAATTATAAAACCACACATGTAAAAGGGTTTGGAAATAATTTTTAAAAGACATATAATTCTTTCGTAGTTTAAGAAATTTTGAAAATATCTTTAATGTTTAAAATATTAAAAAACTCATTTTAATTTTCAATTCTTTTTAAAAACCACTTTTTTCATATTTACATACGTAATATGAACATCATGCATCGACTAATCAAATAATGTTTAAATGACAATTTAACTATGTTCTTGAACTCAAGTCGAATTAATTGAGTATGATTCAAACTAATATTTTATTATAATTATCTTAAATTATTAATTTAAAACAAGTTTAATTAGTCCAGGTCTAGTTTAATAGTTGAGTTAGGTTATTATATTAATGATATTTAATTAGTTTATATTTGATAATGCATGTATTTCTTATTTTTCAATTGAAATATAAAAAAAGTTTTCTAAAAAGGTAAAAACAAAAAAAACTTAAAGAATTTAAAAAACTAGAGAACTTTTCTAAATTTCTTAACCTATGTTGAAGTTTTATCACTTTTAAGTCACCACCACTCCCAGATTAATCCCGATTGGCATCTTGCGGGATCCTGAGGAGCGGTTTAACACTACCATCAAATAGTGAAAAATTGTTTGGAAGAGATGGAATATTTCATAATGTAATGTAGTGAAATGTTGATTGGAAGATGAATGAAATAGAATGCAATGTATAATAAATGACTGTTATATTCCTTATATTAAAATGGTTGTTACAAAAAATTTATTATTTTATTATTAATTTTATAAAAATATTATATTAATTATTTAATAAATTATATTTTATTTTATGTGATTTATATTTAAAAATAATGTATTTATATTTTTATTTATATAAAAATATATACAAAAAATGAAAGAATATTTTTGTTATATATTTTCAATTTTCATTAATAAAAATTTACTAAATTTTTATTTTATTATTAATTATATACAACTTATTATTAAGTATATAAAATTATTATTATTAATTATTTAATATATTTTATTTTATTCTATGTGATTTATATATAAAATTAATTTATTTATTTTATATAAACATGTATACAAACAATTAAAGAATAATTTTTAAATATTTTTTCTATTTTTATTAATAAAAATTTTATTTATTTTTTATTAAACATATACAATTTATTATTAAGTATATAAAAATATTAATATTAATTATTCAATAAATTTTATTATTTTAAATTTTGGTTTATATTTAAAAATAACTTATTTATATTTTTATTTATATAAAAAATATACAAAAAGAATAAGTTTTAAATATATTTTTATTTCTAAAAATAGAAAATATATAAAAAATTATCCTTCAATTGTTTATATATATTTCTACATAAAAAATTTATTTTTAAATATAAAATAAATTATTTTATTATTAAATATATATAATTTATTATTATTAATTATTTAATAAAATTTATTATATTAAATATTATTATATTCTATTTAATATATTCTATCTGTAAAACTGTAACCCTCAACCAAACAGGGTGTTAAGGAAGTGGACGTGGAGGGACTAACAAAGGTTTTGGGTTCTTGTTCGTTCTTTACCATCTGCAAAGCAAAGATAAACAAGAATTTTCTCAAGAATCAGGTGAGAGCCTCTCTAACGCTTGCTTCTTAATGATTCATAGACGTTTTCTCATTCGGAATGGTATATTTTCCATCAGATTCTCACAATCCGACCAGTTCTATCTTAGTCAAAGATCATTGCTTTATAATTCTAGATTTATTTCATCCAATGCGAATCAATACCCATTTACTGTTTCTTATCTGATCGATAAATGTGGGTTTTCTCCAAAGGAAGCGTCTTTATTAGCATCTAGGTATATATGCATTAAATGCCCAGATGTTCCAGACACTGTTCTTGCATTTCTGAAGAGACATAGGTTTTCTCAATCTCAAATTCGTAAGGTTGTGAAGAACAACCCTGCCTTACTTTTGTCGAATCCTGAGAAAATCCTTTTTCCCAAACTGGAGTTTTTCTTCTCTAAAGGTGCTTCTAGCATTGATGTTGCCAGAATATTTTCTGGTTATTCATCACTTTTTTCGAGGAGCTTAGAGAAGCAGATAATTCCTTGTTATAAGTACTTCCATGAGTTGATTCAAGCTGATGAGAAGCTTGTACAAGCTGCTATACGGTGTCCACGGATACTGGCGTGTGATGTTCAATTATATGCTGCAAGAAATATTGATATCTTGAAAGGAGTTGGAGTGCCCATGTCAAATCTTGCCAAGGCAGTTTGTTGGCAGCCAAGTATCATCCTGGTAAATGCGGATCGGACTGAGAAGAATGTGGAGGAGCTGAAGAGATTGAGATTTGATCCTTCAAATTACAAATTTCTTTCTGCATTCACAGTGTTGACGAAAATGAGCAAATCAACAGTGGAGAGGAAATTTCATTGTTTCAGAGAATGGGGTTGGTCCAAGGAAGATTTTTTTGCGGCTTTTAAAAGACAACCGATATGTATCTCACTTTCTGAGGACAAAATAAATGCCGCAATGGATTTCCTTGTGAATAAAATGGGGCAGGATCCTTTTGCTTTGGTTAGACTTCCAAATCTTCTTGGAATGAGCATGGAGAAGAGAATAATTCCAAGGGCGATGGTTGCTCAAGTTTTGGTCTCAAAAGGTTTGATCAAGAAGGATTTGAGTTTAAGTTCACTATTTTTATCCAAAGAAAACTTGTTTCTTCAAAGATTTGTTCTTCCCTATGAAGGAAAAGATTCTGAGCTTTTAAAGCTATATGAAGATAACTTACATCCTCGAGGAGAAATGAGAACTACTCATAGTATCTAAAAACAAAAAAGATGTAGGCAATGGATTTTGTTGATGCCTTCTACAACCTACAGGCAACCTGTGGAAGTTGTAGGAGGTCTAGTGTAAAGGTCTAGCCACACATAGCTAGATTTATTTGTGTTTAGTTGTTATTTGTGAACTTCCCCCACATATTGATTATTGTTTCAGCAATGACCATTGATTCACCATTTTAATACAACTAATGTAACTTAAAGTTTTACTAAATTCACCTTGAATGTAGCATAGCTTATCTTGCTCTTATCTGAAGCACACAGCCTAGAAGTCAGTTCATCTGTTATCCTTACTTGACTGCTCTGCTTTCAAGTTATGGAGTTATCTCTATCTTTCGCTCTGTTGCTTTGGGAGAGATATTTGGGACTCTTTATACCTAACCTTTCTACCCTCGTACAGCTTTGGCTTCATAGGTAACATGTAAGTAAACATTTTCCCCTCGTCCCCAAGAAAAAGTTTTAAGTGACTTGAGATATTGACTTGTGCTTTTACATTATGAAATTGTACCATGATTTTATTGTGCTTGATCTTGCGAGTTTGACTTGCTACTTACTAAGCATGCTGGCACTCATTAGTGAGGATTTATTTGTTTCAGTAAGTACCTATTCAGAACTCCTGTGAATGTAAGTGTCTCTGATCTGTTAACACTAAGGTTGATGTGCTTGAGTTCTAGAATTCTGGTTGATGAACAGGAAGTGATCTTTTTGTATTTTGAGGTCTTAAACTTGAAAGTTATGGAGTTTTAACTCAATTTCCTCTGGAATTGATGTGAAGTGTATGTAAAAATTCACTTGTCTGATCTTGAAGAACTTTAATGATTGATGAGTATAGAAGACTTGATTATGTATTATTTCCATATTTTTACAAATTTCTCCCACAATGAATATGGAAAAATAAGTGCGTGTTTTTACAAATTTTTAGTGTAATGCTCGCTTATATAAATTAAAAAAAAAAGACTTTAAGACTTAAGACCTAAAATCTAAAATATTATAATTTTATTTAATATTAGGAAATCATTTGTTATTGTTATTATTGTTTATATTCTTAAAATTCAAAACATAACAAAATTAATATCCCTTCTTTTACCAGTTAGGTATAAGACTGCATAATACTGGACCTCCTTAGATTTCACATACCAGTTGGATTTTTAATGAGTTATTGTTATATTTAAACATGGCTTTACTAGTCTCTTTTACTAGTAAAAAAGGAAGAAAATTTAAAATAGTCTATAAGCACTTTAAAAAATTCAATGGGCACTATTTTCTTTATGACGAATGGACCATTGATTAGATATATCATGTAATGTTAATTTGGGCCTTAGCCCAATGATTGTGATAAGAACTTGTTAACCATTTGATATATTTTAAATGATAAACACATAAGTTCAATTTTCAATCTAATCTTTTTATTAATTTTTTTAAAGGTTGTCTTATATTGAATCCTAAGAAATAACGTTATGATCTTATAAATTGTTATGAATAAAAATAATAATAATTTATAAGATCATAAAATACAGCCTATGATAATTTAGTGTATGGTTTAATTTGTATTCAGACTGCCACCATTGCTCCAAATTATTTGGAGATCCTATATTACATGAGTGATAAATGTAATCAAAAGTTAAAATTCTTGTTCTATCTTTCAATTAGCACTATTGCATTTATGGAATTATAGAACCACACATGTAAAAGGGTTTGGAAATAATTTTTAAAAGACATATAATTGTTCTCTAGTTTAAGAAATTTTAAAAAGTTCTTTAATGTTTAAAATTAAAAAAACTCATTTTAGTTTTCAGTTCTTTTAAAAAACCACTTCTTTAAGATTTCGATTAAAAAATAACGATAAAATATATGTAATATGAATATCATGCATGGATTAATCAAATGATGTTTAAATGAAGATTCAATTCAGTTCTTGAATTCAAGCGAATTAATTGAATCTAATTTAAACTAATAATTTATTATAATCATCTTAGATTATTAATTTAAAACAAGTTTAATTAATCCAGGTCTAGTTTAATAGTTGAGTTAGGTTATTATATTAATGATATTTAATTAGTTTATGTTTGATACTGCATGTATTTCGTTATTTTTCACTCGAAATGTAAAAGAAGTTTTCTAAAAAAGTAAAAACAAAAAAAACTTCAAAAATTTTAAAAACTATAGAACTTTTCTAAATTTTTTAACCTACAAAGGAAGTCTTATTACTTTTAAGTCATTATCACTCCCAAATTAATCTCCACTCATACCTCGTAAGAACTTGAAAGGCGGCTCAGGTTGTGATCCTCTGACCCCTTATTCTGTTCCTACTCTGTCCTCTTTTAATCCAAGCTATTTATTTATGTGAGACCGACATAAATAGATTATTTGAATCAAAAGAGAACAGGATAAGGCTAGAATAAGGGAGTCAGAGAATTTCAGCTGGAGCGGCTCGGCACTACCATCAAATATTTAATACTGCTGTGTTCACAAAAAAGATTCGAACCCCAACTTTACCTTACTCGAGAAAGGACAAGCCCCTTACAACTGGAAATCCTGGAATTCGGTGCTTGGTGGTTATTACGTGCAAGTTTATTATTCCAAAACTTGCACGTAAATTAAGAGCAAGACTTATTATGCTTTGCGTAGAAATTGTTCTATAGATCAGTTCAGGTGATGTCGAAGGTATCATTCAAGCTTTTACACAGCTGTGCATTTCACCTTTCTTCACTACATGGAGAAGATACATTGTCTGCCACTGAAATGAAGCTGATTAGTCGGCAAATCATGAAGGGTTTGTTCATGTTTTCCAACTGGACTTTTATGCTTTTCGATCCTGTCCTTTAGTACAACACGATTGATCAATATCTGAGTTTGTCACTGATCAGATTTCTTTTTTGTTCAGTTCAATTCGATTATGGCATGAGATATTTATTTGAGAAATGAAGAACAAAAACATTATCAAATAAGAGTGACAATAGACCTGTCGGGTTTAAGATTCCTGTGATTTAAATTTAACTCATTTCTGATCAAATTTTGATCGAATTGAACTAAAATGACGTCATTTTATTTGAATCGTTCGAATATTTTTAGTTTAACGCTCTCAAATTTGATCTCAACTCGAAACTCAATCAATCCGAATTAGATAGGTTCCACCATAATTTCCTTTCCTGATCAAATCACATTATCACATTATCTGCTGCCACTGTAATGTTCAGCATTATTGTGAGCCCACATAATGAGTTATCTTCTTCCTTTCTTCCTCTCGCGTGTCCACACACAAGTCTACTCATGATCAGTTCCTGCCATGTTGATGATGTTTCTTTAAAGGGAATGTTGTGACTGTGGTGTCTCAGTTAGTCACATCATGAACTGCCTATAATCTCTCAAAACAACTTCCTCCATTATTGTACTCATCAACCTCCAAAACAAAGTTTGCAACAATGCAAAAGACCCCTCCACCATTTGCAACTTTCTTAGTTCCTTCTCATCTTCACTAAACTACAACATTACAATACAGTAGTTTGACATAAACTGTCCCCAGAAAATGCTCTCTCTGCGTTGTTTTATATATACGTGAGTGTATGTACTTCAAGCTAAGTTTATCTTATGTAATTGACCAACTAAATATCCGGTGATTGGTAGTTCTTTATTGAGTTGCCTGAAAAACCCATTATCTTCTTTATATTTGATAAATTTCTTCTATAATTTAAGAAATTTTAAAAAATATCTAATTAAAAAAACTTTGTAATATTTTAAAATTTTGGAAAAATCTCTTTTAAATTTTGGTAAAAAATAATGAAAAAATTCATATGAAATGAATATCTGTGTTACTTAAATGTTATAGACATACTCCCTCCTATTTAAAATAAGTATCGCTTTAAAGGAATGCATATTTATTAAGAAAGTTAATAAAATGTCTGATATACCCTTATTAATTACATATTAAAGTGCTTTGAAAATATAATATGTGTAATTAAGATATGAGAGAAATTAAAGAGTAATTTTGGAAGTAAAATCATAAATATGCATAAAAAGTCTTGAATAATTAAAATCCCTCTAAAACGACACTTATTTTGAATAGGAAGGAGTAGTAACCTATTTAATTCTTAAACTGTACACGAATCAATTAAATTAACTTGAATTAATAATTTAAAATAATTATAATAAATTATGGTCAAATTTAATTATGTTAGTTATAATTTAAGAGCTGCGTCGAATCGTCATTAAAATCAAATACGTGTGATGTTCATATTACTGTGCATGTTTTATCAATATTTTTTAATCAAAGTATATAAAAAATAGGATCTCCGTAGGTCTAAGGTCGACTTCCATGAAAAGAAACACAGAAGACTTTCCCTACCAAATGGTTAATGCTAGTGATTAATTTAGATAGGAAAATGAGTACATCAATTCAACAGGTCCACAGATATTGATATGCTTATTAAGAGATCTTATCTTAGATACCATTTTCGCTTTAAGATAAGGTACAGGACCTTTCTTTGCCAAGCTTTACTATGGCACGACTTGACATGATTTGGACCCTAGATTATGACCCTCCATTAAATTCTTCTTCTTCTTCATCACCATTATTAACTACACAAAACCATTGTTCCTCAAGAAGATGATATATACTAACTATGTTCACACACATACATGGCTGTATGTGGAGCTGTTTCAGTTTCTTTTTATGGGGTAACTCGTGGGGTCTCCAAGAGGAAGGACCCTCCTTCCTCTTTCCTTTTACATCTGCTTTAAGAAGGAAAAACTTACGGTGTCTATAAAAGGCCAATGATGTGGGGTTGGTCGATAAAAGTTATAATGTCGAGTGTATTCTCTTTTTTTTTATATAGATTCAAGACAAAAATTGGTACAGAATGAGCAGTTGCAGAGAAATTTCATCCAGTAAAACATAAGTGTTTTGAGTTGGAACTTGGAAAAGAAAAAGCTTGCACGTGATATCTTCGTGTTTTGATGGTACAAGTGGACCCTGTCACAACTTCTCCAAGCCTACATGATGTTCGAAAGTCTCAGGACTCAGGAATATACATATATATGTGTATATATATGAACTATGTGTGTTAAGTGCTGGTCTTGAACTAAAGATTTGGTGCAACTTGTGATCGAGGAGAAAAAGAAAATGGGTAGGAGGATTGAAAAGTGGAAGAGAATGGTGAAACAACAAAGAGGGAAGCTTTATCTTGTTAGGGTGTGCATTACAATGCTTATTTGTTGGCACAAATACTCCTGATGAGACCAAAATCTCCTGTAAATTTTTGCTGACCTGAAACACGTTCGATAATGTCTTCTGTCTTCGTTTTTCTCTTTTGTTTTCTTGTTCTTTTGTCAGTTTCTTTGTTAAGTTGTGTTTTTCCTACTCTCTAGGAATGGAACTTCTTTTGGTTCACTGTAGAAGTATAATCGAATTGTAAAGAAAGCTCTTTAAGGGATTGAGAAGCACAAAGCGTTTGTTCCTCCTCCGTTGCATGTACTATAAACAGTTCCCAGTATTTTGCAGGGTACTTTTCTGCAGTTTAGTTAGGTGGTGTATCAACGAACTTACTTGTGTCCCAACTTTATAAGAACATAACAGTTTCCTTAATACAGGAAGATTCAACAGTTTCATGTCTGAATCTAAACTAGTTAGGGAGGTTGCAGAATCCATGAAAGAATAATACCCGAAAGATACTGAACAAAAAGCAGATTATACAGGAACTTCTGCTACTAAACAAAGTAATTCCAGGTTATTATGATTAGTGAGGACATGTTTAGGTACTAGCAAAACCTTCCCGTGACAAAAATAAGGAGCTTTCTTGGCACAATCTTCCAAGCACAAGCAAAGAAAAGAAAAGAAACCCCAAAAATCAGGAACAGTACGTGGTGAGGACTACACAGTGAAGGACAATTTAGAGGTGAAAGAAAGAAGGGAGGGAGACATGGGATGGCCTTCAAAATAAGGATAAGTTAATGGCAAGTCCATTTACAGATGTGATTTGGTAGCTGGGAGACAATCTGATGGATCTGCTTTGTCTGCTTTGTTTCAAGGGGACCATTTCCCGTCAACCCACCATGAACCCACATATTTCTGTCCCCATAACACCACCACCACCTCTTTTCTCTTCAGATCCTTTTTTTTTCTCTTTTTCTGCTTATTTAAGTTCATCACTTCACAAACATTCACTTCATTTCACTTCGCAAAAATCATCCACACATCACAGTTTCATATCCTTTGTTCACGTTTTTTATATGGCTAGACACTTGCCACCAGTTAGATTCCCAAAGGTGCGATATTTCCAACGATGTTCAAGGCTAGTCAGAGAGCAACGAACTCGTCTGTACATTATATGGAGGTGCACTCTGATTCTTCTATGTTGGGATGAGTGATTTTAGTTCTCTTTTTTTGGCTTTTTTAATCTCAGGAAGCTGAAACTGACAACTAGAGTATGGTTTTGACTTTTGGGTCCAGGACCAGGTAGTATGATCAGGATGAGTCATGTAGTTATGGAAAGAAGAGTTTGTCTATGTCTCAGGCAGACATAGCCAAGAAGCTTGTAGCTAGGAAGTGTTGTAATGTTTGTATATATTCTTTTCACATGCAAAGAAGCAGATGTTTCTCCAAAATCTTACAAATTTATGTTCTTGTGTCAGTCTGCCTGTTTGTCGAATTCAGATCTCCTGTCCAATATTATGGTGTCTTATTGTGTCTAATAGATCTCAGTCATCTATTCACGTAGGACTTGCATGGATCCCGCGTGAGACCCGCAAAATAAATAA
>JANVCL010000214.1:45797998-45827208 GCA_026546855.1 Erythroxylum incrassatum | reverse complement strand
GGAATAAAGGATAAATTTTGGCTTCTGGTGGAAGGGTGTGGCGGTAAGCAACCGTCCCAATTTTTTCAGCAATAGAGAAGGGCCCGTAAAAGCGAGGAGATAATTTTTTGTTGCTTTTGGAAGTTACAGATAACTGTCGATAAGGGTGAAGCTTAAGCAGGACCCTGTCACCAACTTCAAAATGAATGTCACAATGGTGGAAATCATAGGTAGTTTTCATGGTATTTTGAGCTTGTAATAGGCGTTCTCGCAAGTCTGCCAGAAACTGATAACGAGTTTGCAACTCAATATCAACCGCTGCAACCTTCGCAAGACCAGAACAGTATGATAGAAGGCAAGGTGGAGGTTTGCCATACACAACTTCGAAGGGAGTTGCTTTCAGAGAAGAGTGGAAGCTAGTGTTATAGCAATATTCAGCCCATGCTACCCAATTAGTCTAGCGACGTGGGTGGTCACTGGTAAAACAAAAAAAATACATCCCCAACACTCCATTAAATGCCTCAGTTTGCCCATCAATCTAGGGATGATAATCAGAGTTGAAAGAGAGTTTACAGCCACTCAATCAGAACAATCCAGATCAAAAGTAGCTAGTGAAAGTGGCGTCCCTGTCACTGACAATGGATTCGGGCAATCCATGCAACATTCAAATCTGGTCAAAGAATAGACGAGCAACAGAAACAGCTAAATAAGGATGAGAGAGTGGCAAGAAGTGGGCATACTTTGAGAAACGATCAACTACTATGTGCAACACTGATTGGCTATTGGTGGAGGCAAGGCCGTCAATGAAATCCATTGAAATATCTGACCATATTTGATTGGGAATTGGAAGAGGCTTAAAAGATCGGCACGCTGCAAGTTTTCAAATTTATTTTTCTGACAGATTTCACAAGTTTTCACTAGTTCTTGGACCTGTTGCTTCATGCCCGACCAATAAAAATCTGCAAAAATTCTATGAAGTGTCTTTTGATAGCCTTCATGACACTGAGCATGAATAGCAGATATAATAGCCTATGGAAGTGAAGAAGATGATGAAGTTTACACCTTATTTTTGAAAAATATAAGACCATCCTTATAGGACCATTGGTCACCTGCAGTTCCTGCAAGAATTCTCTCAATGAATTTCTGTAATTCAGGACTGCTGGCAATTTCTGCTCGCACAACATCAAAAAAATACCAGTTTAGGCATGGAAATCGCAGCCAAAACACCCACATCTTGTCGCCGGTGTGAGATAGCATCAGCCATCACATTTTCAAGGCCTGCTCTATATTCCACCTAAAAATCGAGTCCGATGAGTTTGCTAACCCAATGTTGTTGAGATGTGACGATTTTCTGCTCTAGTAGAAACTTAAGGCTATAATGATCAGCCTGAATCAAGAAACACTGACCCCATAAATATGACCTCTAGTGGCAAGCAGCTTTAGCTAATCCCATCAGTTCGTTTTCATAAGGTAGTAAGTGACGGTGTCGTTGGGCCAAAATGTGGCTAAAGAAAGCAATTGGCTGACCTTCTTGTTGTAGAACAGCCCCTATACCTGCATCAGAGGCATCACATTCAACAACAAACAGCTTGGCACAATCCGGAAGAGCTAAAACTGGTGTTGTGGTTATGGCCAACTTTAAGGCCTCAAAAGTTGAAGTTGATTCTGGTGTCCAGGAAAAAGAGTTTTTCCGTATCATGGAAGTGAGAGAAGTAGCTATAGCCCCATAATATTGCACAAATTTTCTGTAATAACCTGTGAGACCCAAGAATCCACGTAACGCCCGTACAATACTAGGTTGGGGCCGTTGAATCATAGCTATAATTTTTTGAGGGTCAGCTTCTACTCCTTTGGAAGAAATTAGAAGGCCTAAGTAAGAGATTAGTGTTTAAGGTACACAAATTGTTGTTCGAGCAAGGAGAAAACAATTCGAAGATGTTGCATGTGCTTTGCCCATGTCCTGCTGTAAATTAAGATGTCATAAAAAAAACAAGATAAATTTCCGCAAATATTGTTTGAAAATGTCATTCATGAGAGCTTGAAAAGTTGATGGAGCATTCGAAAGGCTGAAAGGCATGATCAAAAATTTCAAGTGGCCATGGTGAGTGCAGAAGGCAATTTTCTCCACATCGGTGTCTTTCATTCGAATTTGATGACACCCCAAACGTAGGTTCAGCTTGGAAAAGAAACAAGCACCATATAATTCTTCCAATAATTCATCAATTACAGGAATTGGAAATTTATCCTTCATCGTTTGGGAGTTCAACGAATGGTAGTCTACACAAAATCACCAAGAATTATCTGCCTTTTTAACCAAGAGAACTGATGCAGAAAAAGGGGATCGACTGGGTCGTATAATTCGCTGCTTAAGCATCTCTTTGCACTGACGCTCTATCTCGTCTTTCTAGCCATGGGGGTAGCGATATGGACAGACAGCAATAGGACCCACTCCTGGTGCTAGGGGTATGTGGTGGTCACATTTCCGAGATGGGGGCAGTCCTTCCAGAGTGTTGAATAAACTTCGAAATACACGAAGCAGCTGAGCGTCTTCGATCGTTATATTCTCGCAATAGCGAAGACGTGGTTCGTCCTCTAAGAGAAAACCGATCTTTTTTTGCGTGACTCTGATTTTATTTGAAAGACAGAACTCTTCTCATCAAGGACGCTTTGAAGTTCTAGTTCCTTATCTGTAGCAGCTAGAGATGAAATTAATGAAGAGTTAGTATGTTGAGGAACGTTCTTGATCCCATTTAATTCCATTCCGTAATTCTGCCACTAGAAACGCATCTTCATATCAGAAAAATCTCAAAGAATAGGACCAAGTGTCCGAAGCCAATTAACTCCCAGCACTGCATTATATCCATAAA
Organism: Erythroxylum incrassatum; assembly: GCA_026546855.1. NCBI lineage: Eukaryota > Viridiplantae > Streptophyta > Magnoliopsida > Malpighiales > Erythroxylaceae > Erythroxylum > Erythroxylum incrassatum. The sequence continues at coordinate 45,824,362 of JANVCL010000214.1, read as the reverse complement.
TAGTTAGCAAATATAAATTTAAATGGAAAATTTGTGGTCCTAACTGAATTGGAAACAATTTGCATATTCCAGGACTATTCGCTTTCTCTCCATTAGCCACTGTCAGCCTTAATGCAGCCTTTGTCTCTATGGGTATTTTCAGCTACTCAACTAATGCTGAATCAGTCAAAAGTATGAATGGCTTACTATTGAAAGATCCCTCTACTTGCATGGTTTGAGGCTTATGCATGCCGGCAATTGCATGGAAGGATATTTCTGACTCCTCTATGTCTTCTTCCAAATTTTCTGATTCATTTTCATCAACCCCTTCCAACTAGAACAGTCGTTTACATTGATGTCCCAATTTATGCTGTTCGTCACAATGGAAACGCAAGCCCTTGGCACGCCTTTCCTCCATCTCTACCCGATTGAGCCTTTTACAAAAGATGTTCACTGAATTATACCAATAGAGTCCTTCCGAGAACCACTTGCCTCTAATCGTTGTTGGATTCACCTTCATTCATAAAATCGGGCCAAGCTCATAGCACTAGTCAAATCTAGTGGGTTTTTTAGTTCTACTTCTACTGCTATTGCTTCCTTTAGGCCACTGATGAAGATTTCCACCTCTTGTTCTTGGGACAAGGTACTGGCCCTAGCTGCGTATTGTTCGAAACGCCTCTAGTACTCCTCGATAGTCCCTGTTTGTCTGAGCTTGGACAATTCCTCAAGCTAGTTACTGCGGATTGGAGGTCCAAAACGCAGGTTGCAATTGATTTTGAATTCATCCCAAGTCAATTGTGGTCGATCCTGCTCTAATTTAATGAACCATAGTTGAGCATCTCCTTCTAAATGAAAGGATGTCAGTCCAACCTTGTCTTCTGTTGCAATACGCTGATGGTGGAAGAAATGCTCGCAGCCGTTTAACCAACCCAAAGGGTCAGAAGATCCATCATAGCGTGGAAAATCAAGTTTGGAATATTTTGGAACAAAGTTGCCCCCTTCATGGTTTCCTACTCCACCCTTTTGTTTTTGTCGTCCTCGACTACTAGACCCCTCTCTATGGCAAACAGCTAATTCTCGGGATAGTCTTTCTAACTGGGCTGCAACATCTTTCTGTCTAGCTTCATTGAGTGTCTTTTCTTTTTCTTTCTCTACCCTATCTTTGGCTCAATCTTCCTGATACATAGCCATAAAGGCTTCAAATTGCTGCTGGAAATTGTGTCCGTCTCCCATCACTAGCGGCTCTAATACTAAATTAGCACAGGCCCTAGACCGACTTCTGGTTATGGGACCTTGTAGCTGAATATCCGATAGGTTATGTTTGTGAGACTTCCTCCCTTTATGACCTATCTTGAATGAGGGAATAAGACTCGTTAAGAGAGAACTCTTCAATCTTTGGAACTAACAATGAGTCAACAAAAATTCTGCTTATTTACTCATGCTCTAAAGAGCTGTATTTATGCTAGCTTACAGCCCTTAACAATCCCTACTTTTTAGCAATAAAAATCTCAACTGAAAGATAAAACAACTTATCAGAATAAAACAAACTCCCAATATTATGATATCTTATTCAAATAACTTATCTACTCCTTCCTTTCCGCACGTTTGAATATTCAAATAACTTATCTACTCCTTCCTTTGTCAACGTTTGAATTTGCCATGTGTGAATCCCAGGTAAACTTGGTCAACAAAATTTTGCTGCTCTTAACCCACAACATTCGAGTGATGAAGCAAATATCTAATGAAGTTCAGGTAAGGGAAATGAGAACTTCATGCTGATAAGATTACACAAAAGTCAATAAAGTGGAGTTGAACAATCGATTTTCTCATCTTTCTCGTCTTAATTACTTGTGGGGTTTCCTTTTTCTTCTTGTTCTTTGGTCATCATTGTCCATATTATAAAAATTTTACTTGATATTTGTATTGCCATAAATCTTTCTCTACATGCTCAAGCTATATTTCAATTGACAACCTCTTCAACAAGAAAAGGTTAACCATACAGTGCACTTAATCACATGCAAAAGGCATCTAAGTGGCTTTTGCCACTCTTGTTCCCAAAAGATGCCAGCACTTGCCTAAGTGTCTATATGCTCCAATTTATCCCCCCTCAAAACCTCAATTTACCTATAACAAGAGTGTAAATTTGTTCACTATCTGTCTCAGCCATGTATTTACATACTATTTTACCCCTAAAGCACCAAATTAGCCACCTTAAGTATACAAGCAATAGGCAACTATGTCCTTCACCATATGGGCAATGAAAGAGCCCCATCTTTTGTATGGCAAAATTATGCTATGAATTTAATTGTTTTTTGACAAGAGAAGTTTAGATTCTCTTTCAATCAATAAGATTCTGATACCATGAATAAAAAGTTGGTTTGAGTCTTTTGCCTACCTCACAGATCATGGTAGAAGATGTAAACTTGGCTTAAGCTAGACTACAGCAATTAGTAATAAAGATTTGGCATAGTTTGAGAATATCAAGGGAAGGTACTAAATATCCAGCATTCCATATTTGTCAAAAGGGGTTATGGGCCTAGAGGAAGTAATCGCTTCAAAACATCTTTTGAATGTGGTGAACTCCAAATTTGGTGAGGTTCTATTCATTGAACTACAATAGCAGGCAATCTTGCTTTAGCTTGCAGTTACCATGCACGAGTAACAATAGTAGCTGAAAAGTTCACAGCAAAACCAATAGCCATTCCATGTCAATGTGTCACAATCAAAGAAAATTTGTTGAATTTGGTCGATCACCTTCAGTTTTTACAGTAAATGAAATCAAGATAATACTCGAGAATGTGGCAACAAATACAATCAATGAGAAGGCAACGTAGAAAAATAGAGTGTGTCACTTAGAGTTAAAATTTTAAAGAGCAATGTTGACAATAAGGATTCATTTGAAGCAGTTTTATAGAAAGGACATAAAAAGAAATTAAAGTTCACAAATTAGCAAAGTTGGACGGAAGAAGATCACCTTGCCAATGGGATATGCTATTGGATAGCATAGTATCATTAAAATCCGTACAAGCCATACGAAATTGGCACCTACAGCAAGACCGTATCTGGAGCATATTGCTTGTGGAATAACCTAACAAGTGAAAAATGTCAACTCCCTGTCTCAACTAAAGTTAATAAGTGTCTAACAAGGGCTGCTCAAGTTGAGGAGGAAAGAAAATGCACCTCTCCAAAAGCTAGAACAAAAGTGACAGATAGAATTATAGCAACATACTGATTGAAAAGCTTATCCAGGTATATAGGAAGAGCCTGCAAATTGAAATCTGGAAGTAAGTTGATAGTGAAGACAATTAGAAAACAATATCAAACAATTGTTGATTACAGATAGTATTAGTTAGTAGTTAAATAACAAAATTTCCCAAGCTCTTCAAGTAACACAAGGAAGAAGTATGTTTCAGCCCAATGTTCTTAGAACTCACTTTTCATAATGTCTAAATTGTTTATATTTGTGATTTAACCACGAATTAAACTGATTCCTAAACCACACACTAGAACTTGTCCTGAGAAGAAAATTATAAGTTCTGGTGTGTATTTTAAGCTCATTGCACTTCGCAGTCATCATGTTAGCATATGGTAGGACCCAACAACTGTGCAATCAAGGCTAGGTGGCCGTTGAACATGAGATTTACAAACTATTTGAGTTAAAGTCAGCATTCTGACAAGAAAAATGGATGCTTGATGTACATCGATAGTTCAGTAATCAAATTCGTGGCCCAAACCTTAAATTTACATCAAAGCACCATGGGTTCGTACACAAGCAAAGTCAACCTTCTCGAGATTACACATAGCCTTCAAATGTTCATACACAGGCAACATCAACTTTCTATAGACTATGCATAGCCTTCAAATAGTCACACAAATACATTATTCTCTAATTCAACAAAACTCCAGTATGGACATGACGACTGAGGACATGGAATGAATCCAGTCGAATTTCAATTTGATCTTGCCACCACCATCAAAATGTTAGCCCTCAGCTGTATTTACAATACATTATTTGATCCCAAATAAATAATAGCCCTTTTTTCACCCTCCATCAGAAATGCATATTCCACTCCAAATTCAAGTATCCTGCCTCTAAAAGGCGGATATTTTCAATCATAAAGAGAGCCGCTTTCTATAAGTAAAAGAAAAGAAATAACAGTAAAACACAACAACAGCAAGTTTAATAACAAAAAGAAAACACATTCAAGCCGTTACCTCCATAGCAACAGCATTACACAGAAGCAAAGTGACCAGAAGTTGGTGCTGCTTTTGAACCACAGGAAGAATTACAGCTGATAAAATCATTCCCAATTCAAATAAAAGATCAAATAATCCCATTCTCGTATACAAACATGACTCAAAAAAGAATGAATCTTTACGAATGGAAAGAAAAAGAAAAGACCAGCTTGTTTCTTCTCGGTGGAGGTGCCACTACGATGGAGAATCTCAAGGTCGACGAGTCCCAGAGACATGAGCCCCAGAGTGAGACCCGACATGATACCTGCGAAGAGTACGAGGAAGCAGGAGAGACCTGCGTACGCGAACCATATCAACGACCCGAACGGAATGCCTCCGCCAACAACCCCCGATTCACCTACTCTGCTCATCATCCTCGTCGCAATCACCGCATTTACTAGATGCATCGTCTTCCCACAACAAAAAACACTCGACCGCTCTCACGAATCTCCGACTTCCGATCTTTCTCAATTTCTCTCCGTTAGAGATATTGTTGTGCTCTGTGTCTTTGAGTGTACATGTGCAAATGATAGTAGAAATTTGGAACAGTTAAAAGTCGTTTTACAAGGACACGTGGAGAAAGTATATACGATCGTGACGGGGTGCTTGACAAGCGTGTGGGGCCTCATCCTACGGTGAAGATTGATTTTAAAATTTTACAATATTCAATTTAACATGATTTTTGTAAGTTACGATAATTTTTTTTAGATTTAATTAATCATAAAAATAATGTTATATCGAAGGAGAGCTTAGTGGCATTTTTGGTGAGAAAAACAGTCCGTTGATTATTTTCGGTAGATAAAACAGCCCGTTAGACACTTTTAGTGGGAACAATCAGTAAAATTATTTTTTGTGACTAAAAAATTATAGATTTGAGTCATATAAATAATCCCTTATAAAAATTTTAAAAAATTTGTATAAAATTGATACTCATTGAGTCGAATCAATTTAATTAAAATATATTATTTTTATATTATTTTGATATTGACCCGATCAAGTTTTGGATTGCTCAATCCGGATCAAACTAAGAGCAAATTAAAGTTGTTTAAGGAATTCCTCCCACAAGGCATATCAGAACTTGTATGGTGTTGCTTTTCTTGGAGTTTTGCATGATCCAGGCTTTGCAATTGCAACCAAGATGAACCTGCCATCTAAAAAGTGAGCAAGACCCAGTTAAAAGAAGAAGAAAAAAAGCGACTTTCATGGAAATTTTCTCAGGAGACTCGGTCAACAGCAACTTTTATGGAAATTTTCTGAGGATGCTTGTCAACTACTGGAGATGTACCCCAACCTTCCCATCCATTTCCTTCACAGCCAATTCTGCAGATTCTTCACTGCTATACCAAATATATGCAAATCCATGAGATTGCTTTGTGTTCTTGTTCAACACAATCTTCACTGCATCAAAAGATCCCAAAAAACATTGGCCTGAACAGAAACAGAGGATGAACAAACCTCAAACATCCAGAGAAGATTTTAAAAAGCTTGTTTCAGTAAGATAATGAATATTTTCCAACACAACAAAAGACCAATAACTTCCAATCTATGTTGGCATTTCAATGACCCCTAATGAGTGCCTAGAATGAGTCGGCACGGTTCAGTCATCTTTTTTAAGTTTAGCATGGCTCTAGATAAAGGCAGAAAAGACCCTATTTAGGACCTACTCTTAACTTGTTCTTATTTTGTCTCATTTTATTCTTTACGAGGACCCATTATAGATATTCATATAAAATAAAAAGATGTTAAAATAGGGTTATTTTTTAACTTTATCCGGGCTATAAAACACTAAGAAATGCCTTAGGCCTGTGGACCTCATACTCGTGTAAGAGGTTTAATGATCCCGAAAGGGTATTTAGATTCCTAATCAAATACAGTTAACATCGGATGTACACCCGTTACCTTGTTTATGCCAAAATATAAGACATGATAATAAGCATCTGAGCATAAAGGTTGCAGAAAACTAGCGTACAAGCAGGGCCAAGCAGCCATATAAACATTGCATTGCATATATAGAAAGGCACAGAATGGCACCTCGGCGTACTTCCGCAAATGGCGAAAATGCCTCCTTCAAACGTCCCTCGGTCATCCACAATGACAGGCCTACACCAACCAGGGTATAAATCTTTGAAGAATACACAAGAACAGCGTTTGGATATGTTGATTCATCATTGAAAGATGGCTAATATAGGCACGAAACTTTGCAGTGAACTTAAACAGCCTTCAGAGTAAATGTCACACCAAATATACAAACAAGCAAGAAAATGGAGATGCCTAGGATGATTGAAATATTTCTATATATTTTTCTTGTATTTAAAAGATTGTGAACCTTGTATAGCTTCTTCAATCACCCAGCTTGGACTCTAGATATTCAGGCCAATCAAGTTTGAGTTTAGGATCAAATATTTAGGGCGGATCAAGTGTGGACTTGGCAATTTTTTAGGGCTGAGTTAGGTCGAAGCCAATGAATTAAGTCAAGGTTGACCATGGTCAAATTCGAAATTGAGTATTTGAGTCCGATTGGGCTCATAATCGAGTTTGGGGTTCAACCAACCTAGTTTCAATCTAGAACTTGAGCTATTTTTGGATTAGGGACCTTAGGTAGACCAAATTGCTTAGCAACATAAATGTCAGGATCCTCTGTCCCCTATCCTGTCCCTTACCTTATCCTACTGAATCTCAGCCATCTAGGGAACAGAGGATCCATCCCCCTAACAGAACAAGGCCACATTCTTACTTCTCAGTACTTCTGCAACTTCCACCAAACACCATAAGAACCACTCTATTATCATTGTCTCCGACTAAGAAGCACGGACACGGCAAAATAGAGCCGTGTTCGCGTGTCGGACACATGTCTAACACGGACACCCACAAAAAGTACATATATATGTTTCATGCTTTTTTAGAGAGGCTTATAAAGTATAAAATATGTATTAATTATTAAGATATTGGAAGTCTTGAAACACATCAATTAATATATATCATATTATGAATTCTGAATTTTTTCTTAATTTTAAATTATATTATATTATATATATATATATATATGTAGTGTCCATGTTCACCAAATTTTAGAAGTTGGTGTGTCCCTGTGTCTGTATCTGTATCGTATTTGTATCCGTATTCGTATCCGTATTTGTGCTTCTTAGGTCTCTTATAAGTAAAATATTAAGTGATATTTCTCAGTACAAGTTCGAAGCTAATATCAGAAACCATGCAATGTTCTGGTCATTCCAATTTTCGAAACTACCCATTAAGCAAGAACGTAACAGATTATCCATTCAACATCAGAGAAGGGTCCAATGATTCAAATCACAGCAGACAACTGAAAAATAAACCAACTCAAGAACACGTACAAAGAATCAACCGCTAAAATCAAACAAAAACCAGGCAGGGAGCTACCTTTAGCAAAGATAACAGTTGATGGTGCTTTCTGGGATTCAAGTGAAGAGCTGGAACCAGAACAATTGACACAGAGAGACAGGTAACTTCTGCTGAGACAAAAGGAAAATGAGATTGCAGATGCCACAGGATTTCATCTTGCAGGAATGGAAGTTGTTGAGCTAGTGGGTTTGCATGTGAAGAAGAAGGAGATAGAAATGAACAGGTCCCAAAACCCATTCCCGTGTAGGAAAACTCGGGACATCAAGTACCTGAAGACAGTTTATTTAGTTACATTCGTATGCATAGTTTGGACATTTTGTGTTCTGTTGCAAGAATTCATGAAAGGGTCTGCCTCCGAGGTGTCTCCATGTTAGTCCAAGATCCAGGAAAGGATTGTTCATTGCCACTTGCTTTAGATCCACTTAAGATGGGCTAGTTCGAGAATTGTGTATACAGATTCAAGATGGGCTTATACGAGAATCCAGTATACAGATATTTGAACCTAAAGAACCTGATATTTTGAACTTTTCTCTATTTTTAAATTTTTTATAATATTGTTTTATTATTATGCAAGTATTTTTTATATTATATTAATTTTTGGTAATTTATATTTTTAAAATAAACGATATATTTTAAATATTATATTATTTTAAGCAAGAATTTAAATACAAAACTTATAATTTTATGAGAGAGTCTAAATACAAGAATAAGTGATAATTTTTTTAATATATTATATTAAATTTAAATAAAAATAACAATTCTAAACAAATGAGTGTAATATTTGAATATCTAAATTGACTTTTTGGATAAAAAATTAAAAATGTATAAATTAAAAAAAACTAATTCAACCCGACAAACTAATTAAGGTATTAAATATTAATTAATATTTTAGAAAATATCGTAAATTGGAATATCGAATTGCCATGCTGTGATGAATAATGTGGAATCCTCTTTCGTTGGAATTGATCCTTCGATTCTTGTAATCATCAACTTATCATTTGCACGCGAATCATCTCGATCGAAAGTTGCTCAAATTCTTCTTAGAGAATTTCTTATCTTGATAAGTAATTCTTTTTTTTTACAATAAATATTATGGTCTAAAATAAATAAAAAAGAAAAGATAAATCAAATATGAAGAATTATACTTCAATAAAATGGGAATAATGCATGTATACCATATTCACTGATGATGTAAACTAAAATATCTCATGCAACTTATTATTTTAGTGTCTCATATTGCCTAAACATGAAAATGTTAAAAGATTTATAAGTGATAAGGGTCAGCTATTCAAATAACTAAAACATATTGAATTTTTTTATATGGGCAGAGTGTAGAGTCCACTATCAAGAATTGGGCTTGAGTCAACCATTGTCCAAATAACTAAAATTAGTTGTTTGGATAGTTGACCCTTATCACTTATAAACCTTTTAATATTTTCATGTCTAGGCAATAACCACAATATGTGTCAACTTCAATTTATCTTATTAGCTATCTCTCTCTCTCATCGAAAACAACCTCTTAAAAGTAAAGATGCGTATTTTTGAACCTCGTTAAATTCCCTGATTGTTGTTGTTGTTCCGCTCTAAGTGAAAGTGATCTATAATTTAGTTATTCTAGATATCCAATAAGCATATTAAGAAGATCAAGTTTAAAATACAATATGATTAAAGATGTATTTGTGTGGATTGACAAATATTATGTCCACAAAATGATTAATTAATGTAAAAAAATCCTAACTTAATTAAGCAGGGAACTATTTTGATTTATTTTCTTAAATCATAAGGTTTTAAAACAATAATTAAAAAACTCAATCGTTTGGTCAATTTAACTGTAAAAACTTGTTTAACTTTTTTGTTCAGTTTTCAATTTTTCAATTCGATTTGTAAATTAATAAACTCTTATAAACCAAAATAAATCAATTAATTATCACTTATTAATCTTTTTCTTCGATTAAACTTCAAACTATTCGAGAGGTAAGAAAATTTTCTTTCAATCATATTTCAAAATTTTTAATTTTATTTAACATTTAGCCAATTTTATTACAGTCCAATATCAGTTGAACCTTTTAAATCTTGAACTTTTTATCTTACGGGTTTAACTTCTAATCCCTCTTTTTAAAAATATTGTTTTTTTTAATAAAATCAACATTAGCGCAAAAAACAAACAAAGGCAGGGAAGGTAAAGAAAACTAACCCAAGCTAAGAGGCTTACCCCGTACACTCGGAACCTAATAGCCTTTCCCCCTTAACAAAAACAGAAACCGAACAATCTGAATTTAAAATGGAGACTAAACAAGAAGGACGATCGGTCCAGTGATGTGGGTTTGCATGTAATAAGGCTACCCTGGCTAAAGCATGAGCCGCCATATTGACAATTCTACGCGTCCATTGAAAGGACAAGTGAAGGAAATATCGCTTGAATGATAAACAATCAAGGGTCAAAATTTCAATCTCAGACCGATTTGGCGAAGGAGTTAATATTGATTGGACAGCTGCCAAACAATCCGACTTCACAATGACCTTGGCAAGTTGTTAGTCTTTTAGCCAAGAAAGAGCTTCCCTTATAGACATAATTTCGGCAAGAACTGGGTCAAACAGGGCAGGGAAAAAATCTGAAATAGCAGTCACAAACCTACCTCGTGCGTCCATAAGAACCGCAACAAAGTCTTCCGTCTGAACATCCTCTGGAGAAATAATGAATTCGCTGTCGTCTTTCTCCCAAATAGAGAACCTTTGCAACCCTAAATCCATGAAGCTAAAACAAAAATTTAAGAGAGACCAACGTAGAAATAATACCTAGATCTCACCTTATACATGAACGGCAAGACCAACACTTGCACTCGTAGAGAGAGAGGCAAGACCTAAAAGAAAGCAGGTTGTATCTTAAAAAAGACCCATGCTTTTACACTTTATTGTGTTTTCTAACTGCATAGTTTTAACTCTAAAACCATGTTTAAGGCATTAAACAAGTTATTGGTAATTATATTTTTTCCATCCTTCCAATTAAAAATTGGACTCTTTAACAAAACTAAATCAATTTAGTCTCTGTTTGGTTGGGCTTATGCTAGTAGAGTTTTTATCAGTAAAGCTTTTTTCTATAAATCTTTTTTTAGAATAACTTTTTTAAGAAGTCAGTTGACTGTTTAACTGTCATTAAAAAAAACTTTTTTAAAAGAATTTCATACAGTAGACTGTTTGGTAACACAAAAATAAAAGACATTTTTAATTTTAACTATATTTTATTTTGTAATAAAAATTGTTTATACATATAAATATTATTTAAAGTATATTAAATAATATACAAAACACAATATATTAACTATTATATAAATTTAAACCACATGAAACATAAATAAAAATATATCTAGTCAAATATTTTATATGGATTATAACATAAGTAAAACTAATATAAAAAATAAATATTAAAATATATAAAAAGTCAAATAATATTATATAAATCTCAAAATAAATATTCAAGTTGAGTAAAACAATTGCACAAGAGATTAGAGAAGCTGAGCTTGCAAAATAAACATGAAGATGAGATTGCGGGTATTGTGAAAATTATGTATAAAACATAAGGATAAAAAGGGCTAAAAAATAGGCTCATTAATTAATCTGAAAAATCTACTCGAAAAAGTCATTTGAGAAGCACCAAATTTGAGCCTCTTAAAAAATTATATTTTGACTGCCAAAAAAACTATATCTATTAAAGAAGTATTTTTTTCTATTTTATAGTCAAACACTCATTTTTCTTTAAAAATATTTTTATGGTAAAAAAAGTACTTATTAACCTCCCAAAAGTTCATCCAAACAATCACTTAATGTCATCCTAAACACTAAACAATAACACCATTGTCATTTATGAGATATATACAAATAGTATTATAGAATATGTATTAGTTTCCATTTTCCTTTTTGTAGTATTATAAATATAAAAAGTTTCTATGCAGGGCCAGCTTCTTCCTCAAGCCCAATCTCATCAAGCCTTGAGAATGTTAGAAAGATCAAACCAATGGTTTCAATTCAGAAACAAAATAAACAATGCTTGAACAAATTAATTTTTCCAATTTGATTTATTTGAATTATTATTATTATTAAAAATAATTAGTTTATTACTTAATCAATAAATATTTTTAAGTTAGAAATAAATAGTTTATTTTTATTTAACAATTTACTTCTTTAATTAAACATTAATTTTTATCTTATTAGTTTATTTATTAATCGATTAATTTTTATAAATTAGAATTAATCAGTCTATTTTTAGTTAATAATTTATTTCTTTAGTTAAACTTTCATTTTTCATGTCTAAAAATAGTCTTCTTTTTCAATTCTATATCAGATTCTTCAATTTTATTTAGTATTTACTATATATTGATTTTATAACGGTTTAATATTAATTTATTTTTAAAATTTTAAATTTCTTATATACATTTATATATCTATTTGCATAGAAAGATACAATAATGTGCCTTCCAACTTTCAAAAGCTGATCAAATTGAGAAAATTATGTGTTTTAGATGGTCCATTCTACTTTGTTTTGCAGACAGAAACCTAATTTTCAACTTAAATGTCAATTCCTACTTCATTTCAACGTAAATGTCAATTCCTACTTCATCTTCATTTCTCTCTCTGATCAAGTCTGCGTGAATGGTTCAAAGTTTAAGTAATCTAATCGTTTAAATGCATTATTAAGTAATCTAATCTTGATTTAATAAGTTTGAAACCAACGTAAAGATTGGTGTCAATTGTCAAGAAAAAGACAGTTAACTAGTTCACAATCTGAGAAGGTTGATATCTAAACTATTTCCTGTGTCTGTAATTAACAGAGATGACAATAGTCTAATATTCGAATTCAAGTTTGAAAATAAGTTGGTAAGTGACTGTTTCACTTTAATAACTTACGCTATTGTATAAAGATAATTTAATAGATTTCATATATTTACTAATATACATTTCTTAACTGAAAGTTTTTTTAGCTTAAAACTTGCACAAACTTACTTTATCTTGTGTTGAATAATAAGTAAACGATAAAATTTAAACTGACGATTACTTAATCATAAAGACTTAATCATAAAGACTTTATCACAATAATTTAAGTTATTATATAAGATCAATTTAATTAATTTTATATATTTACTAACACGAACTATCGAAAATTAATCCTTTCGAACGTCAGAGATACTTAAGAAACTTAACACGATTTATAAAATCAATCACATTCTGTTCTTCATCGATCAGATCATGCTAGATCGGGGCCAGGTTTCTTTTTCTTTTTCCTCGATAAAATGAAACCTTCATGACCCATTAATTTACAGATCACAGAAAAGCTAGACTAAGAAACTTAACGACACGACGGCTTTACCCCACAAAACAGTTCGATTTATACATAAGTAGAGGGGTCCAGTGTTGCAATATTGCTTCTCCTATCAAATCAGTGGGGTATTCTAATTATACTTTATTGGATGGACGCATCAAAAACTTGAATCTAATGGTCAAGACCTTTCTCTCTTGGAGTAGTAGTTGATGTGATCTTTAATGCACTCTCAAGGAAAAAAGATAAAGGGGTAAATCTTTATTCTTGATTTAGTTTGTTTTGATGTGCAAGGTCACTTCGATTTGATGATGGTCTTGTACTATGAACTCATTACGTTTACAGATTCCAAATGGGCATTTTTTGTTTTTGGTCATTCTTAGTTGTTATGGTCGAAACCATTAAGTATTTATCCTTTTAAGGCAAACTTAATCATCTCATGAAAAGTTAATCAAGTCCTTTAATGGATTATATTACAAAGATTTCTCATGTATTTCTAAGTGTTAGATAAGATTTTAATAATTATTTGAGTTAAATACATTATTATATGTATTTGAGTGCATCTTTTAAAAATAATAATTTAGATATTTTTTAATTGTCAAACGTAGAAAAGAAATTAAATTTGAGTGGATTTTTATTATCAAACAAAACCGTTATAAATCTTGTTAAAAGGGGTTCGTTACAAATAATTTTTTCGTGAGTTCACCACAACGTCTCCGACCTATAAGATATTCCTTCTGAATATGAAGTTATTAGAGATCAATTTTTATTATATTGATCGTCCATATCTATTGTGGCATAATCGAAACTTTTATGCCCAATTACTAATAAAAATGAGGAAATTAATCCAAAAAAAGTCACTTATTTAAGAATGAATCCAAATGACTTAAAATTGAACAAATGTGGGCAACAATCTATGGTTGCTTGGTTGAAGAGGTGGAGATAATAGAAAAAACTTATCTACGAGCAAAAGAAGCTATTTTTTCTGGGAAAGATTATCTTTATAGTGCTAAGTAGGTCAATCATCTAAAGAATGAGATGAATAGTTTTTGAGGAAATGATAAGGTTGACATGTTTTTGAGTTCATAAATTTTTTTAATCATTAGATGACTTTTAAAATTAGCCTTGTTGTTTAATTTTTTGAATAATTTATTTTAAAATATGTAATTTATATATTATTATCATTATATTATTTTTAAAATTTGCCATTTACACTAATATATTATCATGTTTAACCTTAAAGCTTTAAGTGAAGAGAGGAAAGGAAGCAGATCTTCTGTTCCGTTGATCTGTTCCCTCTGCTCTCCGTAGATCTCTGCTATCCAATTTATTGTAATGAATAAATGAAATTTATTGGGGACATAAAAACAGGATAGGCAGAACAGAAGATTTGTTCTCAATAATTTATTTTAAAATATGTAATTTATATATTATTTTTAAAATTTGCTGTTTAGATCAATATCATGTTCAACCTTAAAGCTTTAGGTGGAGAGAGGAAGGGAAACAGATCTTCTGATCTATTGATTTGTTCTCTGTAGATCTCAGTTATCCAATTTATTGTAATAAATAAATGAGATTTATTGGGAACATAAAAATAGGATCGGCGAAACAGAGGATTTGTTCTTGAGAGAAATGAGTCCATTAGCTGAGAACATATTCTCTGTTCTAACTAATCATTTTTATCATATTCTATTAAATCTCATCCACTTATTTATACGAAACACAAAAAATGACACATAAGATCTATACCTAAAACACTTTCACAAACTTCTCTTTGCCTTTGGAGCAAGCCTTTTTTTTTCCTTCCGATTTCTCCTTTTCTGTACAGTATTTTAATCATGTCACGTTTTTCAATTGCTTCCAGCCAATCCATGTACGGATCATAAGGACTAGTTCCTATTAAATTTACAATGATTAAAGTTAAGTATTCAATTCTAAAATTTTATTAAAATTTATATTAATTAATTAATTCTAACATAAATATTTTTTACAAAATAAATTATCATTTAAATATAATCAATAATAAATAAATATCATAATGTTAAAAAATTTATTCATCAAATTTAGAAATACTAATATTACGAAATTCTTTCTATTTTTTCTCAATTTACAAAAAAAGAAGCCCAACAGAAAATTATTTGAGATGGGATTGAGTATGATCAATGATGTTGATATGTGTGACTTTTATAAAATAATTTTAGGAAAATACGAATTCTCATACTGAGACTGACATGCATAGGTTTCTTTAAATATTAAATAATAGTTTTTACCAGCCACGATCATGGTATTTGGCATTTTCTGATACTCAAATACTCCTGTTAGCATCAGATTAGGACAACTGATTGAAATTTCAACCACTCACTTATTATTATTATTATTGATATTTTAGAAAAACTTATCCACATAAATTTCAACAAAATACCCGTAATATCAATATCATATATGAACTAATTAAAAATCGATAATACGGTAACTTAACTTAAATTTTAAACTCAATTCAAACCGATTAAATTATATTTAAATCAATAATTTAAAATAATTATAATAAATTATTGATTTGAATTAAATTTAATTATTTCGGTTCAAATTTAAAAGTTAAGTTGAATTATTATATAAATAATATTTAATTAGTCCATATCTAACACTTTGTTTCATTGAACGTAAAGTTTTTAATAGAATAAAATAGAATAATTTATAATGGAATGAAATGTAAATGAACGTAATGTTAGAAAATTGTTATTTTGTAAGAATGAAAAGTTTCATAATGTAATATAATGAAATATTGTTTGAAAGATTGATGGAATAGAATGTAATACATGTATAATAATAATGAATAACTATTCTGCCCTTGATAGAATAATGAGATATATTGTCTGACTGCTTGTTATTAAAATTGAGGGTATCATTAACATTATAAAAAATTATTGGGAGTAAATTAAGTAGTACATATTTATTATTTTATATTCTATCATAAACTCTCTAAATCAGATGTAACTTATTTTAATCGTTTAGGATGTAATGGGAAACTCTTTCGTTCTGTTATAAACTATCGGCTTAAATGATGGAATAATATTTTTCATTTCGTTATATTACTAACTGTCATATTAAACATAACTTAATATTCATATTTTGTCATTATTTTTTATTTGAAATCTAAGAAAAGTGATTTTTTAAGAAATTTGACATTTATGTCATCTAACCCTATTATTAATCTTGAATTGATATATATATATATATGTGTGTGTAACAACTAACAAGTACCATGTACGCATCAGAAACATCTCTATCTTCTGTTATCCTCTTATAATTGAGATAGACGATCACCTTTTTCACGTACTCTCACATCTCGTGTGGTGTGATAAATGGCAACGTATGGGGAAATGGACAATGGACAATGGACAATTGGTGTTGACGACGTGACCATTAACACGAACCCGTAAACCGACTCCTTCTCTTCTCTTCTCTTTCTGGGTGTCCTGCAATAAAAGACAGCTAGTCGTGGTTGGATGTAGTTCAACCCGTAGGAACTTTCTTTTTTCTCTGTCATTGTCAGGAATGACATTTAGGCTCTGGGTTAATAAGGTTCGAAGTTGAATCCAGAGAGTCATGCGAGTGAGGTGGTTAAATCCGTAGGAACTTTCTTTTTTCTTTGCTACAAATGACATTTCAGTTTAAGAGGATTGAATTAATATATATATTGTATTATAAATAGAATAAAATAAAAAGAGAACTGATAATTCCTAGGAACAGTATAAGGAATGGAGATAGCTTGAAGTAGAGGTAAAATAGTACATGTACAAGAGATAGTGCAAGGACTAAGGACAAATAGATAGTACACGATCATATCATACGTCTTGGTTTCTTGTACACGAATGGATGGATTGAGATATGAGCGTCCTGTCCCTTTGATTCAGGAGAATGGGTTACATTAGAGTCAGAGAAAATTAATACTATTCTATACTTTACTGTTCTCATACTTTGTTTCTGTTTGTACCTTCTAACTTTAAAGAATCCATTTTTGGATACTATCATAATAGTTTGACGGAGATTAGAGGGTATAGTGTAGATCTTTTTTTTTTTTAACTTTACAAGAATTTGTTCAGAGTTGGTGAACCAAAACCCTGCAAGAAGATGAGATGAGAAGAAGTAAAAGGGACAAGTTCCTGTTGATGGAGGTCTAAAACAACAGTAACAGTTCCTTACAGTCGGCCATAATTAAATACCAAGTGGGGACCAAGCACTCACCTAACCGCAAGAAACCATGACCATTCCATAACCCTCCTCTGATCTTTCAATCTTTCTTCTTCTTCTTCTATTTTTTTCATGCTCCATCTTTTCTCTTTTTACAAGAACTTCACTTTCTTTGGTTGTCTGATCACAAAAGAGAAAACCCTTTTCATATTTCTCTCTTTTATAATAATTTCTTACCACAAAGACCAATCGAAAAGGTTTTGAGCGTCCAGCTTTTCATGCTTCAGATATTACACTACTACAACTACTACTTGTAGTGGAAGAAGAATCTCTTTATCTCTTTTAAAGCTCATCTCCTTTCTCTGCTTCCCTCTTTCTCGCTTCACTCAAACACAAATCCAACAGCTTTCTGTTATTACTACTAAGAGTTTCAGTTTCAGCTTCTCATGTTTCGTGCTCTCATCTTGTTGGTCATATCAGTGGATCATTATCAAGGAGGAAGAAGAAGCCTTCTCCATTTGCAGTAGTCTTGCATGATGGTTCTTCTTCACAGTAAAAGAAAGGTTGTGGTTATACTACTTGTATGGACCATCTTGTGGTTCGTTTTCTTTGTTTGTCACACTCATGGCTCAAGAACCACCAATCTATTCCATTTCAACCCAAAGTCTGATACGTACAAAGGCCACTACTTGAACTTCTTGCCTAGACATTTCCCCATACCAACTTCTGGCCCCTCAAGGAGACACAACGACATTGGCTTACAAAGTTGGAGATCACCACCATGAATTCAATTTTTGAAGATAAGGTGGCTCTTCCTTTTCTTTTACCGTTTCCTTTTGTTTCTTTTTGCTTTCACTTGACACAAGGAACAGTTGGTGGGTACTGTATATGGGTTTCTGGGTACGTACGTAGTAGTATAATTCTTTTTCGTCTTCTTGGTTCTTCTGAGGTTTGTTCACAGATATTTGTGACAGAAAAACGTACTGGGTGTGTATCATTTCTCTTCTTGACCACTCAAGAGAGTATAGGTTGGTTCAAATCTTACAACTTCGAAAAAGAAACAGAATCATCTCTTATCAGTTTGAGTACATAAGAATCTTTCAACTCCTTTAACACTGTTATAAGATCAAAAAGATCATTAAAACTCAGTATGAATCTTAAACTCTTTTTGACTACAAGTCTTGATTCATTTAGCAACCCCTTTAGATGTTACACCAGAGTTTGATTTCCTGCAGAATCTTTACAACTATGGATGGATCAAGAAACTGTTTCAACCTGATCTGTTATTGAACAAATCTGCCTGAAGTTAATATAAATTAATCACATTCAAAGAGGTTAGATATGGTCAAATTAGGTTTATGGTATTGGTAATGTCATGTATCCATCAGCCATGTGTTGCAGTTGATTTGTACTCTACTGATTTGACAGAGATTGAAAGGGAAAGAGTGGAAAATGTCTTCTGCTCATCTTGATCTGACTCACTTGGTGCCCAAGCTGGGGACTACTTCACCATATTAACTATTTACATTTTGTTAAATATAAATAGTTATTTTTAACTATACATATTTTGTTAAAAATAAATATCCACAATTATAGGCTTTTCTTTTATATTTTTAATGACATTTATGATACCTTGTGATCATGGCAACCTGCAAAAAAAGACTGAAAAAGAAAAAGCTTTTACCATACAACATGAGTGAGGGGTTGAGGTTATTATTTGAAATTCCTTTGGATTCCATCAAGAAAATACATATTGAAATAATGAGAGGTATTTGAGTGATATATCCAAAAGATCTGTGGTGCTGGCATTGACATTACATGATTTTTGGTTAGGTCTATAAAACACCTTTTGTGATGCTTTCTATAAAACACTAAATTCAGTGTTTTGAAACTTGGAACGGTCATTGAATTGGTGGCTTTATTGGTCACTGGTTTGACCGGTTCGATCGATAACTACCGGTCAAACCGGTGTGATATAATAATTATGCAATAATTATATTTAATTATATAAAATATTAAAAAATAAAAATAAAAATAATAAAAAAATTATCTGACCGGTTCAGACTGGGTCAATTTATAGCCAGTTTTGAAAGATAAATCGAACCAAACCATATCGACCGATTGAACCGATCAGATTAGCCGGTCTGGTCTAGGTTTAAAAACAGTGACCAAAATACCATCTACAACTCATTATTGTTATTATTATTCTCTACTTTGTCCTTTTAGGCTCAGTTTTCTAAGCTATGGAGTAATGTTATATAAGTTGAATCAATATTAAATCGTTATAAAATTAATTAAAAATAAAAATATGATTAAAATATATTATTTTAAGAAGAATTTAAAGTTAAATTTATTTTGATTTACAATAAATTTTTTAATTAATAAAAATTAATCATTAATTAATAAATTAATTAGATTTTAATAATTGATTAATTTATTAAAGCAAATCAAATTATAAAGTTAAAAATTAAACCGAAAAGTCTAACCGAATTGATTGAAGTTTTAAATCATTGATATAAAGTAACATTTCAAGTATTTAATCAAATTAATATGTGTTGTTTTTGTTTTTACCATTAAAATTATTGTAATCACCTCAATTTTTAATTGATGGTGGCTCCATCAAAGTTAGGAGCTAATTTAATTTGTGATACAATAAAAAGGTATAAATATAGGTTTACATTTTGGTAATTTCTTTTAGAAAACGAAGGAATCTGCAGCTACTATTATTTAGATGTGTACTGGATAAATCTTCGGATTGACACAATAGCTTCCAAATCATGCCAACCAGGTATATTATACTAGACAAGTCCTATGCGACAGACTCGATCGAGAGAGCATAGATAGAAGGATTCGAACACAAGACCTTTGGTCTCACGCCTTCCTACTCCACCAACTCAACCACACCTTAGGAGCTTAAATTATGGTATAAGTTGGTCAATACTTATTTAAATATCATATTTTTATATAAAAAATATAGAAAGACATTACTTTTTGTTTATTTAACAGCTTCATTGACTTAAGCATAATAGGACTCAATTGTACCCTTCCCTGATTCATGCAATAAAGATAAATTTAAAAACTGAAGTGGTTTAAAAATATATAAAGAGATTTATAGAAATGGGAATTATTATAATCACACAAAAAAACAATAAGGGCCAGATTTCATTAAAAAACAAAACATGGGACCAGAAATTAAGTAATTAAAACTTGGATTAAGGAGAAATAGCATTGAAGCTAATCATTAGTTTCCCAAAAACCTAAGACCCTCACTTTAGTTTAACCACGTTTTGTCCCCTAAAGATGGTCATCGATGCCTACTTCTTCCACCAATCGAGGCAATTTTTTTGGGATCATTCTGCAAAAAGTATACAACTCATGCATTAAGAATGGAAATTCCAAGTTTTGCCTTTTTCTTATTAATTCAAAAACGTTCCTAGAACTAGAAGAGATTTGCTTTGTCCTCATCATTCACAAAAGAAAACTATTAAAACCGTAAGCTGAACATACGTAAGACAAGATGTTTAAGGTATAAAAGATTTAACGGGTAGTATTCCGTTATAAAATCTGCAAAAAATTAAATAAAATTAGAAAATTTAAAATATGATTGAAAAAAATTGTCCTTATTTATCTTAAAATTTGAAGTTTAAATGAAAAATAAATTATTAAATAAAAATCAATCGATTTATTTTAATTTATAAAAACTTATTAATTAACGTTATTAAAGTAAATCGAATTAGAAAGTTAAAAATTGAGCAAAAAGATTAGAGAGCTTAAGATTTTTATGGTTATACTGTTTTAATCAATCGTCCTCTTAATGATGAAAAAATTTTATTCCTCGGCCTAATTTAATTAAAATTAAATTCAAATTTGATAATTTTTAAGTAGATTCAAAATTAATAAATTAAATCATATTTATTTGAATTTAAAATTAGACAAAATTTTGATATCATATTTAAAATTTAGAAAAATTGGTTGCAAATTTGACCTCACTCGTTATCAACTATATAACTATGCCTTCTAGGGTGTGGTCGAGTAGAAAGACATGAAACTAAAAGGTCTTCTATTTGATTCCCCTATTTACGCTCTCTCGATCGAGTCTTTCGTACAAGACTTGCCTAGTGTGGAGTACCCGATTGACATGATTTGCAGACTATTGTGTCAATTCGAAAACTTACCTAGTGCACATCTAAAGGATACCGACTGCAAGTTCCTCTGTTTAAAAAAAAAAGCCCATATAATCACCAACTTTAATCTCTAATAATTAAATGCATAAATTTCAAATAAGTATACCCATCATTAACTTTTAAACAAATTTTACACAACTATAATTATCCAATTTTAACTTATTTAAATTTAATTTTTTGGTTCTCATTCCCTCCTAATCTCTTGTGTATATAATAATATATTTCGACTTTTCAAAAATAAAATTCATAATTGCCATAAAATATGGGCTATGATTATCAATAATAATAATGATGAAAACCACGTACGTCTAAAACTTATGGTCAGTGATTTACAGCGATCAAGAGTTGCTCCAATTTCTTCATTTTGGTGCTCATTATTGTTCTGCACTTTTTAAGAGCACGCTCTTCGATTATGAAATCCTGTTTTTGCTCTGGCCCGGCCCGATTCATGAGCAGTATCCTAGGAATGATCAACTCAACTGGTTTCGACATAAAGGACTTCAGGAAGGGAAGTGCTGTAGCAAACGAAACAACTTGGCTAGAATTGACAGCTAATGGTAATGGGTCAGTAGAATGGTATGCTATATCTGATAAGTGTGGACCCAGAGGATTGTGTGGTGTTAATGGCTACTGGGTTTTGAGTGATCAAGAAGCTTTATGTCGTTGTCTTCCAGGATTTGGAATGGTAAAACCTGGAAGCTTGAATTATGGCTGTGAGAGGAATTTCACCGCCGAAACTTGCAAAGAGAAGCATGTTAGTAGCAGATACGCCTCCATTCGGGAGGACTTGCCCAATACTATTTGGGAAGATGCTCCATACTTCACCGTGTCTTCAATCAGCGGATAAGATTGCAGACAAGCCTGCTTGGAAGACAGCAATTGTGAAGCTGCGCTATTCAAAGATGGTTAATGTAAGAAGCAAAGACTGCCTCTCAAATATGGCAAGAGAGATATGGGTGATTCAAACTCAGCTTCTATAAAGGTAGGAATGTCCATTTCCTCCGGGGAAGATAGGAATGATCCTGTGGAGCAGAAGGGAAAGGTCGGAAAGAGCAACGAGATCATCATTGTCATAACTTCATGCTTTTCATTTCTGATTCTTGTACTGGCAATTTGTGGGATAATCATAAATATAGGTATCATGTATGGACCTTTAGATATAGTAGCATCTGTAGAATGGATACAAATGGCTTGTACCAGGAAGTTGCCCTTCGATCGTTCACATACTCAGAATTGGAGCAAGTGACTAATGGTTTCACGGAAGAAATTGGCAGAGGTTCATTCGGGACAGTATATAAAGGGCTCATATCAGAAAACCAGAAGACTGTGACTGTCAAGAGATTGGACGGGATTTTAACCTAAGGACAGCAAGAATTTCAGAATGAGATAATGACCATCGGGAAAACACATCATCGGAGCTTAGTCCAGTTGCCTGGTTATTGTATGGATGGACCTCACAGACTCTTGGTGTACTCGCACATGAGCAATGGATCCTTAGCTGATGTATTATTTTCATCTGAAAACAGACTTCATTTCGATGATTGAATGCAAATTTCGTGAAAAACATAGCAAGAGGAATCTTCTTCCTGCATGAGGAGTGTGAGAAACAGATCATCCATTGTGACATTGAGCCTCAGAACATACTAATGTATGAGGCTTTATGTCATTAAACTAAAAATTAAGCCTTAGAAAATCATTAAATTAAAAATTTAATCGATTCAAGATTTTTGCAATTACACTGTTACCAACCAGTTCGATTTTCTAATAGTTGTTTTAAGAGTCTTTTTGTATAAAATAAATAACCCACATAGTAATCAAGCTTTTATTTAAAATTAGAGAACGCATATAAGAACTAGAAGCCATAGATGAAGCGGGTAAGAGAACATTGCAATGCTTTAACTTGAAATAAGATTCTGGACTCTTGATGAAGTCCTATCATCTTCTAATAATTTCTTTATTACATCATTTACAGTTACAAGATCCTTACTATGCAACTCTTGAAAATATCCTTTCAAAACCATCCTTTCCAGGATCTCCAAAGCCATTATATGGTTGGAGTCAGCAAGAAAAGCATCAATGATTGCTACGTAAACATAAGAATCAGGTTTTAGTTCTCTGTCTTCCATTTCATTGAGATAAACAAGAGCTGCTTCAGGTTTACTGCACTTACAGAGACCATGAACAAAAGCCATGAAGGTAACAGCATTAGGAGTGCATCCATTTCCTTCCATTTCATTCCACAACAAAGTGGCATCATCAGGTCTATCTGCACTGCATAAACCATCTACCAGAGTAGAGAATGTAATGACATTAGGTTTTATACCTCTTTCCAGCATCTTAGATCGGTAAAGCATGGCATCATTGACTCGACCGAGTTTACAGTATCCATCAATAAGTAGGTTATAAGTGACAACCGAAGGAACAAGACCCTTTGTGATCATCTCGTTTAGAAGACTCTCGGCTTCTGCAATTCTTCCAGCTTTAGAGAGGCCTTTAATCAGTATGTTATAAGCTACCAGATCGGGATGTCGACCGTGAATGCAAACTCCCTGGAATAGTTTCAGTGCTCGGTCCACTTCTTGAATCTTGATTAAGCCATCTAAACATGCAGAATAAGGTACTATATGCGGTGGCAAACCTACCTCAACCATTTCGTTGAGAAAGTCGCAAGCATCTATTGCCTTGCCATATTTGCACAATTCTTTGACTAGTGTGGTGGAGTGCTTTATCCATGGCTGGTGCCCTAGAGAGTGCATCTTTCTTACCATATCAAGGGCTCCAAGGACATCTGTTTTCCGGCAGAGACAACCATATATGCAGTTGAAAGTAAAATGAGTTGGTTTGAAGCCTGATGATTCCATCTCTATCAACAGCTCACAACTTTCACTTAATCTATCAGAATTGCACAGTGCGTCAATCATGTTATTGAAAAGAAGTATATCTCGCTTATAACCATTTTGAGCCATATCTTGAAAGAGCTTAAGAGCTGCATTCAAGTCGCCAGCTTTGAGCAAACCGTCAATGACAACACTGAAAGTAGCATCATTAGGGGGGATCATTTTTTTAACCTTAAAAAGACTACCTATATCCGCATCATCTTCACAACTACCCCCCATTACTGCACAGAGGAGATAATGAGCTTTCTTCACCGAACCACTTCTAGTAAGAGATTCAAAAACTAAATTTTGAAGCAAAACCAGAGTTTCTGAATCCACTTGTTCATGGACTTCACCAATGAATTGGACTAATTCTTGTGCTTCAGAAAAAGAAGATGCAAGCTTAAAAATAATACCAACATCAGGTTGGATATGCAATTGCTTCATTTCTGAATACAAGTGCAAAGCTTTCTTAAGCTCTTTATTCCTGCAAAGCCCTCCAATGAGCACATCATAAAGTGCAATATCAGGAGCAAAGCCAGACTTTTTCATTTTATCAAACATTTCAAGTGCCTTATCCACTCTACACTCCTTGACAAGTCCATGAATCAAGGAACAAAAAGTCTTCTCGTTCAATTGAACACCGAGATCTTCCATTCTATCAATTAATTCAAATGCCTTGTCCACCTCATGCCACTTGGTCAAAGACAATACCAAGATGGAGAATACATATGCATCAAGCCAACCACGCTGATACATCTCATTAAAGGCTTCCAAAGCTCTATCAAATTTCCCCATATTACAATATGCTTGCAAAACAGGTGTCAAGGTGTATTTATCAGAACTCCAACCATTATCAGTCATCTCTTTAAGTGTGTTCTCAATTAACTCAATAGAATTGGATTTTGAAATAGCTTCAAGCAAACAATTATAAGTATATTCATTTGGCACACAAAGGCCCATCATTTTAACTTGATCAAACAACTTGTTAGCCTCATCAACCAACCCAACATAAAAAAATTCAAACTATAGAAATAAAATTATAAAAAGGTGATAAAAATCAAGACTTTTTTTGTAAACAACAATATTATTATTAAAAAAACTAGCACAAAACTTAGAAAGAGAAGAGGATGAATCTAATTCAGAGCCAATAGGCTCCCCCGTACACCTAAACTAACATCCTTCAATCTTAAAGCTAGTAGGATACAAGAATCAACAGATAAAACTTCATCTAGCCAACTAGGAGGACTAGACCAAGAAATATAGTGAGCTTGTAATAGAGCAGCCCTAGCAATGTAATGAGCTGCTTTATTAGCATCCCTATACATCCATTTAAAGGGCAAAGACATAAAATTATTTTTAAGATCAATACAATCTAACAAAATAAGCCCCAATTCAATGTCTGAAAATGAAGTTCCCGAAAATAGATAAAAAAGTTCATAACAATCCATTTCAACCTCAATGTTATTCATGCCCTTATCTTTAAGCTAAGATAAAGCTTCCTTCAAGACGAAGGCTTCAGCAACAACAGGATGCATCACCATAGTAATCAAATTAGAAAAAGCTTCAATAAAGTTACCATTTTCATCTCGTAAAATAGCAGCCAAACTTGGGCTTGAGGCTTTTGAGAAAAGTGTAGCATCAACATTACATTTCAACCAAGATGGGGCTGGTTTCTTCCATTTTCATTGAGGTGGGATAGGAGGAGCACAAGATGAAACTTTCCCCAAGACAACATGAGCTTGGTTCCAAGAGGTAATATAGTTATCAGCCAAAGAAACCACATTAGTGCAAGAAACATAATTTTGTTACCAAATAAAAACATTTCTATGATGTTGTAACCACCATAAGATTGCCTCCATTTTTTGCATATTTAACTTATTTGTATCCTTAAGAATGCCCCAAATGATATACACTGCATGAGTATTAGCAAAGTTCACGCCTTTAATCTGCCAAGTGTTTACAGCAAAAACACAATTCAATAACACATGGTTTTCATCTTCCTCAATTCCACATCTCGGGCACTATGTATTGATAGGAACACCCCTTGCAGAAAGCTGTGTTTTACATGGCAAAAAATTCTTCAAACCTCGCCGGAAAAATCTTTAATTTTAGGAGGGAGGGAACTATTCCAAAGACGATTCCAATCACTTTTAACAAAAAAATCACGAATATTTGAGAATTTTTCGATGGCAATTTTATACCC
>JANVCL010000214.1:45772342-45791292 GCA_026546855.1 Erythroxylum incrassatum | reverse complement strand
CATGTTTTCCATGCCCTAACGCGCTAGATCTCATCAGAACTTCGAAGTTAAACGTGCTAGGGCCAGAGCAGTATCAGGATGGGTTACCTTCTGGAAAGTCCTGTGGAAAAGTAAAACCGTGAGGGTGCGAGGCCCTAGAGGCTGAGGCCCAAAGCGGACAATATCTACAAGCGGTGGGCGCGAGGCCCTAGAAGCCGAGGCCCTTTGGAGGACGCGAGGCCCGAGAGGCCGAGGTCCTACATCTTCAATCTTTCTTTCAGCTATCCTCGTCTCTCTGTTAGTTTATAGACATTTCTTTGTTCTAAAATTTTGCTTCTTATATATTTCTTGCAAGTCTATTAAGGCTATATAAGATATTTCTTAATGCAATATTCCAACGAGTCATTTTGCCTGATTTATTTTGAGGGAAATGTATAATCATTAGGTACTTTTCTGTTTGGCGGCTTTAGTTTCAATTGTGATTCAGGGGAATCGGAGCTATAGAAGCGTTAAGCAAACAGTGAACAAACTAGATGAGGCTGCGGTCTCTTGTAGAGGCTACGAGAGAGACATGTTGAAAAAAAGATGATTAGTTGTACTCAAAGAGGTTGAGAAATTTGTGACTAGGTCTGCTGAAGATAAAAGGAAGGGGTCTTGAAGAACACCTCATCAACGATGATGAGCACTTTTTTGAAAAAAAAATTATTTATCGACGAAATTTTATTTTCCGTCAATAAAATGATCGATATTTACCAACGGAATATTTAGATCCGTTGGCAAATTTACCTACAACAATTTTAACGACATTGATGGCCGTTGGTAATTTCCGTCGCTATTTTATTTTACCGACAAAATGCAAATATTTTTCGTCGCTAAACGCCCTATTTCTTGTAGTGAAATGCATAACTCTGTATAAAACGAAATTGAGATTATGGTAGTCCTTTTTTATTATATAATAGTAGTATCGAAAACTTTTATTATTATTATTATTGTCATCATCACTATCAATATTTTAAAAGTCGAACCGGAAGTTAGATAAGAGGTTTGAAATATAAAAAATTCAACCGATATTAGATCAACATAAAACTAACTAAAAATTGAATAAAATTAAAATTTTAGAAATACGATTAAAAGAGATTGTCTTTATCCATAAAATTTTTTTAAGTTTAATTGAAAAGAAAGATTACTAAATGAAAATTAATCTATTTATTTTAGTTTAAAAAATTATTAATTTATGAAAATTAATCAATTAATTAATAAACTAATCAATTTTTAACAACAAGAGCTATTAAAACATGTCGAACTGAAAAGTTACAAACTGAACCCAAAAAATTATACTATTCAAAAAGTCTTGTGTTCGATTCCTCCTAACATTGACGTAAATTGCAAGCTATTGTGTCAATCCGAAAATTTATCCAGTGCGCATTTAAAGAGTTGTAACTGCAGATTCTTCAGTTTCAAAAAAAAAGTTGAATTAGCTAAACCAATTGAGTTTTTCAATCATATATATTGGTTGTAATCAATTTTTTATATGATAAAAAAATACCTAAATCAAAATTTTGTTTACTTTAATTTTCTCTACTAATGGCATCTTTCTTTCACTTCATGAGAAAATGATCACCTTTTATTCCTAAGAGTATTCCTCAAGACATGAATTCCACTTTAGGAAAAATGCTAAAAGCCCTCTAACCTTGAACCAAGAAAGTTCCAATCTTATTATAATGATTATTACAAAAGATGATAATATAGTTCTATTGTATTTAAACTAATACTTATTCTTAATTCTCCTTTTGTGGAAAAGCTGATTATATTATTGTGTGCAATCAATCAAAAGTTGTGATCAAGTCTTTTAACATATGTTGTAGAAAAAGGACCATAGGAGTCTAGGGTCTAGTATTGCGGTGATAAAAAGTAGAAGTGTGTATACATAGAGTCAAAGTTAGGGGAGGCTCATATCACAACCTATAACACATATTGTCAATGAAACTTATCTAAGATAACACACACTCATTCCTTTAGTGTGGATCAATCCGTGGAGAACATTGATTCGAGTCATATAAAATATAATCTATCAAAGGTGTTAAGCATGTTAACAATATTCAGTTCAAGTTTATCTGATATAAGTTAATTTATTTAAATATTCATAAAGCATATTTATAATATATGATTAATTTGAGAGGAAAATATGTTAAGTCTGTTAATTAGTTTAGATTTATCTGATTTAACTCTAAACTAATTTATTTAAAATATTTATAACATTTTAAATATTTCATAAATAAATTTTTTCTATATCAAAGACTTTAATTTAGTCGACTTAATTCAATATTGTATTTGATTATATGACTTAAACACTTTATTTAATTCTTAAAAAATAGAGAAAATTAAAAAGTGATGGATAGCCAAAGTAGCCAACTCGTGGAAGTTTTTAAATTGTTGTACCCTTTTTGATAATCACGAGGTGCCTCCTTACTTTACCAAAAGTTGATTTTGACCCTCATAAGATACCATTTTCCTTTTACACATACCTCCTTTTTTTTTCTTCTTGTTCTTCTCTTCTTAAAAAGTATTTTTCTAACTTATAAAAACAAAATATGACTTTTTTAATTTTTATTTATTTGAATATTATTAGGGGATGGTGAGTGGGGGTATAAAGCTCACACCTACGTGATGCAATTGGAATCCAATGGATAGAAAATGAGAGGAATCGTTGGATTGTCCCACCAAATATAGATGTCTTATTGCTCTTTCGTCCATTTTTCAAGATTCCCAATGGTTGCATAATTATATAGATATAAATAAAAGGTAGTTACAATGTTCCATCATAGCCGTCTATCAAGATCACATCACATATCAATCATGTGATATAATTCATAAATATATCAATTTAGGTAGATAAGATTTAATAAAATATAATAAAAATATCATAATTGAAACAAAAAATCTAATCTCGTACATAAAAAAGGGAGAGAAATTATAAACCCGCACCTTTTATTTTATTTTATTTTCCAATCATGATCGTATATATATATATGTAGAGAGACACCATGTAGTTATCTTACTTAAAAGAAAAAAAAGTTTAAAAAGTAAAAATGGAATATTAGCTACAAATTGAGGACATCCAAACCATGGACCCATCCAGTAGACTGCATCGTGCGGCTGATGCAGGTGCGCCACACACTAGTACGGATAATCAGCTCCCACACCAATTTTTTACACTGCTTCCATTAAATGTACGGACGCCAAATTTATGGTTACTTAACGACCTGACAACGGAGTTTCAGTCTTTTTTTATCTTTTTATGTTCTGTCCGAAACCGTAAAAATCTTTTCTTTTTCTTAATTTTACTTGTAAGTACCAGAACTGTCAGGTATTTCCACGTGGCACGCACCCACGCACGCACGCACGCACGATCGGAGCTCAATTGATTGAAGATTCTGTGGACCCTGTTGAGCCCTCTATCGCGTGGCGGTTGCCATGGCGGCGGCTGTGACAGAGATGGGTACGGTGGCTGTGGTGGCATTAAGTGTTGTTACGTGACCTTCGTGGATCAGAAACTGGTCAAGGATCATAGCACTAGGCGTAAGAACGAGCTTGTCCCATGCCTCGTCTGCTTCTTCCCCGCTTCTAAGAAACACTTCTGTGGCGTCAATTCTATGCATGTTCCATTTCCACTGGCTATGGAGACGATGGATCTTTTGCAACTGTCGACAAGCGAGTATGCAAGTGTTCTCTTTGATTTTGGAAATGGCAGAATCGAGAAGCTTGGCTCTGGTTCTAGCGTTTGTATAGTTTCCAAGCTCGTAGCGTAGGTACTGGTCCAGTTCAGGAACTCCAATCGCTCGCCTGATTCCTCGTGAATAATCAGTCTCGTCAGGGTCGAACATATTCCTCACCTCCTCCACCAAACCTTTGTCGATCATTCGATTCACTCGCTCCGACACAAAAGAGTGGAGTACGGGCAAGGACACGTCCACCCAAAGAAAGCAAAACTCGTACTTGAGTCGAAACTCACGAGCCTCGTCGTCGTTAACCAAAGCTTCGATGTAAGAGTTTGACCCGCCGGCGATTATCGGGAGACGATCACGTTTCGCGATTGACTCCACAACCCCCGAGGCACGGTGCTTGAAATCGTCGGAGGTGAAATCTGTGTTGGGTTCTACTATGCCTAGAAGATGGTGTGGAACGCCTCGAGACTCCTCAGGAGTGACCTTGTTGGTGACAACATCAAGTCCTTTATAAACTTGCATTTTGTCACAGTTAACGACTTCCGCAGGATAAAGCGTGGCAAGGTCTATAGCTAGTCTGGATTTTCCGGTGCCGGTGGGTCCAACGACGAAGACCACCTTATCTTTCCGGCAAAAAAGGGGTCCCATATTTAACCCTCCCTGGAAGTTCACGAGGGGCTGTGCTTGCTTGAAAGCAGTAGACATTGAAAACGTCAAAATCATTTGAATTGCCTGTGAAAGAGTGAGTGAACATGGTAAAAGATACATAGTAAGAATATAACCAAACGAAACAACCCCACGAAGGAACTAAAATCCATGGACCACCTTACGTACCTTTAGTATCAAATATGCGGTGACTCGAGGAAGTAGGAAGAAGATGAATACGGCTTTTCTTACCAATCTGCAGATAGTGAGAGAGAGGAGGATAGTACCTAGGGTGGTACAGTGATGAAAAGGCTTAAAATGGCTTCCTGTACCAAGCGAGGAATGACTTATTAAGGCTTATATTGGAAAACAAGGAAGTGGGTGTGGTGTGTGTGTGTGCGCTTTGAAAAAAAAAGATATTAATGGCTTTTGTGGATGATTGATTATGACATGAGAAGCTAAGTGTCCTCCCTTCTATTTGGGAATTTAATGATAAACTCTATAGGCCTCGCTTTGGTATTTATAGAAGTGTGTACTCGATCTAAGCACATCTAGGAACATATTCTCGCTAGCTAGGGTTAGAATTTTCTGTCGTTCTATTTATTTATATAAGTAATGTGTGAGTTTTACATAAATAGATGGTTGAGATTTATGACACAAAATAAAGACATAATAAAATGGATAGAAAATCTCAACCTTTGTCGCTAGAGTTGGTAATTTGTTTTGGTCCGGCTCAAATTCAATCCAATTTGAAATCAATAACTCATTGTTATTTCTATTTTTTGCACCTTTATTTTAAAAGATCACCGATTTTCCTCTTTCTTAAGTTTTTTTATTTACCTTTTCACCTTTTTTGTTTAAATTGTATATATATTAATTCAATCATAATAAAAGATAATTATTTTCTAACGTAATTTTTTTTATTTTAAATAGGAATCAAATATTTTGAAATATATAAGATTTCAAGCTAAATCCAATTTTATTAAAATCATTTTAATAACTTTCATGACTATTATAATTATTAATATTATATTCCACTTCTAAACCAATAAATAAATTAAAATACTATATATCAATATAGTTAAGCATACACCAAAATAATTTACTTTTTATTTATCCATTAATGAGTGGCATTTATTGGTGATATCATTATTTGATAAAGACAATTTCGTGGTTATATCCTTTAAATAAATTACAATATGAAATTGTTTCGGGACCACCCTCCATGCCTAAGTTATATTTTTAAAAAATTAATATTTTGTCAAAACAAGTCATTTGTCTACACTCAACAGTCAATTTTGTACGTTGCTTATGATTATACAGAACGAGGATTCCCCTAATTATATATTAAAAGAAAGCCTCCATTTGTTTGTTTATTATAGGATGGTTTGCCAAAATTAATGCTAGCAATGTCCTAATCTTCATAAATTAACTATTAGCAGCCATAATTAACGAATAATTGATTATGGGTGGAGAGGTTGTTTTCAAGAAAAAGCAATAGGCAAAAAGGGGGGTTTTTTTTTGGTCGGTTCATGAAAATTATTATTTTTTAACCGGTGTATGCCATGAAATGATAAGCTATTTTTATGAGAATATAATTTTGTTTTTTTGATAATTTGTAAATTCTTTTTTAATAATTATTTTATCATATTCTGCTCTTGAGTTTTGAAATTAACATATAGGAATCAAGATGACTAACCCATTCCAAAGTCTAATTTAGTATTAAATTATTAAAGAATAAAATCAGTATATTTAAATAAAATATATTGACAGAACCTAATTCAAGTTAGAGGTTGGAATTCCTGACTTCAATTTTATTCTTTTTAGTCTTGGAAAGTGATATTGTCGTCTTTGTATAGTATTCTTACATGGTCATATATTACTATTATATATGTTATATGATTTAATTACATCTACATGCTTGTAAACTATATCTTATAACATGTATGAATGTGTGATGAGTCACAAATTTTGGCATTAGGTGACTTAAAAAGATCCCTTTTGTTTTCTATTATTTAATTTTGCATACAATTAAAAAAAAAGTGTGGATGAGAGTTTAATAGAAATGACTTTAGGACAAATACGATTGCGTCATATTTTGATTAAATTGACAAACTCTTATAAGAAGCTTGTTAATTTATAATTAAAAATATATGATCATCAGTATCCATCGAACACATGACTTTGATGATAGATTATAGAATTTAGTTCCTTTTAGAACAAATTGAACATGGATTATAGAGATATTACAATTAACTTTCATTTAAATTCAACGAGTCAGGTTTGATTTAATTGAGTATTTGATTGATTTCAAGTTTGCAATATCAACCTAAGGTCTCCTTAACTGTAAATCAGTGTTTTGAAAACTAGACCGAACTGGTCAGTCAGATCGAAGAACTGGTAATGTGAAGCATGAAACGGTCCAATTTAACCCTTATTTTTATTGAATAATTGACTCGCTCATTTTGAGGTCGGACCAGTAAAAACCGCTAAACCGGTGAAAGAAAGAACCAGCCGATCTATTTAAAATGTCTTAATTTTGATGATTTCAACTTAAATGAATATTAAGATTAGAGATCTTTTTTTTATCTTTTTAATGAAATATGACTAGTGAGCTTTGTTTTCTTATTTTATGTTATGCTGGTAAACTTAAAAAACAAACTTGTATGCTTTGAAGTTTGAAAGTTTAAGTTAAGTTTAAAATTAGATAAATAATTAAATAGTATGTTTAAAAATTATCTTATATATATAATATATAAAATAATATTTTATATATTTATTAGTTACCGGTTCGATCACGATTGAATTCTGGTTGAATCATTAACTCTTGAATTAGTTGTTCCTTCGGTTCAGTCACCAGTTCAGTTTTTAAAATATTGCTATAAATAGATAAACACCTCAATTAGAAAAGGTAACTTTGTTCATTCCTTCGTCTACTTCTTAGGTCAAAAAGAAGTTTCCTTGCATGGCAACTTTAGGAATCATATATCATTTTAAAGGAAGCGTGAAGATATAGTTTAATAATAAGGACGGTGAGTAGGGATCTTGGAATCTGCATATAACTCAGAATTCAATGTTTAATGTTAAGTATTTCTTTTTGTTTATTCCTCTCTTTCCTAGAGGTTTAGTCCTTTGTTTTTGGCTTGAATTTCTTATTTGGAATCACACACACAAATACACACAGACTATACTTATTATTTAAATAATTTCAAATATAAGAGTGGTTTAATTAGTTGGAGGGCACTTCTTAAGAGTTTTCAACTGTCGAGATCTCGATGTTGAGTTTTATAAACAATAACAACACTCAGTAGGAGTCTCGTTAAGGTGCGAAGGTCTAATAATACACAGTCTTATTCCTAATTAGTAGAGAGAATGTTTCTAAAGTTTAGTTTTATAACCGAAATGCTATAATTATTGGATTTAACTGTGATTTTATTAAAAATATATAATTTATAAATTAGATTTTGCAATCTAAAAACTTATTCAATATACATAAATAATATTAAAATTCATGACAATATAAATAACTGAAAGTGCAAATTTATTAAAGCTATTTTTCTAATCCAACCAGCTTTGGTCAATTAAACAATGATATTAATTTAAATAAAATTTATCTTCATTCTAACTTTGGATATGAAAATTTAATATTTGTCTTGTAATTTTTAATTTTTTAAGAAAATTTTTTCTTTTATTTTTTAATTAAAAAATATCAATGAAATGCACGTGACGTGAATATCAGATATGGATCAATCAAATATCACTCACGCGATAATCGAATCTAACTCTTAAATTCAAGTTGAACTCGATATAAACTAATAATGTATTACAATTATCTTAAATTAAGTAAAATTTACTTGATTTACATCAAGTTTAAGAACTTAGTTGGGTTATCATGTGAGGAATATTCGATTATTCTTCATATAATGCTCGTATTACATATGTTTTATTGTTACAGTTTAACTAAAATTTAAGAAAATAAATTTTTCTAAAAATGAAAAAATCTTTAAACTTTTTAAATCCGTATAAAATTTTATGTATTTTATTCAACAATTTATATTAATGTAATTGAGCCTTTGATTTGGAGAATGTTGTTTGTTTTAAACCCCTAAATCTTTATTTTGTAAAAATGAACCCAAAAAATCATTACCCTTAGATCTTGATTTAAAAATTTGGAAGTGGGCATTGAATTATTATATTTTCTAGGGGTCTTATGGCACTTGTGACCGCTACAAAAGTTGATTAATGCACTCCCACTCTCCACAAACTCACAACTTTGGCCTCTCATTTCAAGAAAAGATTATACTATAACGTCATAATAATAATAACATCATTATATATTTTACATTATCTAACCCCTCCAACTTGGTAAATAAACTAACCAACGAATATTAAAAATATGTACATTACGTATATATGCCCTCAAACAATCAAAAAAAGAAAAAAAAACGTTTTTTGGCATCAAAGACCTTTTACCAAGTCATACATGTTACATAAGCAAATGTAAGATATACTTAAATCGGTAAGAAATAAAATTTTATAATAACAATATTCACAATTTTAAGTTTATTCATTAATGAATTAAATAAAAATTTTATAAAATACATTAAATTATAAGATAAAGGTGAGCTTTGATGTAATTGGTACGTAAAAGTTGTTACCTTCTTTCGATCCGTGCAAAATAAAGAGTCTTGCGTTATAAATAATATGTTAATTATCATTATGACCAACTACTATTGGGTTAATATCTTTTCAACGAAAGGTATAATAATGAGACTAATAATTATAGATAGATGAAGCAAATATCACTGGTTGTGATTATAATGATGATGAGGGGTTTGAGCGTGCGTGTGGAGCGTAGAAAAGTCACTTCTTAGCATCAAATCAGAAAAGAACTATGGCACTTTGATTAATTAAAAGCACTAGATTTTATTTTTTTAGAGTCCAAAATCCACTTGGAAATATAATAGTGATTTGATAAAAATAAAATAAATGCATAAATGATATTGTCTTCCATTTCCTTGAATATTCAATTTGATTAAAAAGAAGAGCCAGTCATTTTAATTATTATTATTATTTATTAGTCAAATAAAATGAAGAAAAGTCAATGGAGCGTGACCTTAATTAATTAATTAATTCCTTTGATTTTTTTCCTATTTTAAAAAGTTAAGAAGGCATCATACTTTTTCTACATAGTATACTCTTAAGATTCTTTATAGTTTCCACTCTAATTAAATATTTTAATTTAAGGATAAGGTAGTCTAGTTTCCTTTTTTTTTTTTAATAAGGGACTTTGCTTTTTACTTCAATCATTTAATGGGAGATTGATGAGTGACACGTAAGAAACTCACGTCAAATATTTTGTTTCATTAAATCTTATCCATACATTTATGTGGGGTCTACGTAAAAGTATAGATGAGATTTAATAGAACGTGATAGGAGCACTATAATCGAAACAAGAGATCTGATCCCAATCCCACCTGTACTCAGTAAAAGATTTGCAATTTTGAAATAATATTTATATTTTTGTAAGCTTAAGGAGGCATTTATTGGATTTAAAGTTGATAATTCAATAAGGATGGTTGAGTTCAATTTCTTTTAAAAGTTGAATTGTTTTGATGTTTTCTAGTAATTTTCATTCTTAAGAGTTTTCTATTTATATTTTGAATATTTAAGCCATTGCATATGAGGTTTTAAATTTTCTATGATCAAATTTTGGAATACTAGAAATAATACATTTTTATCAATCTCCCATTTATCAGTATTCTATTTTAATTATCAACAATTAATGTTCATATTATGTGGTTTTCTCATATATCACATGGTAATTAAATATAATAAATTGTTATATTAATTTATAAAATAATATATTCTCTCTGTCATAAAATATAAAATATTGAAAGAATGACAACATTATTTTAATCATTAGATAAAGACAAAACCATTAAATAAGTTTATGTAATTTTTAATAGAGTTATTTTTCATTTAAAATAGTATTATTGGAAAAATTGACATTGTATTAATAATTGTAATGTTCTCGTATAATATCCAAATAAACCATTAATAGCATATTAATAAAAATGTATATTACCATCAAACTTATTTGTATGACAGTTTAGGCCAAAACACCATATTCAGTAAAACAATAATATAAATACTTCGTTATCTTATTTGAATGAAAGGAAACGGTCATTATATTAATTAGAGTTAAGGTTACATATTACTGAACTTCTTCAGACTCTCCGTATCAGTAAAATTTTTACATGAACTGTTGTTATTACCATAACACCCGTACCTGATAATAGAATTGACTTGTCAAGTGTTACCATATTCTCATATAATCCTTCATTTAGCATGTGCACAATCATAGATCTAAACCTGCCAAAGTCGAGCTTTGATACCACTAAATGTAACACTCCATATTCGATAATGAAATCGACGTATCAAGTGTTACCATATTCTTATATACCTGACATTTCGAACTACAATATTCTCTATTTAACACCTCATTATTCTAACAATTACTATGCACTTTATAAAAAATTTGACAGAGTTTCCTCTGTATTTACTTAAAACCTCCTGCAAGAAACTTCAATACATTTCTCATAAACGTTACTCAACTACCCATCTCCATATCAAACTTCTTGACAAAATAATTTACCCATCTTCCAACACATTTCAACACATCTAAACCATATTTCATATATATATGTGCGAGATTTAAAATATGGGAGCAGGTTCTCGGAACCATATAGTCTTTTCTTTTTTTATTTACATACTGAGACTGAGCTCTCGGAGCTATGCAGTTCATAACCCCAATCAAATATCTTACACTGGAACCCAGCTTTCGAAGTCATACAATCCGGTAACATATATCACGACACAGTATTGCTAACTCCCTAATTGGCATGCCAGTCTTATCACATTATTCCAATTTCTATTTATTTTACTAGGGGCAAATCTAATTAAATTCCATTAAAATTTCATAGTAAAAACTCATAATAACCAATTTAAGCTATTTTATATTCGGCAAACGTAATTGTCATTTTTTTGTTATTGATTTTAATTTAATTAATACAACATTCAAGACATATTCATCTCACCAATTAGTCAAAAATAACATGTATATCAAGTTTCTCAATCCAAATATAATGTACGCCTATTATGGAAAATACAAATTACAAGTTCAAAATCCCAATTAATCACATACGCTACTTCATTTAGCATCTAATTAAATATTTTTAACAACAATTTCATAAACCCTCAATTTTATCTTAAGAACCCTAAATTACATAATACACAGGAAAAATATAATTACTTGAACACATACCAAATTAATGAAAAATTCTTGAAATTGAGCTTCCATCAACTTCAATTTCACCAACAATTCCTTATTCCTTCTCTCCCTCTCCCTCTCTCCTCTACAATTCCTCTTCTTTATCTTCATAATATTGCATAAACATTCAATTTCGTGCATTTTATTCATCCATGCATGCAACTATACCAAAATCATGTACTAAAAAATAATCAAAATTTCATTAACTTACCTTATACATTTTCGGATACTATTCGTCAAGAACACCCTATACTTTTTCTTCATCTTTTCCCAAACTTTTTGTTAAGATGATGAGTTTAGGGATCCTAGGTTGATGATTTAATGTTTAATAGGTGGTTTGGGGGTTAAAAGTAAAGAAAGTCGGCTTGAAAATGAAAGCAAAGTGGAGAAGAAAGGGGAGGCTTGTTCTCGACTATCTTTGACGAGGAAGAGAGTATTAGGGGGAGGCTTAATAACTTTTTTCTTTCTTTTAAAGATCCAAAATTAATTTTAACTTTTAATCCATTATTTTCATCTTATCAATAAAAATACCCATAAGAAAAATATCAACCCTACATAAAAACTTTAATTAATATCATTTATTTTCATTAATATTTTTTAATTTGACTTTCACCATTTCTTGGGTCAAATTTTGACTACTGGTCAACTCTTGGTTAAAATTTCAAAACGAACTCGTTTGAGTTTTAATTTGATCATTGGGCTATCCTTGAACAATACTATCCTATGTCAAATAAAATAAAATACAATTTGAGTCTCGAATGTCACTATTCATTGCGGGATACTATACTATTCACGACTAAAAAACTAAAAAAAGTGATATTTTATACTATCGTTGAACAATACTATTCACGACTAAAAAAGTGATATTCATAAAATCGAAATTTTTTGAGGCGTTACAATTACTGTTGTATATTTTATTTGAATGAAAGACATTGTTGATAATAAGCAATATACATATTGTGTACATTACCCTATCATAACACCATCAAAGTGTAGTAAAGGATTCAAGTAACAACAGAAATTAAACAATATTAGTATTGAATTGCTTTTTAACTTAAATTAGATGGTTTAAGAACACATGATTAAAAAATATTACATATTTTTTAAAAATTTTATTTAAAGTTCCTTGTTCTACTTGATAACGAAATTACATCAGAGCTGTGTGAAACATGTACCAAGCTTAAAACTTTACGGCTGCCATTATTTCAAAAGTTCTTGAAATGATTGAAATTCTAAAGATTTGACATATTCCACATTCAACAATCATGTAAAGAAACTGAATACATGTGGGTTAAAATTGAATCATTAAGGCTAGCATATATCTTATTATTAAATTGTACAACAATTAGGTTTTCCTCTTTTCGATGTCACAAGCTAAGAGAGTAACAGGACTTTCTTTTCATTCCATAAATACATTTGTACCCAAAATCCCGTATCGATTAGGATTAACAATTAAAGAAAATTTATATACAAATATTAAAGTATTAACTCATTACTTAATAATTATTTAAGATTATGATCACATTTAACTTTGTAATTTGTGCATACTAACATAGATGTAGACTATGGTTTATGATAATTTATTAATTTTTTAATTCACACATATTAATCATAAGTAACAATTCGAGAAAATTTAAATACAAAATTAACTCATAACTTAATAATTTAATGTTAATAGAAGAAATGCAATAATTCATGTCAAACTTTAAAACTAGGGAAAAGAAGAAAGTCTAATCTTCTTTTGACAATAGGATCGAACAACTTCAAAGTAGAATGATTACATAGCAGTGGATTGCTGCTCATGCAATGATTACGAAAGAACTTATCTAAAATATCTTACCGACTAATCAATTTAGAACGTATGTAGGTTGAATACAAAGTTGGGTGATTAGGAAATCACATCAAATGCTTGTGTTGTGCACGTTCGAGAGGGATTAAGATTGAATGGAGGACTAAGGTTAGCTTCAAAGTCCCATAAAGCATCTTGTCACTCGCATTTCAAACGTACCAGTCACTTGACTTGAGGTGTTGAAGCTAATGATGGCTCTTTGCTTTTTTTTCCTTGATAGAAATCTACTTTACTTAGAGATGACAGTCTACCCTTGACCTATGTGGTCCTGCTAAAATTGATGGGTTATAATTGAGTTGATCAAGTTTAGATTTCTATTTAAAAATTAAAGATAAAATAATGAGTTATAAATGGGGTGATCAACTTAAGAATTGCATTTAGATTTGGAAGGTTATTTTAAAATCAATTACATAAATAATATTATTAAAATAATCGTAATTATTTTAAAAATAAAATTATTATAGTTTATAAAAATTTCAATTATTTATCTAAAATGATACTATTTTAATATTATTTTATGTAATTAATTTAAATAACATCGTTATAATTTATAAATTTTCAATTGTTTATCTAAAATAATATTATTTTAATTTCAATTTGAGTCTGATCAAAATTCAAACCTAGTTTAGACTAAAAATAAAAATCAACTTTAAAGTGAAAACATTCAACTCGTAAGTTCAAAAGATTTGACAATATATCACTTAAATGATGTCATTTTAATTTATATGTTTAAAAATTTAAAATTTAGAACGATACTAACTTATTTAATAATATTAAATTATCTAATTTTACTGTAACTTGACTGACTTTAATTTACTAATAATGAACACCCTAATCCATTGCCTAGTTGAATCATACACAACTTGAAATGACCAACAAGAGTAAGTTTCAATTAAGAAATAATTTAATATTAACAAGACAAATTTGAAAAATAAATTTCTAAGCTTAAAAATGTTTGACTTAAATATTAATCTAAAACATCTATATATATTTGTTGTATATTTCGGAGTTATCGGTAAAGTTGTTCATTTTATAGTTGCATGTTCAATTCATAGAAACTACTTCTTTATAAATATTCAAAAGAAAGGCTGCATATAATATGATCTTCTTTAAGCTTCGACAAAATGAGAGCTTTGTATATTGGATAGGTTGACCTTTTAGCTTACACTTAAGCAATCAGAACATCACTAAACAAATTTACGAGAGAGGCATGGTAATTTAATGTCTGAAGGGTGGTTTCTTCTTTATGGCTCGATTCTTCTCGACCCCACCTGACATTTTCCTACTGTCTTCTTCCATAAATTCCCTAATTGTCAATGGGGGTGATCTTTCTTTTTCCATTGGCGTAGTGAACTCGGTTTCTGATAAGGAATCAAACACTAGTGTTCACGATGAGAATAACTTTGATTCCTACCAACCATTTTGCTCCATCTATACTGTTTTGTGTGCAGTGTCACTGATTCTCCCTTTCAAATTTCACAAATGCACACACAAATACGCACTCGCACACGTAATTTTAACAGAGTAAGTAAGTTTTTAAAATTTTGTAAGCATCTCGTTAGTCAAATTAACAAAGTTAACAGAACTAACTTTACATGATTAGTCCATTTCAAGTTATCTGGAAGAAGGGTAATGTTCAATCTTTATTTGTGAAGGTATCTCGTTAGGATTTTTCTGTGACAACTCACAGAACACATGAGAAACACTGAAAGTCTCAACACATCTGTTATTCTACGAGAATACAGTAAAAGAGGAAGAAAAATTAGGGT
This sequence comes from Erythroxylum incrassatum, assembly GCA_026546855.1. Classification (NCBI taxonomy): domain Eukaryota; kingdom Viridiplantae; phylum Streptophyta; class Magnoliopsida; order Malpighiales; family Erythroxylaceae; genus Erythroxylum; species Erythroxylum incrassatum. The sequence goes on along the minus strand of JANVCL010000214.1, from coordinate 45,775,992 downwards.
TTAGTTCATATATTAAGAAGCAATCTAACATCTATTTTTATAACGAATATATACTAATTTATAAATTATTGATAATAAAATATGTAATCCCTTGAATGAGTTATAAGTCAAAATTAATTAATTTTAATAAATTTAACATCTATTTTTCGACTAATAACTAATAATTAAAAAATCAAACGGATTCAAACAATTCAACTATACAAATCTTGAATTAATCAATTGTTTGGTTCGATTTATGGTAGTAACCTTTGTTATTAAAAATTAGTAGGTTTATTAATTAATTGATCAGTTTTTATAAAATAACGATTTTTATAAATTAGAATAAACAGGTTAATTATTATTTAAAAACATTTTTAATTGAATTTTAACATCTTTGATGAAAAAGGATAATCTCTTTCTTTAATTTACTTGAAGACTAAGTTTTAGCATGATACTGATTGAATCTTTTAAATCTTAAATATTTTATATTATAACACTTATGAAAATCTACAAAGTTAATTATTCAAATCTGTAATTATTAATTTATTACTAATTGTTCCACTTTCAGGAGGCACTTTGTAAAATTTTGACTTTGAATAAAGGAAGAATTAGTGGTGCAGATGAGATGACCTCATCATGATCTCGGAAACATAGTCATCTGTGTAAGAAACGAAACGACATGAAATGTTGTGTTCTGATTATAATGTTCTTATTATATTATATTTCTTTCGATTTATAATAAGTGTCGTTTTAAAAAAACGCACGTTTATTAAGAAAGTTAATAAAATTATAAATATACCCTTATTAATACTCCCATGAAGTTACCTCGTGACTTCCGTGATGTTATAAATATGAGAGAAATTACATATTAAATTGTCTTGAAATTGTGATTAAGATGAAAGAGAAATTAAAGGTTAATTTTGAAAGTAAAATTATAAACACGCATATAAAGTCAAAAATAAATCTTATTTTGAATAATTAAAATGTATCTAAAACAACACTTATTATAAATCGAAGGAAGTATTAAATTTTATCTATAAATTTATATAATTCTGTATAAATATATGGATAAGATTTAATAAAATATGATTAAAACAGTATAACTATAACAGAAATAGGAAGTTTGTCGCAACAAGAAACTTGGTTCAGTTAAGTGTAGTTTTCATTTTTGAGTTTGCTAATTTTATATGTATATTTATATTCACAGATTCAGTGAGTATTTCCACATTGCGGGTTTGAATTATAGCTTTTGACCAGAAAAAATGTGGTAGGTCTTATCGTTCAAAGTCTCAAGCTTTTAACCTACTTGTAACTTTCGTACCTATTAGTGACTTTTGCCAAATTAGATATGAAAATGAGTCAAATTGGATAATAATTATCAAAGTTTGGTACTTCTTACTAATGTTTTAAGAATTGAATAAAAGATTAAACTAAAAAGATAAAATACTTAATTAATATTAAACTATCATAAAATTAATATAAAATAAATAACAAATAAAAATATAATAAAATCAAATATTTATGAAAATCAACCAGCTAATTAAACGATTGAATATTTTTACGATTGAACCACTGAGACTAGTTCAATTTTTTAAACGATGCTTCTTAATTACTAAAATAACTTATACTTTTAAGTACTCTATTAAGCATATTTTAATATCATTTGACTAATAAGTTTTAATTAGGATAAACTCTAACAAATATTATAAATTATTTTTAACTATGGTGGTTTTTACTATAAATTTTTGGCATATATAAATTTTAATAATACGAGTGATTATTAATGGTAGATATATACTTAAAATATAAACTCATACTATTCTTATCCCCTATTAAGTTGGGCTTATACCAGTATAACTTTTGTTAATATAGTTTTTTTTTAGATCTTTTTTAGGAAGAACTTTTCTAAGAAGTCCGTTGATAGTTTGACTGACATTTTAAAAAAAGTTGTTTTGAAAGATTAAAATAAAAAACACTTTTAATTTTAACTATATTTATTTTGTAATAAAATTTATTTATGCATATAAATATTATTTAAATTATATTAAACAATATACAAAACACAATATATTAATTATTATATAATTTTAAACTATATGAAACATAATTGAAAATATATTAAACCAAATCTTTTATATGGATTATAATATAAGTAAAACTAATATAAAAATAAAAATTAAAACATAAAAAAGCCAAATAATGAGTTTCTAAGATAAACGTGAAGATGAGTTTGTAGACATTGTGAGAATTATGTGTAAAATATAAGAGTAAAAGAGGTTAAAAAATAGACTCATTAATTGATATGAAAAATTTACTTGAAAAGTTATTTGAAAGGCTTTTTTGAGAAGCTACAAATTTGAGTTTCTTAAAAAGTTGTATTTTAGCTATCAAAAAAGTTATATTTATTTAAAAAGTACTTTTTTTTAAATTTTATAGTCAAACACTCACTTATTAACTCTTAGTCAACTTTTTATTTTTAATGTCAGCTGTGATGTCATTACATCACTGGTTGAAAATTAAAAAGTGTGTCACGACTTGTAATGCCTCGTGAAAATGCAAGTCTAAACACAATCTCCAGAGATTCAGAGTACATGAATTTGGTGACTTTGAAGACATTAACACGTTGATTTATTTCAGAGTACATGAATTTGGTGACTTTGAAGACATAACGCGTTGATTTATTTCACATTGCAGTGAATTCAGACACAGAGATGACTTTAAGTTCGAGTACCTGTACGAGTCGAATTAAATATAATTTAGTTTATTATTTTAATTCATAGCCTAGGCTTTGAAAAATGGGCCGGGTCTCACGTATTATCCTTTGATAGATTAAGCTATTTTAACTTTAAAAGGCCCACCTAAGCAAGCTAAAATCTATGGGCCAGATCTGCTTACCAAGTCTAAGCCCAACAAGGTTCAATAAACAAATAAGCAACCCATTTCTCTACTTAGTCGGATTCCTCTAAAAGCCCATATGAATGCTAACCTTTTATGTAGTAGGAGCAAGGGTTAAATATAAAAAATATTTTTTTTGAGATAAAAACAACTTCATTACCAGAAAACAAGATAAACAACCTTAGAAGAAGCTCCTAAACCCCAAGCCAACAGGCTTTATCCTGTAACACCCGAATCTAAAGCCTCTTCAGAGTTGACAGCAAACAAAGAACAGTCGAAAGAAAGAGCATAAACAATACAGCTAGGAATAGAAGTCCACACCAACCGGTTTGCATATAATAGAGCCACCTGAGCTAACGAATGAGCAGCTTTATTGGCATTCCGAGAAGTCCAAAGAAAGGACAAAGAATGGAAAATATTCTTGAAAGAGCGACAATCAGCCAACACAGATCCTACCTCTAGCAGATTAGGGGAAGAGTTATTTAAATGAGAAATAGCTTCAAAGCAATCTGACTCAATGATAACCCTGTCCAGCCGTTGATCCTTAAGCCAAGAGAGAGCTTCCTTAATGGAAATTGCTTCCGCAAGAAAAGGATCCACACAATCAGGAATATGACCCGACAGAGCCGCAACAAACCTACCATACTCGTCCCGAAGAACAGCACCAAACCCCGATCTGTTTTCCCCTCCCGAAATCGAAGCATCAACATTGCACTTCAACCACCCCTTATCAGGAGGACACCAAGTTAAACAATGCGGAATGGAAATACTGTGGA
>JANVCL010000214.1:45760369-45772242 GCA_026546855.1 Erythroxylum incrassatum | reverse complement strand
CTATAACAGTCAAAATATATAAACATTACCAAATGTACAATCAGAAATATTTAATAATGCACATGTAGCAATTAAAAAGAGTACAATGCATGTTCGTGACATTTCTGGTATTATTCCAAAACTTCTCATCACAACAATGTTCCCCTATGTCTAAGAAATCTATAGACATCAAAATTACTCAATTTGGATCTCTATAGGTCTGGATATAGACAAAATAATGAAGCCCATTCATATTCTTTTAAATCGATCCACTAACTTTAATTCAATCATCAATTTCAATTTGATCTAAAAAATCACAAATTCATGTGGAGAGGTAGATAAATGTCTTACAAATCCGACGCCATGAAAATCAGGTTAATCGGAGGTCGGATGTCCAAGTTATAAGCAAAAGAATAGCAAAAGTTATGATCTCAATAGCATAACCATATAAAAAGTTATGATCAAAACAATGAAACGTATACACATTTAATTTTCCGGCTTTTATACCTAATTCTACTCCTATCATTCCAATACCATTTCTACACCAATAAGCATCCCAATTAGTCAAGAACTCAGCCAACATTTCATCAAGACCTTCACTTGAACAAGTAGCCACAAAATGGCAGCATGCATACACAACTTTCTTTCTTTAATAAACACTCATCTAACATCAACAAATTTAATCCAAAACACTTAATTCACCTACTACACATGCTTTATCATTCATCTTCAATCACTCTTAAATCAACCAAGAAAATCACCTACCCATTTCAACCAAACACAAGTCCATACAATTAATGCACAAGACATCACAATAAATGCATCTAACTTCCAATTTAAAAACATAAACCATAGGCCTTACCTATTTAGCTTTCACTCTTTCAATTCTCCAAACTTTTCACCAATTCTCTACCTTCCTCCAAACACCATACGATCATCACTATCACAAGGCTTAGGTTTGGATTTATGTGTGAACAAAGGAAGAAAAAGCAAGCAACAAAGGAGGGTTCTTGGAGAACCAACGAAAACAAGCAAGAAAGGAGGAGCTACGGATGAGAAGAGAAGGAAACTTTCAATTTTCAAGTGATTTTAACTCTTCCTAATGAAAGCATCGAGAATGGTTTACATAGGTTAGGTTAAATATAAAATCATTAAGTTTAAGACATAGTTAGGCAAGTGACACTTGTCACATGTCTTATTTTTAGACACTCTAAGGTCTCTTTCCAAATACAATTTAATTTCTACTCCAAATTTGTCCCAAAAATTTCAATGGCTCAAAGTACTAAATCCTAAAATCATGTATCAAATTTGCCAGTGCCATTGGACAATCATTTTCAGTACCGAAAACCAATCAGTCCGCCACTTGACAATTTTTTCGGTCCATAAATTTTTCAGAAAAATTCCTAAAATTTCCAAAAAATGCAAAACTCACAAAACCCCACATCAATTAAATTTTCAAGCACAAAATCACATTTAGACACATATACCGAGAAATGTCATGAATGCATGTACAGTCATGTGCATGTGCAAAAATTTCTATTCATGTATATATAGAGGCCATAATATTCCCGAACATAGCAAAACAATTTTAAACACTCCTAACCCGTTTCAGATTACTAGTTTACCGTTTCCATCGGTGATGGGATGTTACATTAAATCAAATTTTATTTGAACATTTATATATTTTAAATATAATTATATATGATTTAATTATACAATTTAAATAAAATTAAATTATTCTATAATTTAACTCAAACAAAATCAACTTATGCAATCTTCTTAAAAATTATGAATATTACGGAATGCAAGTGAATTTACCCTAGCGCGTTACTTTAATTATATATTTGAGACTGAAAATTTAAAATTTGAAATAATAAATTTAATTTCACAAAATTTATTAAATTGTGTTCATAAGAGTAACCAGCGTCTCTTCCTCGGTTACCTACATGAATCTCTCTTCTTCTTCGTCCACCTCCTCTTCTTCTTCATCTTCCACCGTCACCACCTCATGGTTCTCCGGCATCGTACGTGGCCGTAGCGACAGGTCGTCGAGCCTCAAGATGGCCAACAGCTCTGCGGCTTCCGGCGCCGAGAATGCTGGCCCCATCAAGGCTAAGAACCAGTTCCGTGGCGTTCTTTTTAAGTACGGGCCTAAACCCATTCAGGTATTTTTTATAAAATTCAATCTTTTTTTCTTCGAGTTCTGTGATTTGTTGGTATTTAGAGTTGTGGAGGAAAGCTATTTGCTTTTGGCTCGTTCCCCCTTGATTTGTTATTATTCCGTTTTGATCTGGAACACATTTGGGAGCATTTGTTTGGTGTTTAAAGGAATTGTACGATTTTGTATCACGTCATGAGAGTCTATTAGTTTTAGTTATACTATGAATTGCAAGATAGTTCTCAATGAAGGGTTTGGATATGGATAAATGAATTTGCTCAACACAAGCAAAGACTATAGCATTTAGGTCATATTGATGTGGACTTCATTAATGTTTTAGTTTCTTTTTTCTTTTTATGTAGGTTGCATTTAAAACAGGTGATTATAAACAACAAGTCATTTTCATTGGTGGACTGACAGATGGTTTTCTTGCAACAGAGTATGTATTTTGTAGCGGTAGATTTGGAATGAAGTGATGTTCTGTTTTCTTTTTGCTTTGTTTTTGTGAGCAATAGTATCAATGTTTATGCTCAACTGTCAGATACTTGGAGCCCCTTGCAATTGCTCTGGATAAGGAAAAATGGTCACTTGTTCAGTTACTTTTATCATCTTCTTACAGTGGATATGGCACCGCCAGCTTGCGACAAGTAAATTCTCCACTCTTTTTATAGTATGTTTATCAACACTTTCAATATATTGCTACTGCTAGAACAATTTGCTAAATCCTAAGTGCACAGCTAGGAATGCAGCCAGTTTCCACCAGCAAACATTAGTTCATACATTCCCAAGTACCACATAAATCTCCGTCCAAGCCTAATCTTTGTTTTCTGAAAACGACACAAAACGAGACAGATGATTTATACTGTCCTGGATTTCAGTTGGTCTTGATGTTTCTTCTAATGCATGCTTTACTGTTTCCATGTTTGAAATTGGACTTTTGTTCCTCAACTTCATTATTGTTCTGCGTCTTTTGTTTTGAAGGATGCCATGGAGATTGACCAGCTGATAAGCTATTTGATTAACAAAGAAAATTCTGAGGGTGTGGTGCTACTTGGACATAGTACTGGCTGCCAGGTGATATCCTAAAACCCTGTCGATATTGTACTATACATTTATAAAAGCTTACATTTGATCAATTTACATGATGCCTTTTGTGGATCTAGGATATTGTGCATTATATGCGGACTAATGCTGCATGCTCCCGAGCTGTCCGTGCTGCCATATTGCAGGTAACCGATTACCTGTTTAGGATAAACCAAAGTTATGTGGCCAAATTACAATATGGAATTTGCAATCTCATTTGTTTATTTTCAAGAAAGTTAGCTGTGAGATGTTACACCTTCTGTAAAATTTACAGTTTCTCTATTGAACAATCACTGATATGGATGAAGGGCTAGTCTCTTGATCTGGTTTAATTTTAAGATCTTTCCAGATTATCTTACCTCGTTTATGGCACCAAAAGTTTTTTTTCAGTAATACCACAATTGCCTCTCCACATCCTTATTTAATTGCTATAATATCTGCTGTCTTCAGTCTTTTGTTGTTTGATGGTAATTTGTTGAAGAGTTCAAATGGACTTAGCATTAGAGACTCATGAGTTTTCAGTCATCTCCATGCAATCTCTTAGAGGGACAATCTGTCCTGTTAATATTGATATTTTATGTGAAAAACACGTTCCTCAAGAATATAACATGTGATAATTATGGAATATAATTGTTCCTTAAAATTTATCAGACTATAAAACTGATATTTATTAACAGAAATTTTCAAAAGCCTCATGCATAAACTGAATAGCTTTATAAACAGAAAATAACATCAATATGGCATTGATATCAAATAATGGATATATCAAGAGATGCCACACTTGGAGGTCTAATGATCAACTAGTGGATTCTGGATACTGTGGCTCATATCTGGGACAAGTCCTATTCTTGATAGCATCTACATGTGTGTTGATTTCCAGATTTCATTGTGACTCCAAAATTTAATTGGAAAGTTCAGGCTCCAGTTAGTGACCGTGAATACAGAGCAACTCTTCCTGAAACTGCCGCTATGATTGACTTGGCTTCAACCATGATAGCAGAAGGGCGTGGCTCAGAATTAATGCCCAGGGAAGCTGATTCTTCTGTTCCAATAACTGCTTACAGGTCAGTGTACAAATTTATGTCTATCTGGTTCCTAAAGTCATAATTGATTATTGTGCTAGGTTTTAGGACATTAAGCCGTATAGATATTTATGTCTACCTGGTTCCTAAAGTCATAATTGATTATTGTGCTAGGTTTTAGGACATTAAGCCGTATAGATATTTATGTCTATCTGGTTCCTAAAGTCATGATTGTTTATTGTGCTAGGTTTTAGGACATTAAGCCATATAGATATTTATGTCTATCTGATTCCTAAAGTCATGATTGATTATTGTGCTAGGTTTTAGGACATTTGGCTTTTAGATTTTGTCTGCCTCTGATTTTTTCTAGGTATGTTGGGCATAAAAAGTCAGTATTTGGATCTTAATTGCAGCCATGGATGATAGGAAATTAAGTAAAAACTTTCTCACTTATAAACAAGGGTTATGCAGGTATCACTCCCTTTGTGCATACAATGGGGATGATGACATGTTCAGTTCTGATCTTAATGACGACCAACTAAAATTGAGACTTGGGCATATGTGCAACACACCTTGCCAGGTACATAATTCCTTTCACTGGTGCTTTTTGCTTGTACTTGTGATAGTCTTGGAAGGAGTGATCACGGGAAGGACTCCATGGAAGATGCTTCTTCTAGTTTTAAGTACGGTTACATGTAAACAGAAGTAATATATCATCTTTTCAGAGCTTACAGTGAACAATTGTGAGATGGGCATGAATCAGATTCTGTATTGCTCTTTGAATTCTTAAAGTTCCATCTTTAAAGAAGTTTCTGTATGCAGGTGATTTTCTCCATGGCTGACGAATACGTCCCAGAGTACGTCGATAAGAAAGCGTTGGTCGAAAGGTGAACGTTAAAGCTCTCATCTTATTAGTTCATCCATGGTCAAAGCTGTGTGCATCTTATTCAAGCTCTTATTCATGAATGTCGTTTGGACCGGGTTAACTAAATTGATTCCGGGTTCAGATTTACTCTCTCGTAAAAATCTGTGTGTGTGTGTTTGTGTATGTGATAGGGAAAGGAGAGATGAAAGATCTGTTCTTTGTGATACCATCAAGTAATTTTTTTTGGTGTGGCAGATTGAGCAAAGCAATGGGTGGTGCAGAGAAACTGGAGATTGAGTACGGGAATCACTCCCTTTCTAACAGAAGCCATGAAGCTGTTGAAGCAATTATTGATTTTGTCAAAAGAGAGGGGCCTAAAGGCTGGGATGATCCATGGAGCTAATTTAATGGAGCTTCTTTTTTTTTTCCCCTTTTTTTCTTCTTCCTTTTACTCTTTATGTCTCTGGTAATTACCCTGTTCTTTCTTTTCTCAGCAGAAAATAGATTAATTGATCAATTCATCATCTGGACTAGGTGTTCTAAGGACTTGGTTTTGTTTATATATTGGATATCTAGTTTATTTATGTTAATGATGTAATATAAGAATCTTAATCTTAATCTTAGTTATAATTAATGAAAAAAAATCTGAAATTTATATTTTTTAAAGATTAAGATGGAAGATTTGGTTAAGTTTTATTAATATATTGAATTGGTAAAGTTTGTTCAACTGCAATTTGACTAATTTCTTCAATTTATCTTATTAACTCTTATTATTCAAAACTAATCATTTTCTTAATTAACTGATCAAATCATTGAACTTTAAATATTTTATCTTATTGGTTTAATTTTTAAAGATTTTTAAAACATTAATATTTTAAACACTATTTTTAATACTTTGAACTAATACCACTTTAAATTTTTTATTTGTGAACTCTCAAGTGTTTCCCACTTAGCACAACTTTTTAAAATAAGTTTAAGTATATGCTTGGATGGGATTTTGAGAGGTCAATAAGTGTTTTTTTTCACCATAAAAGTTTTTTTAAAGAAAAATAATTATTTGGCAATAAAATAATAAAACACTTTTTTAATATATATAGCTTTTTTGGCAGTTAAAATATAGCTTTTTAAGAAGCTCAAATTTGGAGCTTCTTAAAAAAACATCTCAAATGACTTTTTCGAGTAGATTTTTTAGACCAATTAATGAGTCTATCTTTTAAGCATCTCAAATGACTTTTTCGAGTAGATTATTTAGACCAATTAATGAGTCTATTTTTAGTCCCTTTTGTCCTTATGTTTTACACATAATACCCACAAATCCACCATTTCATGAATAACATGTGACCAAATCATGCAAACTTATCTTCTCTAATCTGTCGTATATTGTTTAATATATTTTAAATAATATTTATATAAATAAATTATTTTTATTACAAAATAAAATATAGTTAAAATTAAAAGTACTTTTTTTATTTTTATGTTACCAAACAGTTCTATTATATGAAGCTTTTCAAAAAAATTCTTTTTCAAATGACAACCAAACAGTCAACTGATTTCTTCGAAAAATTCTTCCCAAAAAAGATCTACATAAAAAAAGCTCTATTGACAAAAACTCTACTGGTATAAGCCTAACAAAACAGAGGCTAAGCCAAATAAAAAAAAGATAGAACTTGAATTCCTTTTTAGATTTTTATCTTTTTGTTTAATTCAAAATTAGATTTTCTAAATTTAAATTTAAATTTAAACTAAAACTCGATAAACTCAAATTTTATCCATAAGTTTAAATTTTGAACTAAATTAGTAAATTTAGATGAACTCAAATTTTATCCATAAATTTAAATTTGAACTAAAATATTCGATTATAGTCGCATCATATCATACGCCATGCAAATGGCACGATAATGGTCCCCCCCACCGTCACAAGGCGGACTTGTCGGTGGTGGCGTGTCGGTGACTGTGTCCTGATATTATGAAAATTATATAATAATGGAAAAAACCTATAATTTAATTAAGTATTACGTAAACACATCACTTATTGTAATCATTTGTCGTTACTTAAAATTATGATAACGCCAAACTTTTTTAATAATTACGTCTCTTTAACCATACAATAATATTATTTTCTTTTTTTTTGGGTCAAAAGCCTAATAGAAAATTATGAATAAACAAAAAAAATTAAAAATTAAGTTTAAACCAAAAAATTGTATAATTAATCTTTTTTATAATTTTACTTTTAACTTGTTTTCTTCTTAAAAGTGGAATTTTTAAAAAAGTTAATTGAGTTTGATCAGGATAAAATTTAATTTAATTTTTTAACTTAGGATGGATTAACTCAATTTTTATTGTTAATTGAATTTAAAAAATTACAAAACCCAAACTTAATTATATCAAAATTTAGTTTAAATTTTGATTTTTTTTATTTACGTTATCATCAGTGCGAGACTTCAATTAAGTATTGATAATTTCCTCTCCCATATTTAAACAAATATATATCAAATATTGTGAATATTCTTCAATTAACAAATTTAATATTGAAAAGTTTAAAATTACTAATTTATTAGAAGTCAATAGTTAAACTAAGAAATACTACCTAATCCTCAAGCTGTTAATAACAAGAATGGTACGGAATTCCTCTTTCATTGGAGGATAGATTCCAAACATCATAACTCAAACAAAGTATGCGGTGTAAGAACGGCCACATGTTTTTAGATTGAAAGATTTAATGGTTTAATAGAAGAAAGGGATCTGCATCAAAAAAAAAAAGAAGAAGAAAGGGATGTTCATGTAACGATTAACAGTAAAAATTCTCACTTTTTTTTCTGTTTTTTAAAAAACTTATCTGTCAGCGGAAGGAAGGAAAAGAAAAAGCAATAGTGGACATTTGCTGGCTCCAAGTTTTCTTCTTTCATTATAGTACTTGCATTTTCTCGAGCAAAACGAAGCTTTTGTCCGTTGTTGCCTTGTTGGGTTGTAATATATTCCCTGGACAGGTGCTTTGGTTTTGTGAAAGATCGAAACTTTTTTGTTTTTGTTTTTATTTTCATTCTTTGTTGCTGAGCTTAGTTTAGTTCTTGATGTTGGGTTGTTGCAGATATGCCTGAGAAGGCAGTGAACACAGATCCAGCACCAAACCCGTCAAAGTGGCTTCCTTTCTCAGTTCACCTGCTTCAATGGCGGTTTCGTGTACTCACAGCTCTGGTTTTTGTTGGAATGGTGGTTGTTTGGAGCTTGGATGGGTGCACCATAAAGAGTTTTATTGAGTCGTGGAGGTTCAAGCAACAGTTAACCTCGGAAATCAACTTACTACCAGTAAAACCAACAAATCTGACCCAAAAAAACAATGGAAGTTTCGCTTTATCGACCAATATCACCCACATCCCACCATCCAATTACAGTAGTACCAGCATCATCAACGTTAGTTACAGCAGTCAGACCAACAACGACTCTGCTCAGAATGTTTCGGATGGGTTTTCACAGAAACCAAGGATGCGAGAATTAGAAGCTCAGGTGAAGTGGGTATCAACTGAATTGGAGCAAAACTTGACTTCAAATCTTCTCTCACGATGGCTAGCGCCTGGAGGAGAGGTTTGTAGAGAATCACGAACGGTGGGAATTCTGGTTCATGGACTTGAAGGGAAAGATATGATTGAGCTGACGAGTGGAGATGTTCATGAATTTGGTTTCCAAGCAGTGGATGAGTTCGACAAACCTTGTTGTTTAGGTGGGGATTACTTTGAGACTGATCTTTCAGGGGAATCATGGAAGTCTAGGCCTCTGGTCAAAGATTTAGGAAATGGGTCGTACTCGATTTCACTTCAAGTTCATCCTGATTTTGCTGGTGATTATAATCTTACCATTATCTTGCTCTTCAGGCATTTTGAAGGCCTTAAATTTTCTTCTACAAGATTTGCTTATGATAAGGAATTGCTTAGGGTTAGAATCAAGTTTTATAAAGGCCATACTCAGTTACCACCATTAAGAACCTGTGAGAAATCTGATTTTACTGCAAAACATATATGGCTAGGAAGGTGGACTAGGCATGGTAGGAATGATGGTTGTCAAATTAGCAACGATGGCCGTTACCGGTGCCTGGCACCGGATTTTCCATGCCAGAGTCCATGGTGTATTGGTTCATTAGGCTCATTAGAGAGTAATGGTTGGGTTTATTCTAGTCACTGTTCTTTCAGGATATTTTCTGCTGACTCTGCTTGGAATTGCTTGAAGGATAGATGGATTTTGTTTTGGGGTGATTCGAACCATGTCGACACGATCAGAAACATGCTCAATTTTGCCTTGGATTTGCCTGAAATAAAAGCAGTTCCCAGAAGGTTTGATATGAACTTTTCGAACCCTAGAGATGCATCTCAATCAGTTCGAATCACCAGCATTTTCAACGGCCATTGGAATGAGTCTCAGAATTACCAAGGGTTGAATTCTTTGAGGGATGAAGGGTTCAGGAATTTGGTGAAGAGGTACTTCTCAGAGGAGAGTGTGCCTGACACTATAATCATGAATTCTGGATTACATGATGGTATATTCTGGTCCAACATAAGATCTTTTTCAAAGGGAGTTTATTACGCTGTCTCATTTTGGAAAGAAGTTCTGGAGTCGATACGGCAAAGAGGATTAGCTGTTCCGAAGATATTCTATCGGACTACAATCGCCACCGGAGGATATGCAAGAACTCTAGCATTTAATCCAAATAAGATGGAGACATTTAACTGGATAGTGCTAGATAAATTCAGGGAAGCTGGCTTACTTTCCGGTGTGATCGATAACTTCGATATGACTTTCCCCTGGCATTTCAACAACCGCTGCAACGACGGAGTGCATTATGGCAGAGCTCCATTGAAGATGAAATGGAAGGATGGTGAAATTGGGCACCAATACTTTGTGGACCTCATGTTGGTCCATATATTGCTCAATGTTTTGTGTGAAAGTAAAATGGCTAACAACCCTTGAAGAGGAATTGCTTGGAAAGATACAGCTTCACTGAGCCAGACAGACAATAGGGTGAATCAGAATTCATACTTGAAACTGCTTGAGGGCTACTTCGGACGAAAATTTTCAGAAGGTTTGGTTTATGTTCTTGCAATTAGTATTTGCATTCTTTATTGGTTTATAGTGTGATTCTAAGTGGATGTTAATATATGTAGTTTATGAGAGATACATATTTTGAGGGTAGTACATAACATCTATCAATCTTATTGTAATTCATTTTTGCTAAGCTGATGATGAGTAGAGATTAGATAGTAGTATTGGCAATAAACGGATCCAGCCTGAACTCGTAAGGTGTGAGATTGAACTGAAGTTTTTCTTCTCAATTCCAAGCCCTAACATGAAAATTTCAAAATTTTCATGTTTTAATTTCCTATCTTAATAGTTCCGTATATTTAAGATTGGCAGTAGCATCAGAGCCCAAATTATGGTCTGGCGCAGGCTTGAGCCCTATTCGATCTAGCTTGGACAAACCGGACCCTAATTGGTTCCAATTTAAGTCTGATTAAATATATTTTTAATTTAAAAATGACACTGTTTTCTTGAAAATTTTGGACTGTGAGTTAGATGATTCGAACTCAATTAATTTGGATCGGACCTATTAATTTCGAGTCAAATCGGATTGGATTAAATAAACCTTGCCAAGTTTATGTATATTCTTGATTTCGTTTTTTAAAACATTTTTAGAAATATTTATTGACATTAATGAATGATATTAGTAATTTTAAGTCCTCGCTTGACATGAATTATGGTTTGGTTCAAAATGAATTATGGTTTGGTTCAAACCTGAGCCGGATTCGATTGAGCTTAAATATTTCAAAACTTGATATTTTCTCTTTCCACTAAACTTGATTTTTTAATTTTTCTTCAAATATTAAAAAAAATCACTTTTTAAATTTCTTCAGAAATACAACATATTTTAATCATTAAAATCATGAATTAAAACTTCACTTAAAAATAATATTTCAATTAAAACATATACAATCTAACTAGTTTTTTTAACAAAATAAAAGATAAATATTTTCTATTTAAATGATATTGATGTGAGAGTAAATTTTATCAATTATTAAATAAAAATAAATTTTCTGTTTTCTAAACCTAATTAAAATTTAAGTTTATGTATATTTTTGATGTAACATCCCACCCTCCGACGGGAAGGGTAGAATAGTAATTTGGACAGGGGTGAGAGTGATGAGGATTGATGGGAAATGTTTATGCGGACTTTTAATTGTGAACAGTAAAATTCTGCATATGAAAAATAATTGTACATGCATTCACGACATTCCCGATATTTGTGCTTAAATAAAATTCTGTTGTGCATAATGTGAAAATTGTGTTTAAAAAAATTATTTGGCATGTTTAAGGGTGTGTTTTATAATTTAAGGGAATTTTTGAAAATTTTCTAGAATTTTCTGGGAAAAATTTCTGGACCGGGAAAAAATCGCCAAGTGGCGAACCGGTTGATTTTCGGTATCAAAAATTTCTTCCCAATGGCACTAAAATATTGGGTACATAATTTTGGGATTGAAATTAGGGCCATTGGAATTGAATGGGTCAAATATTAAATGTTATTTTTGTCTTTTTCCTTATTTGTCTTTTTCTCATAAGTGATAAGTGTTAAAGCATTTAATGCTTGTATTTGGCTTGGACTTGGTCTTCTCATTCACGATACATCTTCAATTCCTTGTTAAAGGGAAAGAATGAAAAACAAATGAGTTAATTCCTTATTCCTTCATCCAACCGAAACCGTCATCTTCTTTTTCCTTGGTTT
>JANVCL010000214.1:45737185-45752043 GCA_026546855.1 Erythroxylum incrassatum | reverse complement strand
ATTATATATAATTAATTGATTATATTATAATAACTATTAATTATATCAAAATTAATTCATTAACTATTATTTAAGTAAATTAATTATTATTAATAATAAATGAATATATTTATTATATTAAAAAATGCTTTATCATATTAAAACTAATTAGTTAACAATGATCTAAGTATATTTAAATAATAGAATGAAAAAATAGTCACTGTAGATTTATCTAACTTAATAAGCATGTTAAATAAATTTTAGTCATTTGTTGAAAATAGAAATCTTAATTTTAAATCTTTTAATGAGTTATATATATATAGTTACACTCTACACTTATTTAACTGATCAATTAATTAATTATAATTTAATCAGTAAATTAATTATATATAAATTACAATTAATAAAAATGGAGGTTAAGAAAAAATAAATCAGAGGCGTGAGTAAGAATAGCAGAGGCAGGCGTGAGTAAGAATAGCAGAGAAGAGAAACAAATATCAGGAAAAAAATGCAAAAAAAGCTTATATTTATATTATACGATGAAAAAAAATTCAATAAAAAATCATATTCGTTAAGAAAAAATAAATTAGCGTGAGTAAGAATAGGAAAAAAGAAAAACAAATATGGGAAAAAAAGTAAAAAAAATAATAAACTTTCGATCATTTGGACGGAAGAATATAGCTGCGGAAGAATATAGGCCTTTGATGAAATGGTCCATCCCAGTTCGTCATTATTATTATATACTTAATAAATAATTGATTAGATATATACTCAATATATATATATATATATGATTTTTGTTTACTTAATACTGTCGATAAATATTTCATATACATATTTGTATAATATTAATGATTATTTGTTTACTAAACAATAACTATTAGTTATTAATTATATCACATACTTTTTTAACTCTTAAAATAGTAATTAGAAAGCAAATACAAATATCGAATTTTTACTCAAATTATTTAATTTTAAATTTAAGTTTAATAAATTAATTTCAAGTTAGATTTGAATTAAAATAAAATATCAAATTCTAATATTAATTAAAATTGTAAAAAGAATTCACAAGACCTTGAGTAATAACCAATACCTTTGCGTAACAATTAAGCAATTTCTTAGAAAGACGACGTTTACATCGCTAAATTCTAAATCTGAAAATACCGAAGGGAAAGCGAGAGGAACCAACTCCTCGTGCCAATAACGTTGACTTTTTGTAATATGTATATGATTAGTACGAGCAAGACTCAAACTTTTTAAATAATTGGGAAATTTGTTTCCAGAAACTGATTGCGGAAAATTTTAATATTTTTAAAATTAAATTGAAAGTTAAGCCGGTAAAATAAATAGTTTAAAGTTAAAAAGTTCAACCGATACTAGATTATCGTAAAGTTAAATAAATATTAAATAAAATTTAAAAATTTAAAAAATAATTAAAAAAGACTAATTTTATTTATCAAAAATTTAAAGTTTAATTAAAAGAGAGATTATTAAATAAAAATTAATCAGTTTATTTTAATTTATAAAAACTGATCGATAATTTAATAAATTGATTGTTTTCAAAAATAAAAATTATTAAATTAAATTAAATTAAAAATTAATCGGTTGAAACTGAATTGTTAAAAATTATTAGAAAGTACATCTTAATTTTTCATAATAAAAAAACCAACTTTATAATTCTCTGCTTACAACAAAATTAAAGTGAAAAAATGATATTGAAAATATTTATTAAAAATAGGATGGAAATTAAAAACTTCATTTCCAATTATATATATATTTGTAAAAATTTCAAAACTTCAATTTCAATTTTTATATATTTATGAAAATTAAAACATTTATAATTTGTGATCAAACTCTGTCTAATTCTAAAAATTTATTTAACTTATATATAATTTATAAAATTTCTTTAACTTATGTAAAATTTGACCTTATTTGAAAAGCGTGTTATTTAAATAGTAAAATTAATTGTTTAAAGATTTTTTAATTTAAAATTAAAAATATATTTAAAAGTACTAAATTAAAAATAAAAATATGTTAATTTTATAAATTTAATTTTTATGAAATTTATCACTTAATTTTAATTATTAATTTATTCAATATATTTTAAAAAAATATATAGTTTATAAAATATTATATAAACCTTGACTAATTCTTAGGATTCTAGAAAGAAAAAAAATTCACATCTTCGACATGTCTTCTTTGGATATTAAGGTTAAGACACAGAAGTCAAAACAGGTAATTCAACTTCTCTTCATCTTCCTCGTCACGAACACGGGATCGACCGCAACAAAAGCGAACATCCTAGGATCCAGAGACTCTGTTCTTAAATTTCATCTCTTCAATAACAAACCCCTCAGAAATGGGAATTTCATGGAGTAGTAACAGGAGAAGACACAACGCTTACTACCACAACCCTCCACCACAACCACCACCGTACTATTACTCCTCCGAACCCCTCTCTCTGCCACCACCAGCACCACCTCCTCCGCCGCCGCCACCAGCGGCGCCGCACCAAAACTACTTTGCGACAACATCAACTTCAACCCCAACAAACCCTTATCCTGCTCCCCTACCCCCAACTCACTCCTACTACAATTCACATCCCTATGGCTCATCTAGCTTTGCGAATCACATGGTGGGTCGATTCCATTACCATCCTTACTATTATAACAATCAAGGTAATGGGTGGCCCGCGATTAGGCCTGATGTGGGTCTTGCTCATCCAATTCAGCCTGCCCCTTATGTGGAGCATCAGAATGCTAAGAAGGTTAGGAATGATGTGAATGTCCACAAGGACACTTTGAAGCTTGAGATTGACGAGCAGAATCCTGATCAGCACCTCGTTTCTTTCGTTTTCGATGCTTTGTTTGACGGAAGGTTAGTAGGAATTCTGGAAAGTTTCGATCTTTGTTTGTTGAAATATTGTTATGTTTGTTTTGTATGTAGAGGAGGGGTTTGGTTTTGTTGCTTTATTGGTGATTCTGCTAAATTGAGTTAGTAGAAATGAAGCTAAGATCTTGAATGGTGTGATTTCATTAGCTAAAAGTTGGAATGGTAGCCTTTTATTGGGCAATAAGCTTATTTAATCACTTCTGATCAGATAACTTGAATTGAATGGATAATTAACTGAAGGGATTTGAGTCGTACAACATGACCAAGTCATATCTTTTAAGTTAATGAAAGGATTATATCCTGGGAAATTCTCTGCATAATCGAACAATTTCAATATAACCTCTTATGTCTTCTCAAACAATTGAACTCTATGTGATATACTTCAACATTGCCAAGTTATGACGGTTAGATGCTTGAAATATTGGTAAGTGACTTATCAAAAATTTTATTTGTGCAAATTAGCCACATCCGTATCCTTGTACCGGCAGATTGAAGCACAAACTAAAGGCTACACCTGAGACTGGAGTCTACCTCCATGCCGATTTCCCCCTTTTTAGCTCCCTCTCATCTGTCTCTTGTCATATGGCTTAAAACTTAGAAACTTGGGATGTATCAGAGTCTTATTCTGGAAAATTTTTCCATATTCATAGATCTGAATTTAGGTTCTGCAAGAACGATGCATTTTTGAAAAGCACTAGATTTCGTTCTTTCCAATAGCTTGTCTGCCACCTAGATTGTCTCATGAATAGTATAGTATCCCAATCTGACAACTGCACATTATAGATTGTCTCAGAATTATTTTTCTATTTAGAGATTGTATTATTATCTCAAAAATTCTCACTACTCATGGACATTGCTTACTGTATACTTCTTAAAACTTATTTTTATTAAGAATATAGGATACAGGATGTAAAACATCATGTGATTTCTCAGTATATGTGACATTGGCTTCTGTATGATATTCATTCTTAAACAACAGAATTACAATTTTCTACTTTGCCAAGGAAGAGCCCAACTGTAGGTTTGTGCCATTATATCCTGAAGCCTATTTGCCTGTTAAGATCCCCTTTGAGAAAGGACCTGGCCAGAAATTTCATCAGCCAACAGGAACTGGCATCGACTTGGGTTTTTTTGAGTTGGATGAACTCTCAAAGCCATCAGCTGGAGAAGATGTTTTTCCTCTCATAATAGTTGCTGAAACATGCTTGCCAGCTGATTCATTAGATGAACATTTTGATGAATCAGCTGCAAATACATCTGGACACATGCAGATTACTCAAGCAGTTTTGGAAAAAAAGGATGGAGAACCTTTCCAAGTTAGAGTAATGAGGCAGATTTTGTGGATTGATGGAGTTCGGTATGAACTACGTGAGTTATATGGAATAGGTGGTTCTGCAGCCGAAGGCTTCAAGGACAGTGACCCAGGGAAGGAATGTGTCATCTGCATGACCGAACCTAAGGACACAGCGGTGTTACCTTGCAGACATATGGTGAGGATCTATTTTTCCACTTTTATTTTTTGTACTTGATGATCCGTCAGTGACCTATATGGCCTTGCATGACATTTGAGTAAACTATTCTATATGCAATGAAGATGAGGATTACACATCTTCCCAAGTATTTGAATTACTTAGAACAAAACATGCAATGAAGATGAGGATTACACAATGTTACCCTTTCTTTCCCATCTCATCATTTTAGTTCAAAGTTCTATTTCATTGCGCTCAACTTGTATATGTTGCATTCTTTCAGTGCATGTGCAGTGATTGTGCGAAAGCTTTGAGACTCCAATCTAATAAGTGCCCCATATGCCGTCAATCCATTGAAGAAATTATAGAGATCAAGATAAATGGTTCTGATCAATGACCGATGCTGTGCTTCATGCAGATATGGAGTATGGTAAAGTGTTGCTCTTTTCTTTTGTTTTTGAATCCTTTTTGAGGTAATGGTATAGAGTATTGAACATTTATCTGTATATATGTCAATTTACAGATGTTTGAACTTCTATATGGTGATTCATTGTTCTTATTATTTGATAAATTTTCTGAATGTTTTAGTTTCATAATTTTTGAACTGGAACTCTAGTCAAAAAAGGGGTTCTTGAGAAATGTAATTTTAGTACATTAGTGATGGGGATGTTCCAAACTTCCATAGGTTGATTACATCAGTTTAATGATTTGTGACTGCTTTAATCCTTACCTGAAGTTCTATTATTCTAACTTCATAGCCGAGCTTTTCGTGTTTCGGTTTAGTTGCAGTTTTTGTATGCATGCTTAGTCGCAGCTTTTGTGGATGATTACTTATGGAGATTTAAAAAGGCAATAAAGAGAGGGTGCAGCATAAAATGAATCCATAGGTCCTTGAAAGTATCCATCTTCTTTGGCGAATTTCCTAAAGGAGAAGGCAGGAGAGAATATTTGGTAAAGAAGTAAGGGTTAAAGGGGACAAATTAGAATCTTCAAAGCATAGAGCAGCTTTGTTGTTGCCTTTAACTGGATCAGGACACAGACTGCGTGTTCTTTGTATCTGCAGTTGCTTGCCAGTGAAGGCTGCAGCAGTAATTTCATTGAATGTGAGTGAAAACCCTTTTATCTCATCTACTAATGTTCTTAGAATATGTAGAACTCTTAAGACCGATTTTCATGTGATAAATTGTGGGATGCATACAATAGTTATAAATCACGTGTCGAGTTAGTCACGTGACAGGTGTAGCTATAAATTACGTACATTTAAATAAATTATTTGACGAGTCAAATGAGCTTGAAGACTATGCCCAAGGAAAATAAGGACTATACCATAAAAAAGAGTGTTGCTTTTCTTGGAGTCTGCCTATGTGTTCCGGTAACCCTCCATTTGAATTCCAGGAACCTGCAAGAAGAGGGATGAGTTTGTGTTGGCAAGGGAATTTCTACAATGGTAAGTTTGGTTGGAAAGAGAGAAAGTTCTAAGACGCAACTTATCAGAAATGGTAAAAAGACACCAAATGGGTTGCAGAAAAGTCTCAATGCAAAGCCTCATTTAGAAGCGAACCCCAAATGGTGAAAAAGCAAAAGGAAAACAAAAATAATCATGTAGTTGACACACACCACCACCAAACAATCCCATCTCTTTCGGTTCTTTTTTCTTTTTCTGCTTCAATCTCTGGTTGTACTATGGAAGCTTTTGAATCTTACAGGGAAAGATCCATTTACACTTTCTCGTTCAAACCCTCTATTAGACCAACCAACCCAACCCACAACACCTCAAAAACAAAACCCAAGTCATGAAACTTTGTACCATGTAAGCAGTTCCCATGCAAACTAAAACTCTCTCTCGCCACCATCAATGGAAGAAAGCTTTATACGTAACCATTTTGTAATTTCATATGTAATGGAAGAAAGCTTTACACGTAACCATTTTGTAATTTCATATGTAGAGGTCCACAGCAATGGCTTTTCTCGGCGTCTCTTTATTCATTCTCCACCGTCCACATACCCACGCGAGTGCTCGTGCAATAACCTCAACATAAATGGCAATGGCTGTGTATGTATGTTACGTTGTGATTGCTCTAATGTAACATTTAACACATTGACAAAGTAATATCCAACAAGTAAGTTTATTGAAAACTTTGATGTAGAATGAATTTGAGGTAAGTTTGTTGAACCACTTTTCATGTTAAAAGTCTTTGTTTGACAAGTATAGTTAAATTTTAATTATTTAAGTAAACCTTGAACTAATCTCAAATAAAAAATTTCATTTAAATAAACATTAATTTAATTGTTTTTGTTTGTTAAAACATTTTTAAATTTGTTAAATAATTCTTATAAATGATCAAACCTGAACAAAAAACAAGTGTCAGGATATACAGAAATCAATTATTAAAAAACTTAACCGAGTGAAGGGTTCAATGTAAAACTTTTAAACCGATTAACTTTTTGGTTGGATTTATTCAAATAATTCTTATTATTAAAAATAATTAATTTATTAATTAATCGGTTGATTTTTGTAAACCAATAAATTCTTATAAACTAAAATAAATCAACTAATTTTTATTTAATAATATATTTTTTAATTAAAATTCAAATTCTTCGATAAGTAAGTGAAAATAATTACTTTCAATTATATTTCAAATTTATTTAATCTTTAGTCAATTTTATGAGGATATAATATCAATTAAACATCAGAATATCTTGTTTACGGATTTAACTTTTGGTTTAATTTTTAAAAGGATTAGCCTTATAAATATGGCTTAAGTAATTTGATGTTACTCCCTAAAAATAAAGGACTCTAAATAGTGATTTGGACTAAAGCTGCAGCGATTCTTTGCCTGAAAATGGCAAGACAGTTCATTAAGATTTAGGTCACCTGTCCACATTCAAACACCTTTTAAAATAAGGTCAAGTGAGTAACAAACCTCTTCTAAGAATGATTTCAAAGCAACGTATATATATATATAGGACAAAGTTCACGAGGTGCGTTCACGAAGATTTAGGGTTTCAAGAAAGACAGCAATCATAGGCGTGGAAAAGAAGGGTGCCTGTAAGGAAAGCTTAACAGAAAATTAGGTCTACAAAACGTGATTACACAGTAATGCCCTTATTTTGGGGTTTAACTTTTTGTTTAACCAATTGCCTCTTTTAATACCATATGACTTAGATACTCACTCTCTTCCATAAAGCTCCTCTCTGTACTCTGCCATGGATGGACACTTGTTTCCTTTTTTCTTCTTCATCTCACGTGAAAATCCCAACATTCACATTTTTCTTTTATAAGTGAGTGGGATGATAACTTATTTTCATTCATAATTATCTAAATAATGTCGTAAACTCATTGGATTCGATTTAATCGACCCAATTCAATTTGACCCGTATCTTGATGAGAGATGACAACATAGAAACCCAACACTTCTAGATAGTCAAATTTCTTATGTCACTATCTTAATGGTTTCAAAAGAGGTGATGTTTTGTCTTTCTTGATAGGTTGAAACATGCAAATCCCATCTAATACTTGGAACATTGGTAGTTGTTGTGTTATTGTTTTCCTATCTTCTTCTTTTTTATATATAATTTACACTTGAAGATCGTAATTAAGTCTTCATTTATAAGTTTCAACATTAATCATGTAGTGTAAGCACTAAATATTGAAGAAATCATACCCTATTACAATGAGTTGTTATTATTATAACAATCGATCATATCGATCGATATGTTTAATTAAAAGTTTAATTTTTTTGTCGTATTAAATAAAAAATTTATTACCCTTTATAGCAATAACATGAATATAAAGATAAAGAGACATGCCATTTAAGTAAATTAGTTAACGGTTGAGATTATATAAACGACAAAAAATTATAAAACTTGTCATCAATAATGATTGAGTTAGTTAAAATTAACTTACAAATAAGAATGTTAACTGTATATCAAACAAGTAGTAGTTATATCTTATCACATGCTAATTTTATCTATATTGTTATTAAAAAGAGGGAGAGTATAGATTATTTAAATCAACGTAATTAACAATGGATGAACATCATGTTTAGATAATTAATAAAATAGTTTCAAAATGGTTAACTAACATGATTTAGCTTTTAGACATCTAACTTGAAACCTAAAATATATAAAGCAAAATTTAGATACAAAAATGAGAATGCAATAGGAACAAGTACCATAAAAAATGGCTAATCAAGAAAAAAGAGCATTATTTAATTGCTCAAACAACACTATAATTAAAAAATGATGCAAAAAATTCATATTATATAAACGGCTATAATTTCCATAAAATAAACCTCCTTTCTTTTATTCAATTACACATTAAAAATTTGGAAAATTTCAAGACAAGGCAATTGGTTGAATAATAATTATTATTATTAAAAAAGGGTATTCTAGGCTACCCTATTGAATGCAAAATTTAATGAGGCAACCCAATTTGGGGAGAGAAACCTGACAAGGGTTCATTCCCATCTGATGATTTCAGTAATGAAAGATAGAAAAACATATCTTAGGCCATTTATGATCCCACTCTCGCTTCAAGGTGTTAAAATAAAGAAACAGAGCCAAGCCAGTGTATAGAGACTAGGAAGCCAAGCCAAATGGTTGAAACTTGAAAGTGAAAACAGAGGATTGGCTGTTGTGAGTAAAAGAGAGTAGGATTTGTTCAGTGTAAGTTACAAAATCTATCTATATAAGGCTTATAAAATCTAATAAATAAAACACAAAAGAAAAGGGGGGTGAAAAAGCCTTTGCCTTGGCAACCAGCAGCCACACTCTCTCTGCCAGTTCCCCTCTACCATTTTCATAGCCTCTCTGTTTTTCTCTCTTTCCTTGAAACAAGAGGAAGCTGTGTCCTGAGAAAGTTTCCCAATGTCCACTCACACCCTCTGAACGCTGTTCTTACCCTCTCTATCTCCTACTCCTTCTCCCTCTGCGTGTGCGTGTGTGCATTAAAGACTGAGTTTTTGTTGTTGTGTCTTTCAAACTTTCTGTGCTCTGAGACGGGTATTTGTTTTTCTCTCTACTTTCTCCATGTTTGCTTACTAAAAGGACCGTAAAAAGAAAGACCAGAGAAGAACCAGTTTGGACTACTTGTAAATTTGTTTTCTTTTTTGTTGTTGTTAGTTAGTTGCTTCTGTTTCTCAGATCTGTAAGCTTACTCTCTTTTTTTCCTTTCTTCTTCTATTCTCTCGCCATCGTTGGACCTTAGTACTTGTTTCATTGATTGGAAGATATGAGTAAAGAAGAGTTGTTGAAGATCCAGGTACGGCATTCTTTTTCTTTTCTCTTGCACTCTTTCAATTACTTTGCTTCTATTCGACTCCAACTATTTTCTGGTCTTCTGCAGTATCTTTCTTGTGTGGATATTTCACTGTTTCACCTCATTTTTCTCTCTTGCAAGTCTCCTTCCTTGAAATGGTTTGTCCTTTACTTTATCCTGGGTGTTGCTTGTGCATGCAGACTTGTGTCCTCAAAGTGAACATACACTGCGATGGGTGTAATCAGAAAGTGAAGAAAATCTTGCAGAAAATCGATGGTATAATCTCTGTTCTTAAATCTCTCGTTCCCTTCTTGAGATTTGTTCTCTACTCTTGTTCTTTTATGTTCAAGTCCAAATAATTGATCTTTGTTATGGTCAGGTGTTTTCAAAACTAGCATAGATGCAGAACAAGGGAAAGTGACAGTCGCAGGCAATGTAGACCCAGCTCTGCTCATTAAGAAGCTTGCAAAATCAGGCAAACATGCGGAGCTCTGGGGTGCTTCTAAGGCCAACAACAATCACAACCAAATGGCGAACCAGATCAGGAACATGCAAATGGATAATGGAAAAGGTGGTAACAACAAAGGTCAAAAGGGCAACAACAACAACAACAACCAGAACAAAGGTGGTGGCCAACAAAACCAGCAGCAACCAAACATCTCTCTCCAGCAACTCCAACAGCTGCAACAACTCCAACAGATGAGGGCTCTTCAAGATCCACAGGTCGCAAAAATGCTCCCTAACCAGCAACAACAGAACCCGAAGACGGTGAGGTTTACTACTCCTATTGATGATTATGGTGAGTTTGACGATGATGAATCTGATGAGTATGACGAAGAGTATGATGAAGACGAATTGGATGACGAAATGGATGGGCCTGCATACCCATTTGATAAGATGAAACCTACCATGGGTAATGGTGGTCAGGGCCCTAATAACATCATGAATGGTATGCAACAACAGATGATGTTAAATGCTCAAAAAGCTGCAGCTGCCGCTGCC
The DNA here is from genome assembly GCA_026546855.1 of Erythroxylum incrassatum. Lineage (NCBI taxonomy): Eukaryota > Viridiplantae > Streptophyta > Magnoliopsida > Malpighiales > Erythroxylaceae > Erythroxylum > Erythroxylum incrassatum. The sequence goes on along the minus strand of JANVCL010000214.1, from coordinate 45,741,441 downwards.
GCTGCTGCTGCCGGCGGCAAAAAAGGTGGAGGTGGCGGTGGTGGAAATGGGGCTGTGCCTGTTCAAGTTAACATGGGTGGTGGTGGTGGCGGAGGCGGCGGGGAAGGAAAGAATGGTAAGAAAGGTGGTGGAGGTGGAGGTGGTGGTGGTAATAATAACAGTGGTGGTGGGCAACAAAACCAAGGTGGCAAAAATGGTGCCAAACCCCAAGATGGTAAAAACGGTCACGGCGGCGGTAACAGTAAGAACGGTAACAATGGTAACGGCGGCGGCGGCGGTAACGGTAACATGAACGCGAACGGGGCTAAAAAGGGGAATGGCGGTGGTGTTATGAGTAATGGATTAATGGGTGTTGGTGGTGGTGGTGGTGCGGGATCCAATGGGAATATGGGTCAAATGTCCATGGGCCCAATGGGTATGAGTATGGCCCAATTGGGTAGTAACATTCCTCCTGCTGTTCAGGGATTGCCCATGAATGGCGGTGGTCCTGGCGGTGGCGGTGGTGGTGGAAACGGGTACTTCCAAGGAGCCGGCCCGGATCTAATGCCAGGTAACCCATACCACACACAGCAGCAGCAGCAGCAGCAACATCAGCAACAGTACTTGGCACAGGTGATGAACCAACAAAGGGCAATGGGCAATGAGAGGTTCCAGCACATGATGTATGCTAGGCCCCCACCAGCAGTCAATTACATGCCTCCACAATACCCATACCCGTACGGGCCCTACCCGCCTCCGAATACTCATGGATCCGACCCGTATTCCAACTTCTTCAGTGATGAGAACACTTCAAGTTGCAGTGTGATGTGAAAAAAAAGGAAAAATCAAAAAAGAGATGAAGATGAGTAAAAGGCTAGTTTGCTTCTTTCTGGTTGGTTGGTTGGTTTTAAAATCAAGTTTAAGTTAATATACTTCAAAAGGAGGGCTCTTGAAGTTTGATCAATATTGCCATAATAGACATGGAAAATGGGTTTTTAATTTTAGTTTAATTTTCCTTTTTTATTTTTTTTTCTCTTTGGTTCCTAAGTTGTCATAGGGGGGAGTATTTATAGATAATTATATTTATAAAAAAAAGTCCTTAGGCTTAGTAGTGGACTCTCTTTTATGGAGATGTTTATATATGTTTATATGTTGCAAAACAAAAATAAAATATTTACCCAAAAAAAAACAAAAATGAGAATTTCCCTTTCCCTTGCCCTTTTCCTTTTACTTTTACTTTTACTTCATTTTAATGATTACATATGCTCAACTTACCATAAGTGTATTTGGGTAATTAATTTGACTAAACACACCGTAGCATGTAATTGGCTGTCAATACTAGTGAACTAGACCAGGCTCTGACATTACAACCAAACCAAAGAACAGAACATGTTGACAATGACAAGGACAAGCTAACTACTTTATAATGTGTTTGAAGAGGAAGAAAAAAGTAAAAGAAAATCTAAAACGGCGTTGACACATGATACGAATTGCTGGCTCGATCTATGTCTAATATCTATTCTCTTTCTTTTGTATGGTCATATCAGCAAAAAGAGCATCAAAAGAACCAAAAACCATTTCCTAAACACCCAAACCCCACTGCACCCACATGCAGAGACTGGTTGATGTGGGTCCCCTATAAAAGTACCTTCTGTGTATAACCACATCTACTACTGTATATATTACCCTAGAACAAAACTTGAAATTATAATTGAGCTACATTGTGACGCAAACGTTGGTAATGTTTCAGGGCTTTACGGTTGCACGAGTGCAGGACCGCAGGTGAAACAATTAATGAGAGAGGTGGAGTGAAGCAGTAAGAGCAGTAGCAGGAAGGCGTGGCTCGACTGCTCCAGATCCAAAATTTTCCTGCTAGGGCCGATTGGTCACGAGGGTCAAACACTATTCTAGGACGGGAATGGGAGTGGAGCTCACTTGCGGTCAAAGTCAAACACTATTCAAACGTTGTCGTTTTGTTTTGCTTTTTTCCAAAGTAAGTTAATTGGTTTGAGAAGAAAAGGAGAGGAATTCGGTAATGATGTTCAAGTGACAAAAGTGACTACTTTAGGCGCTAGCTAGTATTGGTATTCCTCTTCTTTTTTGGCCCTTAATTTTGACCAATTATTACTAAAGTGCCCAACTTTTATTGGGTATTTTTAATTATTTAGATTTTTTATTTTAACAATTATAGGTTTGCTTTAATATTAATATTTATTTCCAAATTTATTAATTTCATACTTCTACTCAATATTATTCTTGCTAAAATTAAATAAAATTTATTTATTATAAAAGACCTATACAAAATATAGAACATTTAGAAACTACCTTTCTATTAATTAAAAGTATAAATGTATATTACTAAGTATTAAAATATTTTAAGTGCATAGAATAAAATTTTATTTAAATTTATGAAAATTTTAGTAATAACTTACATATATTAACTTGTAAATTTCTTTTAAGTTTAGAAAGTAAAAATAAATAATATTTTACAACATTATAGTATATTTGTTGGTGAGAAAATCATATATTATAAGTAAATGTTTAAAAAGTAAAAAAGAATAAACAAAAGGGTACAATGGGGTTTCCCGTACACTAATAACTCCTGGCAAATAAGTCCAAAATGTGCCCGCTGACCGAGAAATATGAGTAGGTCCCACGTGCTCCCTTTGTTTCATCTCTTCGATGCATTAACAAGTGGGACCCGCTTCTCTGCAAGACGGGTCCCACATACGTCGAGAAAGAAACAAAGCACACCGTTTTAAACTTGTCCTTTTTTCTCTCTTTCTTTCTTATAATTCAAGACTTCCGTTATCTCTCCTTAACGGAACCGAACATGAGACGTCAAGAATAGGCGTTGAATGGATAGCATAGCACGTGTATAGTCATAATAACACAAGTGGAGAGATGATATTTTTTTAATTGGAATCGTACCATCGTACGGTTCAGATATAGATTCCCTGTGAGGTGCCATCGGACGGTGGGAAGGGGATCTCTACTCTGCTTCTGACCGTACGCTCCCTCGAGCCTCACGGGCTTAAATTTCCTTGTTCCCTCCTTTGCCTTTGCTCTGTTTGTTTCTCGAGAAAACTCCAAGCACGGACTGCTCCGCATTTTGTCTTGTCCCCCTTTAGTGATTGCCCCTCTTTTATCGGTTTGAAAAAAACCTCTAAAATGCTATAGTATAAAAGGGCAATTTTTAACATCCTTAATATTTCTTAATTATTAAATTATATTTTAAAATAATTAAAATTTTTAATTAATTCAATTATTTTAATTATAAAAAATTTAAATCAACTAATTTTTCAATTTAATTTATATTAATAACTTATGTTATTAGGAAATGACTGATTAATTAATTAATTAATTTTTATTTATAAAAAGAGTTATATAAATTTTTCATAGATGATAAAACAGTATAGGTCAACATGACTTTTTTAAAATCTAAATTCATATAAAAATATTCAACAAAATAGTAAGATATATAATTTTTATACCCTTATTTTTTAAAAGTCATATCCTCATAAGTTATTTTATACATAAACAGTTAATACTAAATAGCTAATTTTATCAAACATCTCTAACAAACAGCTAATATAATTCACTGATTAAATAAGTTGAAATAATCAATTATTAACTAGCAGCTAATAATAATAAGATACATAATGATTGGGTCTGCCTGTTTTTCTCTCTAGAGTGCAAGTCTTCGTCTGCCGATTTTCGTGCATGTCTGCTTTATATGAAACTTTTGGGTTGATTTTTTTGTGATTTGTGCTTCGGTAGCATGGATCAGGAGCTTCAGAACCTCTCTATCCGAGAGAAGGAGGACATTGATTTTGTGATTCCAACGAAAGAGTTTCAAACTAATGAGATTAACTATGATTTGTGTTTGCTGGGCAAACTGGTTGGAGGAAGGATGGTTAATGCAGAGGCGCTGGAAAGAACACAGCTAAACCTATAGCGCCCAATGAGAGGAGCTTTGGCCAAACCGCTGGAACAAAACAACCTCTATATCATAAAGTTTTATCACCATGTGGATCTGAAGAAGATGTTAGCCGGAGGACCGTGGTCGTTCAACAAATGCATTCTGCTAATCCATCAATGGAAGGAAGGAGAGAACCCAGCTGACATAGAGTTCACGCATCTTGATGTTTGAGTGCAGTTTCACGGGTTACCATTGGGGTTCGCTTCAGAGATGTTAGTAAGAAACATAGGCAATTTGATGGGCATCTTCTTTGAGTACGATTCCACTCAGCGTCGCAGCTCTTGGATTAACTATA